>JAVIWB010002963.1:0-383338 GCA_031893035.1 Dermolepida albohirtum
AGAAAACCAGCGTGGAGTTGTATCTACCAATAACAAATACAGCCCACTAAAACCATAAGATACTCAGGTCCACACACACACACCACCATCAAACATTATGTTATGTTTTGCCATATAACTTTATTTGTATTTATTAAAAATTGCCCACATTCCTAAATCGATGATAATAAAATTGAAAATTTATAAATTATAAAACGGTATTTCAAGGGTAATCAAGCAAAGGCAAATATTTTTACATCAAGAAAAGAAGAAAGAAGTAATTAACTATCTTTCTACATGGAATGTATACGTTAAAAATGTATTGATATTCTGTGATTTCTCTGCTAGGCGGAAATGTATTTCAGCTCAATGCATCGAGCTTAGGGAAACAATATTGAAATCATTCTATAAAGCAATAGGAATTAAACACACGATTTTTGAAGTCTCGGCACATCCCATCTCTACTTGTCTTTTTCAAAATATCGTGACAGTACTATAACAATTTAAACTATCACTTCTCATCGTCACCCTCTATGTGCGTAACAAAGAAAGGAAGAACCTATTCATTCTGAGGTAATATAAGTACATAACTTAACATATGATATAAGCAATTCCAGTTATACTATATGGCGACTCTACACAATTTCAAATTTGTTAAAGTTTAAATATTCGTATGTATGTGAAAGATGAACAATTGGTAGAAGTAATCAATAAAATCAAAATCTGGTAGTTTTGACACTTAGTTTCAGTTTGAAGCACTTCAAAATAAAGGCGCTGATTGACCACCACTGGTGGATAAAAGGCATGCGGGAAAGTCGAACACTACCTAGAAGCGAAAAGCTATTGTCAGAGGAAGTGGTGTCCCTTTTGTTACGGAATTTTATCATGCACGAACTGATAGTGATCAGTGAAGAGGATTATGCTCTTATAACTTAGTCATCATGATCTAAGAAAAATTTAGCAGTACAGTTAGGAATCGAATGCAAGATACTCTGAACTTAGCGGAAGTATGGTCGAGAAAGGAGGGGCTTGAATATAAGCTTGCATTAAACAACCATAGTTCTTTCCACATGACGGAGAGAATTAGAAATAGTAGAACCTCTAAAACTCTTAGGAACAGAATTGAAAATCTCGAAGCATCTTTGGAGCCTTACGTGGAGCCAATATGTTGATATATGTTGAATATCAGTGAAGGCGTTGACTGTTCTATATATGGTAGCACGTATGGAAAGACATGGGGGTTAAAACCATAAATAGTGCTTTGGCTGTATACAATGGTCGTGAAACAAACTCTCATTGTTGGTATGGTGAATGAAAATATTGCAACCTGCAGCAATGCCAAAATTAAGTTTATATCGGCACTGCCGAGCATCCGTTTTCGATATTTTTGGCTAATTGACCTAAGGATTTTCTTTTCTGTGTGTAGTGTTGTTATCTCGTATTAACACATGTATTTACTTTAAAAACTCATCTTTGTAAAAACATCGAACGCTTACTTTTAACAAAAAAGGGGAAATTACCGAATCCATTCCAAATTTATGGCTTACAAGAAAGAAATATTTTTTCAAAATAAAGTATACCAAAACTTTTGCGACATTCGATGTTAGAATATTCAGCAAATTCTTTTATAAATGTTATTAGAAGTTTTTAGAGTTTTTAACGTGATTAAATGAAAATAAATATGCTTTCTCATAACAGAATGATAACATTTGATGACATGTAATATTCGGGGAATATAGGAATACTTTTCTGACTGACTGTAGTGTTTAGATCGACAATCAGTATAATGTTGAAGTTGTGTTAATCGACGGCTAAAGCTTCTTTGCTACCTGCCCAATCTGTAAAACACAACAAACACATATGAGGTAATTGTTCTTCGTCTGTCACTTTCGCTCTCATTTTTAAATTTTAGTTTAACGAAATTAAGTTCATTAACTATTGGGCGAAAAATTGCTTGATAAATGAAATGAGAAATGGACGAAAAGAGGAGATCTTGTGCTGTTTAGATATGTTGTAATATTATTTTATTGGAATCATCTACTAAACTAAAAAATCAAAGCAATGTATACATTTTTATAAAAATCTGAATAAAATATTACATTTCAATCCAAAGTGGCATTTTATAATTAAATATTTTAGTGTTATATGTATATACACAATTAGGTTATGTGTTCACAATAAACAGTAAAATTTCATTTACTTTTCACTGAAATATATTCTTCTTTATTCGAGACATATTTTATTTAATTTCGAGACACATTTTCCCCTTCTTTTTCTAAGGAAAGCGTACGTTAAATCTCCTATTATGTCCTAGTTCACAAGAGCCTCTTAAATGTCTTCAAAGCGCATCATTCGAGACAACAATGACTTCTATACCGGAAGAGGGACTAGCAATTATGCGATCGCAATTCTTTGATAATTACGCTCTCTCGCTTGGTACCATTCTTAACAATCAGTGTCACTTGACAAACATCGACAATTCACCCGACACCTTACCTTCTTTTAAGTCACGGAATAAGAACTGGTGGTTAACTTCGCACACCTGGACGTTCGCGTGGGATCATTAACTAGATAGTTTGCTATGAAAAATATCTTAACGACAATAACGCTAACGACATATGAGTCTAATTAGTGCAGTTATGTGCGTGCGTTAATTAAAATAGAAAAAAAATCATGTAACTCTGGCGCAAGTAGGTTAGCGAGCATAAATTATAGAAACGAATGCGTGGAATTGAAATTATGTGAAAGTAAGAAAAAATCTAGACACAAGATTGATTTGTTATTGTCTGGGTTGCGTGAATGTCTACATACTCGCTAATTTATTTTGGTTTATTACGCTGAGCTTCCATGTCACACTGCATTACTGCTGTACATTAATACTTTTACCTACTCAGAATATTATAAAGGGTGTTAATAGAGTAACACGTCTTTACATTGACTTAATTATATTCTAACTATTTAACGCCAACATTTGTGTGAATAAATTTAAATGAATAGTTCTGGAATTGCATTTTATCGCATAAGCTATTTTAAACGTGAATTGCATGTTAAAGTAGAAAGATATTTATTCTATTATATTCTTAATGGCATTAATAATTTTGTTACGCTTACGACGAAAAGAAAAGAGCGTCAATTTTGAGAAATATCCCTGGCATAGGCATTTATATACTTAATATAACTACATTCCGAGCGCTAGAATGTTAGCCATTTAAAGTACATTGACGTACTGTTAGAATTATTAGAGTAATAGAGTAGTATATACACTGCAGGCCATAAGTTTGGAATCACTTGCATAAGTTAGGAATCACTTCTGAATATAATGAAAATATTGTAGTGGCTTTAACAAAAATTGTAAAAATAAAACAATATTAATATACCAAAAAAATAAAACAATATTAATATACCAAAACGTTTTATTATAAAATAAGCAGGAAAAAAAGCAAATTTTATTTATTTACATCCACTTATTTTTATTATCAACTAAACGGACTTTTCATCGAAATACCCTCCTTTTGCTTTAATGACGGCAGCACACAATCGCGGTAAACGAGACACTAATTTTGTAAGGGTTTCATTGGGTATATTTGCCCAAGAATCTTGTATAACTTGCCACATGTGAGTCTGGGACGTCGGACACTTTTCACGCACTTTTCTATCCAATTCTTCCCACAACAGCTCTATTGGATTGAGGTCTGGCGATTGTGCCGGCCAAACCATGTTTTGTAAAACACCGTCAGCTTCCTGTTGTTGGAGATATCCTCTACATAAATGAGAAGAATGTTTTGGGTCGTTGTCTTGCATGAATATAAAGTTTTCTCCAAGTAATCTCAGACCGGAGGGCACAGCGTTGTGTTCGAGAATCTGTCTGTAACCCTCCTTTTTCAAAACTCCGTCGATTTTCACCAGATCTCCTACACCAGCCGAAGAAAAACATCCCCAAACCATTACAGAACCGCCACCATGTTTTACCGTGGGCACCACACATTGCGGTAACATTTTTTCCGCAGCAGTTCTTCTTACAAATATCCGACGTCTGGAACCGAAGACCTCGTACTTTGATTCGTCGGTCCATAGTACTTTTTCCCACTGTTCTATTGTCCAATCTTTGTGTAACTTAGCCCATTGTAGCCTTTTTATTTTATTTTGCGGACGTAGAAGCGGTTTGCGAACTGCTACACGTCCCATCAGTCCAGCCGCTCTGAGCCGCCTTTTTACTGTGGTTAAAGAGATCCGAGTTTCACGCTCCCTGTTAAACTCACCGCGGATTTGCGAGGCCGTTAATCTTCTATCTCTTATCGACGTCAATATAATTGTCTGATCTTCTGCAGGAGTTGTAATTTTTGGTCTTCCTGATCGTTTTCTGTCCGTATACCCTCCAGTAGACTGGTATCTTTCAATTGTATTTTGTACACCTTTGTACGATATCTTCATTCTTTTCGCGATATCCCGTATAGAATCTCCCCGATTATGATGACTAATAATTTCTACACGTTTTTTTAGCGATATCTGCTTTCTCTTCGCCATAATCTAACGATGTTTACTGATTCTACACACTTTTATGTGTCTACACACTTTAAATGATACGAAGCAACTAAAATATTCTCATTACTTCAAAATGTATAAATACTTATAAATATAAAAACTAAATGTAATTACAAAAGGTTTATGGGGAAGGGTCTGCAATAAAATTTGTCCATTCCAGGTAATCGTTCATTATGCAGAAATATTACCTGCTCGAATAAATAATACCGCAGGCAGAGTTTCCTTAATCTCTGGTTATTTTCCAACTATTAATGCATTTAAAACTACATCTTTTATGTAAAGCTTTATAATGTACTTAAGAATAATCCTTTGTACTTATATCAAAGTAATACGTACGTAACATAGATAAATTTTAATTTTTATGAATTTACTGGAACTGATTCCAAACTTATAGCCGGCAGTGTATTTAGACGTTTTGAAAGTAAATAATATTTTTTTTTATTTCACACAAAGTACAACTTACTAATGTGCATAAACAGTTTTAATTATAGATTATATGAAAGGTATTTTAAATTACATTTTTTAAAGCAATGATCTTATGGCACTTACCCATTCTTCCGATTCTTCTTTTAATTCTAATCTTCTTTTGGTATCCCTTTTGCTTCCAATATCGTCGTTTAAATATTTTTATAACATAGTTTAAAAACAAAAATAATATATTTTTGGGAAATATTTTTCGAGTATATTCTTCGTTTGTCCACCTTTCGCTTTTACATAAATAGACTTTAAGACAATTTGTACATTCAGATATTGCAGCGCACCTCAGGAAGAGGAAAGTCTGCTACTGCTGTGTTAACTAATGTTTGTATCATCGACTCAATATTTTTGAACAAACCTTATCCTCTAAAAGTGCTCACGAATTGTAATTGGATTAAGATGAGGACTGCTAAAAAAAGTCAATCATACATAGTAAAGAAGTGTGATATATTGCTTTACAATTTGTGCCGACTTTGCTTGGTGAAAGTGTTGAAGACAGACTTGAAGAAAGTTTTTTACGACACCTTCGAAATCTCGATATACTGCAACCGAGATTTAATTCTTCTTTATCTATCCGTATCTTCATCCTAGCAGACTACCTACTTGTCCATTGGAAATTCGCGGTGGTGTTTTTTTCGAGCTCTTAGGTATGGACTTTAATGTTTTTTTGGACGGCTAGGTACACTCTATGTCGTTTTATTTATTAAAAGCTGTCCTCAAGTAAAAATCGTCGATAAAGAGGGTTTGCCATCGGCGTGGTCTTTTAAGAGCTACATGTCTCTTATAAGCACATAACCTGTGGTCTTCATTTATGTTGCACGACATGATTTCTAGTATTCGAGGATTACTATAAGTACGCGCTTTTCAACTAATTGTAGGTTGTGTGTGGCCATGACTTTTCTAGTAGACGGGGAAAATTCATGGCAATAGTGTTTTGGGACTCAAAACGAATTCTTCTGATCGAGTACATGAAGAAAAGTGAAAGCATAAACAAAGCATCTTACGCAACCACACTGCGTAATTTAAGAGAACCAATTAAAGAAAACAGGCGATGTGTTGCTTCTTCATGACAAGACTGCTGTGCGAGATTGTGGTTTCAACGAAATCAACGACTCATCCTATAGCTCGGACGATTTTCTGACAAAGAAGAGCTCAAAGCTTCAATAAATGTACATTTCTCAGAAAAGGGGGAAAATTATTTTTTTTTTGCATTGAAGTTTAGGGGGGATTATATTAAAAAATAAAAATTAATTTCATTTTTTGTCTTTTTCTTCATGCTAACACATATTAATATATTGAACGTCCTTCGTATAATTGAAAGAAGAAGCTTGAACATAAAACAATTTTTCTAGTAAATATTTTTAATTTGTCGCTTTAAAAGTCCTATACGAATTTTCATTCAATACTTCACTACACTTTAGCACTTTATAATATTACAATATCACCGAAGTATGTTTGGCACTAGAGATTCGTGTCTTTGAATGTGCCAGTGATTCCATTATTTAGACAAAATCTTTCAAATGCATTGCCTTTTGTATTTTGTATTTTATGGCTAATTTCAAATAAAATATGTACTATATACGTATACGTGCGTTTGCATTAATTTACAGTTGATACTACTACTCGTGAGCCATCAACATTTAAAATTCACATGTACGTATCTAGCATATATAATGTACTGTAATGGTAAAAGGAAAAATTCCAATTTCAACCGCATTTTTAACGGCATTGTATATACGACGGTTAAGCGGTCAGCGGTTAAAATTATATTTTTCAGGTTAACATAGCAAGAGCTCATAATTGTATGTAATTAATAACCAACCGTGGGTTTTCATTTAATAACCCTTTCCATAATGCAATTTATGGTACACTAGAAGGATTCGAATTGCCTGTCTCCGTGGTCTAATGATGATAGAACATTCCCGGAGAGAAAGAAACCGCGGGTTCGGGCCTCTCGTGGAGAATAGAAATTTTTTCAAAATTTTTTACATTACATATATACGATATACAATATAAAGCAGTTAAAATTAGAATTGTTTTATATATATGTATGTACCTACTGCCTTACTACGTAAACATGTAACACAATATGTATAAATCATTGACAGTAAAATACACGTATTTGTATAAAGCAGCGAAAGTTTATAACTTTGGAAGCAAAGTAAATATATTGCCCATAAATAGCGCGGCTAATAGATGCTATGCCAGCATATGAGGGATAGTAATGCATAATATGCATACATGCCTGCGCATAAAAATGTGTGTATCTTTCTTCCATTAATTCGTAACTTTCTGATCTTCCTAAGCTTGCTTAAAATTTTATAAATTGCGTTCAATTATTACTTATCCGTTACACTATTATTTTTATTTAATTTTTCCTTATATTAAATTAAATTTTTTATTATTTTATTATTTTATTTAGACAAGCAACTACCATACACAGTTAGGTAAATAACCGATTTTTTTATATATGCAATCAAATACAAGTTATATTTATATGTTAACTAATGCATGCATAGATTTTTTAATCTTATTTTTGTTGTTAAGCACCTGTATCACGGCTGCTTGAATGGCAACATCTTCTTGAAACGCTCCTTTCACTGAAATTTTCAATTTAATAAAAAGAACATAATCGCGCGGTGACAAATCAGGCGAATATGATGGATAGTCGATGAGACAAATTTCTTTTTCGTTAAAAAATTTACGAATTTTTAAGGTGGTGCATTATCGTGCAATAAAAATGGCTCTTTTCCACTGGATCGTCACATATAATTTGAAGAATTTTTGATCACAAACGATGTAAAATACCTAAATGTTATTCTCCATTAACGGTTTGACTTTTTGTAACAAATTTCTTTAGTTTTGGCTTATTTTTCGACTTCCATTATGCAGATTGATACAGATAGTTTCAGGGTCGTATTTAAAGCACCATATTTCATCAGTTATGCTAGAAGAAAATTCGAGCCGCTTTCAGGAGTTTCATTGATGTGGTATAAAACGTGCACAAACTTTCTTTTACAAAAAGTAGTTGAATTTAATTCTTCAGCCAATATTATCACTTATTTACATCCATAGCAATGATTTCATGGATCTTCTCAACTAATTAACGTGATTTGCAAGTTTTGAACGTTCAGGTCTTGGATCGTTATTTAAATTTTCACGATCATTTTAAAATCGTGTAAACTACGTATAAATTTGTATACGAGACATGCAATCACTGCCATAAAATTCTTTTAACAATTCGTAGGTCTCTGTAAATCGATTTCCAAGTTTAAGCAAAATTTCAAGTTTGCTCTTTGTACCATTGTATTTATATGACATAAGCACCAGATACGTCACTTGTTACCCAAATTATCATAAACTAGGGTACGTTCGAAATAAGAAAGATGTACCTTTCTAATGCCGCTACCGTTTAAATTAAAAGTTAGGTTATTTATCTAATATACTGTGTATATTTTGACCTTAATGTGGTAGTGCTTATTTGAATAAAACAACGACAGGATAAGGTAAAATTTTGAAGGTATCCAAAATAGATTATCTTATGATGACAAAGCTTTTAACAAAAGAAGATCAAACGGCGCATTAAGTCTAACAGTAATCTGGGCAATGTTTGGTTAGATTACTATTTAGAAATGATTATTTTTCATATTCCATGGTAAACAAATTGGTAAAAAGGTTTCAAATATGAGCAAAATATGTCGAGGATGTACTATTGTATCCAACAATCAAACTTGATACTTTGGATCTAGTTCTTAATATTCGTCGGTTAAAACTAGCAACATTATTTAATTATTCATCTTTCTTTTTAAGTACTCGTTGATTAGATTACTATCTAGATACGAATAAAAAGGCAGACATTAGAGAACAACTCTACGTAGATTATGCTTCTTTATTTTGTATGAAGTGCATAAAAATCTAATAATAGAGGGTATTGTCATCTTTGTGTTTTATAGTCAACTACTATTATAAAAATATTGTAGTATGCGTATGTAGTACTGTGAAATGGGATTACTTTAGCCAATTTTAACCTTTGTTGAAAATAAATAGCTGTAATTTCCGCATAATTTTAGGCGCGTTGATTTGCTTTAATAATACAACGCAGTTTTAATCACAAATGTCTTAAAGCCTTTTAATTTGTAACGTTATCGATGGCTTTTTCGAAAAGGTAATGTTGCGCTTGTTAACGCAATAATTTCCAAGAAAGTATTACTACATGTGCAACTAAACTATAAAATAAGTTATTTATGAAACAAATATTAATGTCGATTTACGACAATATTTTGTATATTGTTGTATAGTATTTTTGATTGCATAACAATTATGAAACACACCGTGCTTATTATAATTCTAACTGATTTATCAACTAATTGCTGGAATAAAATTAACATATTTCTTACTGACGTACGTGATAGATATATTTCTTGCTTATTTACACATATAAATATTTATAAAGTATATTTTCTATTTATGCTCTTGATTTAAAGAAATATAATATATGTATGTATGTATGTATATACCGGGCCGATCTTGTAAACGTGCAACAATCAATATTTCCTTAATAATTAAAAATAGCTAGATAATTCTTACATGCCTTCAATAATATTATTTTTTTGTAAAATGAGAAAATTTTCCCGTTCCCGGTTTTACCGGAAGTATACACAACTTTCTTTTTCTAATGAAAAAAAATATATTTTTTAATCTCAATTGAAAAGAAATTCTTTTCAGAAAATCAATGTACAACATGTGTAATTTATATAACAAAAACGCCGTATAAAACTCAAGAAGTCGACTTAATCACTAAGGTTGATATATAACCCCTTTCCACATTAACTTTTGTAATTCCGTATACGCATTTCGACAACTAAGTTGTCATCATCAGCAGATAATTGCAAAGTGTCGCACATTCAACTTCAAGAAGTCGAATCACAACCCGGTATATAACGTCAATAATAACAAAAACCTGAAGTCTCCAACTAATGTGTGAGTGGTGGGTACAGAAACAAATTTTAACCTGCAAACGGTAATTTCAAGTATCTTGTCTTATGTCTGTTTTATTTTCCCGCATATCGTGGTTGAGTCATTTATCATGAATTTAATTTCTAAGGTGCCTACCAAGCAACAATCAGTGATATTGCGCATCCTTCAAAATTTAGAGGCAGTTGAAAGTTATTTATGGTAATGATTGTATGAATGTGAAGAATGTTTGCCAACGGGTGTGACTTACAAAACACTTTCGTCAATCCAGAAAGTCATGCTCATCGCTAAAGAATTATATTTGTAAAATAAGGCTAGAAATAACGAATTTTTTGTGGCATCACGACAACACCAGATCGCAGCAACGAAACGAAGACAGTGACGAGCCCGAAATACACGATTGTTTCGCATTCGTACAGTTTCGATGTAGCACCTTTTTGAAAAGTCAATTCACGCAGTTCGTAACTTTTTGCAGGATATATGAAGGCACCCTAGATAGAGTAATGGCGTTCGAAATAATGTGCAGCATTTAAGGGTGTGACTGCTTTAGAATTCTGTAATTATTTAGCATATACAATCGTCTAAAACTTTGCACTAGAATTCATTGACAACATGCACAATACTATGAAACTTATTAACGATTAAATAGCTAACTTATAGCTGTAGATAGTGTTACAAATTATAGCAGAGTATTTGTGAAAATTGAAATATCAAATTTATTTCAAAACATACTGTTTTCATACTATAATGTTCTAATAGTAAGGTTTATGAATGACCCTTATTAACTTTTTATTTTATGAAAACTACTCATGTGGTAGATTACTGATTTTTTGAAAAAGTCCTAATTGTAAGAAAGAGGTAGATATTTTAAGCAAGTTTCTATTGACATGACATATTAGGATGTGATTCATCAAAAGGATTATACGCTTATACAGATAGTATATTGCTGATTTTCTTAAAAAGAATTTTTAAGAAAATCAGCAATTTAGAAATATCTTCGAAAAAGAAATAAAATATGAATATCAATTTTACACAAAACGTATTACTAAAGAAATGTGAAGTTATTCTCAATCGTTACGGAGATATGCAAAAACGATCCTGTATATTGTATATCCATATGTATAGATTTTTCCTTGCATGAAATAGTGGAGTAAGGTTAATTTCGTACAACTACCTTATTAACAGGCAAAACAGACATATTTATTATATTAATTATTTTTCCTAATTCATTTCAAACGTATTTAATCCACTTAATCGTTAACTATTAAAAAGTTTAGTCAATTTTCGAACGGTACATTTTTTTCATCAATATTATAAATGATTTTTTAATGAAATTTGGATCTGTTCATTATAAACTGTGACATCTATTACCAATTGATTACAAACCTAGAAACTCGTTTTTCTGTCGTGTCAGCAGCTGACCCATCTGATATACCTAATTGTGCATTATAACCGCATATTAATTCGATGCTGGCAGAGATAAGTCTGCATTAAATTTATATGCATGTATGAGTATTCTATCTACTGCAAATTATCGACAAATCGCGAACATCTTGTATCTCTTATTTATTATCTCATTTGTAATTTTCTTCTTATTAATAAGTAGCCGGTTTTTATTAGAAAAAAAAGGTGTAGTTATTTGCAGTAGTAATGTATAATCAACCACACGGAGCACCATATAATCGTAGCAAAGGAATTGAAGAAAAACGAAAACAGTACTTCCAATATGTTACTTAGATCTGCTGATATTACAAGCCAAGGTAATGAGTCTAACTTTAATGGAATGCAGATACCTATTAGGTTAATTATTTGATTGGATTTTAAAGCTGTCTCATTTTTTACTAGTTTTGAGTATATTATCTTCATTAGCAATAAAGAATTTACATATCTTAAATTATTTTTTCTTTAACATAGGCTCCGTCTTCATTTAATTATAATTCAAATTAATTACATAGCATAGTAAATTATATTAAAATAACAAAGTAAGATGAAGCGAAATCAAAATAAAAATCATTTGTATTCCTAAAATTGATTTAAGTTGGTTTAAAATTTCGGTGTAATTTAAAGTTAAGTGCTCTTTTAAAATACCAGTGTAATAAAAATATGTTCTTTCGGATAAAATAGATAAAGGCCACGACAAGATTCTATGAATATTGGTATTATACAATTATTGATACTGTTTTCGTTATTATACCTAAATTTAAATATCAAAGAAAATAATTTATATCATTTTTTATTAGCATATTTTGTCGCCAAAACATAGAAATATGTAATGTTGCGTGAAGATAAAAAATTAAATAAACAATATGGAAGGAAATGAAAATGTAATATATAGAAAAGCAATAAAACAAACAAAGGAGAGGAAGTACATGTTAAGAGGTAGCTAAGCTAGCCCGGGGCAGAAAGAAATGGAAAAAATTTAAAATTGATCACATACATCTAGACACCTTCTTAAAGTACTAGAGGATTATGTAAGTAAGGAAGCATAAGAAAGAGTCTTCGCTTTAATTTGTCTATTCTGAACAAGTGAAGTATCATTCTACAGATATAAATTACATATAAACTATTGAAGAATTAGTACATTAACATTAGCCTAGCAAGAGGGTCCAATTAGAAAGGATGGACAGTACATTAGGGTGCATGTTTAAAATGTAGATACCAAACAAGATGTCATTTATCAGCACAACACAAAACTGCACCCTTACTTACGCCAGTATTAACATCAGCATCACTTCTAATTGAAAAATACTTGACAAATTTGTTGTGAAAATAGAAGTATAAAAGTTTTGCAATCGCGCTTCTATTTCGATATCTTTCAAAATAATTTGTGACACATTCTGCGTACTTATTCATTTTTCGAAGCCGGTCATCTAACCAACTCTTCCACGTTTCTCATGAAAGTTGGGCATACCTTTATCATTATTCGTCCTAAAAAGATTCCCATCTTTGGAAATCTTTCTCCCTGATACACCCTGATACGGAACAAGGTTTGAGCTGTAGGATGGATACTGCAGTACTTTTGCTAAATACTGAGATGATTCGCTATCGTGACAAAGAAATCACACACTGAACAATTTCTCATCGTTCTCTTCTTAATGGTTCGAGATTTTCGTACAAACAGTTATGTTTTCATCCAGATTTTCTTTTGTATTAGTAAGCACGTTCTAGTAGTAAAGTCAAATTTTCTATCTATTTAGATGTGGTTAATACAACAGACTGTTCTATTTTCATACTATTGAGAAACATGAAGTGCCTCATGTCATAAACTCGTTTGTAAAGGTATAGGGGAATAAAGAGAACAAATCTTGCTCATTCAACTATGTTCATTTAAAGTGGTGCTAATTGTCAGTGCACGAATGCTCAGATACTTTTATACCTTGCGATGGCCTCACGACAGCATGAACGTTTTATTGGTAACGAGCAGAAACCGAAATTTCCTTTCTAGAATATCTTGTATCATCTAAAGGCACTATTAAGATATGGATATTGTCTTATAGAAAAGGAGCTATTTCCTCCAAATAGTGGTCAATACTCACAAAATTGTAGCCTAAAATTGCACGTACTTCATTTTGTTTAAAATGACATGCTGATTACACTGTCACACTTTGTGGGCAACTAACATCTAGCGTCCGAGTTGTCTGTATAAGTATAATCGCTTAAGATTGATATATATATATACACAATATATATATATAACCCGTTCCCACATTAATTTTCGTATTTTGTATACCTATTTCGACAACTAAGTTATCATCATCAGCAGATAATTAAACTGCGTCGTACCTGGAAAACTACGGGAAAAACCCCCCACGAAACAAATTCAGAACACGATCTCTCCCGTCGAAAGTCAAAACGAAAGCCAAAATGCATACCGTATGTTTTGGCTTTCGACGGTACAGATCGTGTGCGGAATTTGACTCGTGCGGGTTTTTGCAGAACTTTCATAGTGCCCCTTATATTTTCTTAAATCGAGTAATCTATACAGCATATGTATTTCAGATTCCAGGCTTAAGTAAGCTAGTTCTTGTAAGAGAAGTTGGGACTGAAATATAAAGATTTCATAGCAGTTGCAGCTTTGAAAACCTTGGTAAATATAAATACAAGTCCAAGCATTTTATATGATTTGCGGATAATATAATCCATATGCTCGCTCAGAACTAATTTGGAATCAATAATTATACCTAAGTCATTTATTTAGTTGCAGATATAAATGAATTGCCGTCAACTTAGATTTGAAAGCTAAATTTATTTGTGCAACGGAATAAAGTAACCTCCTAACTTCTGTCTGCTTCTGGGTTTGCGGGCTGGAACCACGTCACTGGTATAACTGCCGACGTTTTGTACCCACTTGTATGGGACATCTTCAGGGTCCAACTACTGCTACTGTCTGTCGCACAGAAACTCCTAACTTCTATTCAAATTAATTAATAATTGGCATTTTTAGCATACATGATTAGTTGTTCCGAATCTCCTGAAGTAGAGGCATTCATGTACAATACGTATCGGTCAGCACAATTTCTAAATCATTCATACGATATATTCGAATGGAAATGTTATCCTAATTCAGTTGGATTCTGGGGGCACCTCAATTAATCGACACACATATTAATTTTTCGTGATCTATATTGAATTTATATCATGTCATTGTCTTGCCAATTAATAGGTCATTGCTATGTTACGCGGTTTCCCTTTACTGTTTAAGCAAATGCTAACTGCCTTAAGTCACCACTAGCGCAGGCGTAATAATAACACATAGCCTACCAATTCCTTTTGTAATTGGCGTTGAGCAATTGGGGGAATGTAAATGCATGGACTATTATTATTATTATTATTCTTGATATATGCAAATTCGTTAAATGTGATTCAATTTTATAATTTTCTAGAGCACCATAATCTTTTGGTTTAATTTCATGATAACCTTGACCCGTTGAGCATATTATACATTAGTAAATTCATTAAGAGTCAAAGAGAAATAAGTGATTTGTTGTAAAATCTGACATCGCAATAATTTATCTTCATTCGATTGAATTGCATTTCTTATTCTGATCAATATAACATATTGCGTCTTCAACCAATCTTAAAGTTTCTATAATAAACTTATCATCAGTAAAAGGAAGATAAAACTCCAAAATTTTATTAGAACATCTAACTAAGAAACAGGAAGTGAAGGAAAAGAAGCAAAAAGAGGAACTTTTTTTATTATTAGATTAAGAAATCGTCATTCACTGCATATTAAATACATTTGCGGATGATAACATACTGATTATCGAGAATGAAAGGCGAAATCTAGTAGTCAAAATAAATGTAAGTTGGAACGATGCCGTTAGAATAATTACAGAACGGCAGGAATAGACGTGAATTTAAGTCGTAGAAACAGTATAGAGCGACAAGCACGTAATAAGTTACTAGAAATAGTATTACGAATGGATACTTAAAGCCAAAAGAGGATAAAGATTATATTCGTATGATCACTTAGATTATGCTAATTATGACACAGTAATTTCTTCTGATACACATTTTTTTTATTCCTTTTGAAATTAATTAGCACTACTTTATACTGTAACATCTACATTAAAAAATGAAAAGAGCGGTAAATAATTCTTACATTTACATTTGAATAATTATTAAAATTGAATGCGATTCAAATATAGTGATTGCAAAGTCAGCCTAAAGGCATCCTTGTTAATTAAGACTTAAAATAAATGTAAGAGAAAGCCTTTTGCTGTTTTTGTTTCTTTTTAAATTAGTAATTAAATACACTCTTCAATGTATTTATGTTAATCTATTGACATCACACTCCGGACACAGTAGATGTAAAAATCTGTAAAAAAAAAGAAAAAGAAATATAGGGTCCGCGAAAGAGGATATTACAATTTAATTGCTAAATAACTATTTAATGATAAATATCACAAACCATATAAAAACTGTTTATTGTTTGAGTCAAGTGATCTAATTTTTAAAAAAATTAATGCTTGATAAAACTGGAAATGGCTTTTTTGAGTAATTCCTATAGTTCCTAGAGTATAACTTCAATTTCTCTTGCAATGTTTCTTCTCAATCTATCGAGATTGAATCTGAAGTACAAATTTTGCTATTTAAAAAACACCATAAGTAAAAGTTTAGAACCATTTCGAGAAATTAAATTATTAGAAAATATTTATAGCAGTATAGTTGATTGTTATGTCTCTCCTAAATTTGTACCGATTTCTGTCTTTTTCTGTTTGTGTCAAAAAAAAACGTTCGAAGCATTTGCGACTATCCTTCATACATTACCTTTTTGCTTGCCTTTTTTCAGAACAAATGTTCATTTTAACAACCCGCTATCAATAACTTACCGTAACGTTAATGTTAGCTGCATGGGAACATATTCTTTTCGTCATTATGATAGCAATTTATTTGTAAAAAGGTTCTTTTTTGGAGTTGAAAACCTTACAATTGGCAATACTTCTTTCTATGTCAGCCGATTTGACAGTTCTCGGTTATTTTGGAGTTAGTTTGGTTTGGCAATTCATCATGAATAGACTCACGCCGGGATAACGTGGTTCAATTCGAAAAACTCATCGGCCATGACGTGCATTTTATGGAGTACATAATCGTCCATCAGAGTGATTAATTCGAGAAACTATTGATCGTTTTCGTAATAGGTTCATTCTAAACGATAATATGCATCCCGAAAGACGTCGTACAGTGCGCATGCAACTAGCGATTAATGGTGTGCAGCGTAGTGTTGATGATTCATAGGCGTCAATTTGTCATCGTGTTCAACAATTAAACTTGTGTCCATTCACTTTATGGAAAATTTTGCGTAAAAATCTTAATTTACGTACTTACAAGATTCAACTTCTATAGACATTGAAGCCGCACGGTCATCGTTCGCGCCATACATTTGGTGAATGGGTCGAAGGAAACATTGCTATTGATCCACAATTTCATTTGAAAATTTTGTTCAGTGATGAAGCGCACTGGTTAAATTGCTATGTCAATAAGCAAAATTGTCGCATTTGAAACGATGATAATCCACAAGCCACTGTCGAAACACCATTATATCCAGAAAAAGTTACCGTTTCGTGAGCTTTATGGGCTGATGCAATCATTGATCCATATGTCTTCGAAAATGTTGAAGGTCGGAACGTTACAGTCAACGGTGAGCGATACAGAGACATGATTACCAACTTTATCGTGCCTCAATTACTAGGCATTAATGTAGCAGACATGTGGTATCAGCAGGATGGCATCACATGGCACACATAGCACACACAGCGCGCGATACAATTAATAATATAATACGAAAATTAATGTGGAAAGCGGTTATATATCAACTTTCAGTGATTAAACTCTTTATGTGTATGACTCTTAAATTATTTTGTTAAGGTTTGATTTCAGTGTCCACTCTGAGATCCAGAATAAGATCACTATTCTTGATGCACTATGGCGCCTTTACGATGTTCCTCAGTATTTTGCTCTGAAATCGTTGCATGATTTGGATATTACTCTGTGCAGTACAACCTCAAAGCTGCATTTCGTGTGTCCATATTGGTTTTCGATCTCTTTGTACTAAAGTTCTTTATTATAGACTGATAATTATGAGTTCCTTCCAATACGCCAGTATATTTTTAATGTCTTAATTCGAGTTTTTTTGCTTGTTTTCAATATGGGCTTTACTAAGAGTATGTATTGACTGTGAAATAGCCAGATAGGTATTGGGAAATCAAGGAATCAGAATACGGGCATGGAATATTAGTTAGGTCTAATTGCGAATAATTGTTTGTGTATTTCATATCAACATATAACATAAGCACCTCTCTTTTTGAAGGAGTGAATAGAATTGATGCTTATGTTGAAATTTCTCTGTATAATTAGTAACAAACTCAATATATGTATACTCTAGTAAAATGAAAATCTAAAGTTGCTTAAAAAAACACTAAGCTATGAACCTATATTTTTCTTTAAAAAAATCTTTTAGTTTGAAACTTATACCGAGCATATCTTAAAATGAAATCGAATGTTTTGAAACATTAAATTCATAAATATTATATATGTATTACTTAATATGTTCGCTATCTACGACTTCAAAATTAAAAAGCTGTTTAAAAGAGAACATTGTGATGTCAAAAATGCTTTATTAAAACGATACCTAAATCTAAATTCTACGCGGATTAAGATGAGAAAATCGGAATGGAAATATGTATTCGCGCATATATTTATCCAAGAAAGGGCAATCGAGCCGAAGTTGTAAATTTTATTTAACAATACGGAAGCATGAATCGAGCAATAAATTATTTAAACGAGTCTGCAAGAACATATTAAGGAGCAGCTTCGAAAGTTGTTCCAATTAAATATTCACATGCTAAATGAAACAAGTGTTCTCTTTGTTCAGTCTTTTTTAGTACATTCAAAATGTCTGCTGGACATTTAAAGGAACCAAAGTCTTTGGGCAAATATCCCAAAAATTATGCGAGTGCAATTTGGAGTGCCAATAAAATTTAATTCGTTCATGGAAATATGATAATTTTACTCGTAAAATAATACATTCGAGTACTGAATAAAAATGAAAAATTAGTTTAATTTATGAAGCAAATCAGAATAGTAGAAAAGTCATCGGAAAAAATTAATAATAATAATTGTAACGTAATTTAAGAGTGGCAGACGAAACATTTTTAAAGTTAATGTAATATTTAAAACGTAAATATTGCCAATGTTACCTGGTCTCATTCTTGTATGTATAAGAACAATAATTTATTATATATCGCAGCACATACTAAACGATGTCGTGAGTTGGAAGCAAATACAGGTAAATGGTAAAAATTTTTTGCAGAACTTATTAAATTAACCAATTAAAGAACTATATTAAAATGTATACTTACAGAAAAGAGCGTCGATGAAATCCCAAAAGTTAAATTCTGAACATCGGCTTCAGGATGACAATGCGCAATTAGTTAAGTACATGAAGTTTAAGCATATACTAAAGAGTACGTGCTATATTAGTCACATCTTTTATCAAATTTGTATTATTTTGAGATCGCGAAATTAAGAAAACTTGTTTATTTAGGATAAACATGTATATATGCATTAGTAGAATATTTTGAAGAATCTGTACAAATGAGTTTTCACTTTGGGACTACGTATTTGATTTCTATCAAGTGTTAGTCCTGCTAAATTTGTTTTCTTTGCCATTTGTGCCTGTGTAAGTTTATGAATAGATATGTCTTAATAACATTTACAAGTTATTCAATTTAAAATTCAGTTGCGACTACTTTATGTGCATTAACTTCAAATTTTAAACAACAATTGAAAGTCTTGTGCAAAATTCGAATCACGGGATATTCATAATATTTCCCACTATTAGTGAGACGTAGAAGCCCAATAAGCAAAGAGAATATTTCAGCTGTACTTCAGAGTTTTGTGATAATCTAAATATGTTAATTTCTTATTGATCTCAAGCATAGGATGCTTTCATCAACAGTTTATGAATTTCTTGAAAAGCATTTGAGCTACGTGTTTTTAAGATTGCTTTGACTCAAAAACTTAAACCAAACAAATCTTCGTTGCGTCTCATATTTAGTAACTTGAGTTTAGAGACTTCAAAATGAGCCAAAATTTCACGAAAAAATCGTTTTCAGCGACGAAGCTCACTTCTGGTTTTATAGTCTTTTGAATAATTAAAGCTGCCGTATGTGATTTAAATTAGCCAGAAGTAATGCATAAAGAAGCATTGCATTCGCTTAAACTGATTGTCTGTTCCACATTTCTTGCTGGGGGAGTGGGTTGGATCTTATTTTTTTGTCAACCATATTGGTAATTTCGTTACTGTGAATGTAACTCGCTATCAACGAGTGCTTCCGTGGAGAACATTTGAATGATTTGTGTTACATTAATGATTGTATTCATATTTTAAATTTTTCACATTATCTATGTTTTGCTTTATAAATAAAATGCACAGCAATATTATACTTCTATTGAAACGCAAAGCTTAAAAAGAACATGATAAATATAATTAATTTTTCTATATCATTTGTGTTTGTTCAAAAATAAATTATGAGTTCTATTGTAAGTTCTTTCGTATAGTATTTCATTTACAACAGCTACGTGTTTCTTGTTTGCGTAAATGTTTATTCGAATTCTATGTATTTGTTATTTATCTAGAGACACTGTTTTGAAAGAGAAGGCCACTCTAATTTCGGCTCGTTTTGTTTTTTAGTTTTGCAATCGTTTTGTAACAAATATGTTAAAATTTGTGCCTTTCGTATTTAGATAAAAGGTGTGTAATTAATTCTTTCATTGGGTATCTTGTTCTCCGTAAAGAACACTTTCAAGCGAGAGCAAATTTGATTACGTTTTAAACATAAACCTCTTCAAAAATTTCTTCTAAGTATAAGAATGTTCAACAGGATTAATTAGTTACTTTGTTTTTAATTTCTACCCCCATTGTAAATTTTAATAATACGAATAAGTTAATTGGTTTAATATTTGATAGATTTATTGCTTTTGTTTTTAGATTATGAGAATGACAATAGAATATTAGATATGAAAATATTGGTGCTAATTTACAGACTAAAGTTTATTTAAATGAAGAAGAATAATAATGAGATGATGTGACTATTAAATAAAGCTTTATATATATATGTATATATATATATATATATATATATATATATATATGTGTGTGTGTGTGTGTGTGTGTGTGTATTTACGTATAAAGTATGTAACGCCAGTCCTGTACTTACTAGGATTTAAAAATTAACGGCCGTAGCTTAGTTATTTAGCGATCCACTTGCTTGCTCTTAGGGTACTTACAGTTTACAAAAACTGCGGAGAGTGGGAGGTATTCCCTGTTAATACGTCGTTCATAGGCGCCACAATATCATAACCATAAAAGTGTTACGCCAATATTGAAACTGAAAATCCGCAAAATATGTTTGTAAATTACTAACGTCAAGGATCTCGTATACATAAAAGGAAATTATGATAGTTAGCAGAAGGCTAACCGTCCACGGTTAATTAGAAAATAATCAATTAAAACTACCATTCGTTACCATAGTCTCTAGCTTTGCTTACCTCTATAAACAAATAAAATCTAACAAATAGTATGACAAAGTTGTACGAACGGTTACTTTTCCCAAGTGCAACACTCTAGTATCTCGATGACTCTGCAACAATGGTTTCCATTTAAATTGGATGTTGAGTTCGGTTAAATACTCGCGTTCGCCTTATATGGAGAAATGCCTCGATCAGGTAATTTGCATTAATTATAGGAGTGTTCCAGAGATGCACATTAAACAGAACATGGAATAAAAACCAAAAACCCTGAAGTTAACGTAGAAAGAAACAAAGAAAATTAGGCCACTGTTATATACAAGTTTCAGCGTACACATCTCCAATTGTTAAGGGTAACAAGAATGATATTCAAAAGCGTTCTTCCTATGCGTGCACGAAGATATTTCCAATCCTAAAACAAAGCACGTGCTAATGGTGGTCTAAAGAACTTTTCTAATCCTCTACTAAACGGAAAAAAAAGAATCGTTTTTAGATTCGTGATTAGATAATTACGAAACAAACAGGAACAAGTTAAATCAATACGGGGATAATAATTTCATTGACTCATTAATTAAATCTCATTAACAGTAATTACAATGTTTAAATCTGCAATTTAACAGCTGAAGTCAATGGTATTGGTTTTTAACTTCAACGGTCAGAAACGAGAGGGCGTTAAATGTACGAAACAGCAATTAAAATTGTATGAATTACCAGCATATGGTGAAATTTGTTGTAGCAATTTTTTAATGCAGTTTTTATATTTTTCTTCATATTTTTGATAGAGAATTGGATGTTCACGCCTTAACTCATCTTTTTACGATGGGTTGGATACTATTATAGTTAATATTAAGTTTCTCGAAAGTTTCAGCTATTATGAAATATCTCTCCTCTTTAATGAGATTATGTACTCTAGTGATGCTTTTTAAATGATGTTGGCGCTAGTTCGCTTTTTACACGAATGTGTTGTTCTACATTAATCTATTTGTGTCAAAATTTTACTTGTGTCTTCAACAGTGTCGATTCCTCGTACTGTTTATATAATTCTATGATTACAATGTGTTTCAGGGCAGCATTAATTGTGAAAACAACTAGTCTAATGTAAGCATGAGATTCTGTCGCCATTGTAGATTCAGCAATTCGTTCCGTCTTCATTGAGAAGCCCATTATTCTCACAAAATTTTACTGACTATATAAAGGAAGAAGCTTTCCATATGACCCACTCTTTCCATATGACCCACCCTCCATATGACCCACCCTTCGTATGACCCCACACTATGATCATCTAAGAAATAGGACATAGATAGGTTATATATATATGTATGTGTGAACATATCGTATCCAATGTTAAATTATCATTTCCGTATACACATACCAATAAACGGATAATTTTTCGAATCCAAATTAAAATAAATGCAAAATATCTAAATAGAAAGAATAGGACAATCACTAATGCCACTTGTGAGTTTAGATTCAGATATTACGGCAATTATACCGTATTTTCTTCTTATATTGATACATACGTCTTACCTTACCCTTATTACCCCGCCTGTTGATACAGCCATTTATAAATGTCCTATGAACGATTGCAGTGTCTACATCTCGAGTATTTATATTACTCTAATCTTCTTTTAGAGGTATTCAATACGAATAACTTGCTTAATCCCAAAAGATAGTGGGTCTTCAATGGATTCACGACGCCACCAAAAATATTTTGACTAGTATTTCAGAAAGTATAATGAAGCCTCATGAATAGTTTTAGGAGAATGCATTTTTTTCACAATTTCTGTTGCAAAACATTTTTTCATTCACAAAATGGTTAATGAAGAAAGTAAAATTTGACAAATAAGTAGAAAATTGTTGTTATTATTGAACGTTACTAGGCAACGCATAATTAATTGTTTTTATGATGGCTAGGTAAATCTTTTTCTCTAATTCTCTTTGTAATATAAAATTAAAATCGATATAATTTTATATTAATATATATATTATTTACAGCATATGCCTTTATCTGATTAAGAAAAATTGCAAATTTTATTAGTTTCAGTTGACAGAATATATTGACAAATATTATGTTCGGTACGCGTTTGAGGAATAAATTCTAACAGACCGATTAAAAATCTCACGGCCACAATAAGCAATGGTTTAAGAACTGAGGACATTTAATGCACTTATTTAGCGGATGAAGGATTTACAATATCAAATATAAAAAGGTCGTCTGCTGTTTTCAGTTCTTGACGAAAAAATATCTAACACCTGCTTCCTCAATAGTTTTATTCTGCCAGATTCCACTTTGATATTAAAAGGGATTTAACTGTTCAAAGGCTTCGCTTAAACAGTTAGCGCCGTAATTAAAAAGTAAATTAGTGGGGCGTCCTAATTAACACTATCATAAAAATATGTTTTACGAGATTTGTGTCCGTCTTAATTAAAGATACATATACTTTTTGTTACATTCGTCGTAAAATGGAAACGAGTTTGAAGTAAAAGAACTTGTATGCTTAGGTATATACTTATGTGCATATAGGAGTATACAAGGAGCGCTTACGAATTTATCCATAAAAATTTTAGTGCAAACAAGATCTAAATTATATGTTCGCCGTCATAAAAGATCTCTCATCTGAAAACATCCTATTCTATAATAACTTTACGTTAATTAACAAAATAAACTTCATTTATTGCATAGTCTATCGTAATAAATGATATATTAAAAAAGTGATGTAAGTAAGGCATATCTAAAAGTTTGAGCAAGGAATTATAAATAGAATATATGAAACACCGTAATAAAAGTAATTACACTCCATATATTTTATGATACTGCAATTTTCTATAATGAGAGATATGTACATACATCGTCAATTCTATCGGAACAGACTTCCTTTTTTTTGTAAAGGTTTGTATTAATAGTATTTTTCAACTAATTAGTTATACTTTTACTTTTTAAACCACTTTTTATTAAACTTTTTTCTCGACATTCCAATTTCTTTTCAATTTTGAGGAACGATAATTTTTAAAATTTTTATGCATTAACTCTTAAGTTTTTTAATTTTGTATAGTGCTGCGAGTGGAAGTCAAATTAAGGTTTAAACATGCTTATTTAGAACTAACATAAATTTAGTGCGATTAAGATTATAGAAGTATTAAGCGAAATGTGAAAAGTCGTTGCTAAGTATATAAAAATCTTAGATAGTCTTGTTCTCTCGAAAATAAAAATTAATTGATCTAATGAATAGGTTTCTTCCTTAATCTATACAATATATATAGTACTGTTCCATTTGGTGACTATTTAATAATAAAATACATGAAAGTATCCATATATAGAATGTTCATAAGTTCGGCGATTAACTAGATTCAAGCCTCTGTATATAAGGCGTGCAAATAAAGTAATGAGACTATTTTTTTATAAACTTTCTATTCAAATGGAATTTGAAATTCCACATTTTCTCCTTTAAAGTAGTTGCCGTGAGAAGTCATATAGCGCCAAGTGCAGTTCCCCTACTGTTCATGTCAGTACTGAAACTCTGATACTGGAATTGTCTTCAACTGGTCGGTTGTAGCTTTTTTAATATTTTTTAATTAGTGGAAATGGTGTTTTTTGAGTTAAAATTTCCTACTATGTGAAAAGAGAAAGTCACAAGAACTTGATTCTAGTAAATAGGGGCCGTGGAGTCACAGAGATGCTTTTACTTCCTTAAAACTCGTTAATTGAAATCGCTGTGTGGCAAGTTGCTTTATTGTGATGGAACACCCAGGTGTTCTTGATATTCGGTCTCACACGAATCCTTTTTTCGAAATCTTTCAAGAACTTCTTGGTAAAAATGTTGGTTTACATTTCGGCTTGTAGGTTCACCTAAAAAGCTGTCCCTTCAAAGAACATCTTTTTTATAGGCCTGCTAAAGTTTTCAAAAGTTTCTGTCTCATTGTGCTCTAATCTGAAACAAAATTTGATAGCGCCCCGCTGCGCGAACTTGCCACCCATTTTCAGAGCGCACTACAAAAATTCGGTTCATGAAATAAATTGCTACGGATCACCAATAGTTCAAACTCGTGCTATAGAAGCATCGAATTTTGGCCATAATGCTAAGTTTTGAAATAAAAAAAAGTGTTTCATATAGCTTAGAGCAGTTTGCTATGCATACTAACTTAATATTAGAGAACTATCTATGCAATTGTGAGTTAACGGTATTCTAATTGTTGGTATAAATGTTTGTACAACGTGAGATGAAAACCTTGGTATATGAAAGTACATTTCTGTCAAAGTAACTACAAAGTAAAGTAAATTAATAAAATATTTTTAAAATTGATGTCAAATGTAATTATAAATTCGAAAATACAGACGCAAGGAAACGCAGAAAAGCTAAACGACGAATGGATTTCAAAATTGGCAGCATATACTTTAACTACGCGAATGATATGACGTGAAATGAAATTTAGCTATTGGCATTAACTTTCAGAAAACGTATTCTAATTCTACCATACTTTTAGGGTGATAGGTTTGCTTAATTTCCAACATTTAATTTTCGGCGGTGTGAAAAAAGTGTCTGAAGGAAAATCCTGTGATGTAATCTAATTCTTTATATAAGTAAACACATCTGAAATTTTGATCGACATGCAACAAGCTTTGGTTGACAACGCTTCTTCGAAAACCACAATTTATAGTTAGGTTGCGCGACGATATGAGCATCGAAGATGATGTACTACTATCGGGACCATAAAAGTTTATAACTTATTATATATAATAACTGATTATTAATAAAATGAATAACGACCGAAGAATTAACGTATAAGGTGGGTGCCGTGTACCTTGAAGCAAAAATTTGAAGCAGTTTTTCAAGAACCATTTTTTGTCGAGGATTTATTTGTTGATGAAATCGGCTCCACATTCTCCTAAATTCGATATATTAATTGCTCGCCACCACCTCTCTCTGAAGAAATTTTTGGTATTCTAAGAAAATAAATTTTATAAACCATCTTACAAAAGGCTAAACCATGGACACTCCATTATTCAAATTGAAGCATGCACTTTCCAAAAGAAACCACCCATAAAATGTTGTCTTTCATGACGACTTACACCAACGTATTGAATCATATGCCTTGGTTAGGTCTATAAATAGAATATGTATTGAAAGATTGGCAGAGCTCCTCTTTTCAATTATGTGTTTTATACAAAACACGTTATCTCTACATAGTCTGCCGGCCCTAAACCCACTTTGCTCTTCTTCTTCACTGAATTCTTTCCCTACAAAGCTTCTTATAATCCTTCCGTACAATCTACTAATCGTGCTTGTAACCAAAATCCCTCTCTATATTTGGAAAACATACCTTTCCTCCTTTTTTATGTATTGATGTTATACAAGCTTCTATTCAAGTTAGTAGTATTGGCTTCAACCCCTAACATAGAGGACTAGGGTATATCTTTTTTTCTGGCCCCTCACTTTCGATGTATTCAGTAAGGGTGGTCCTACCAGTAGCTATATTACCACCAACATAGTTCTCAAGATCATTGGAGTACGCAAGCTCCCTCACTTAGCTGAAAAATGCCTTCATCAAGGTGGAAAGTCGAAGGTATCGAGGAGTGAAAAATAGAACTTATAACTACTAATAAATAAGTCCACAGCTGACAGTTAAAATTTAATATTGCGAAGCACATCAATTGTTTCTTCATACATGGATTTTTTTAAATGGATGAAAACTAAGATTATAAAAGTTGAAATAGTAATAGTAAAGTTTACATAGTGTGGTAGTAGTTGTGGTAGAAAGCTTAAAATTCAAATTTAGCAAGAAGGAGTGTTACGGTTTAATTTTCATTTAGAACATATTTCGGCGTATTGTATATTTATTTATTTATTAAAAGAACCCCGTCGTATTACAATATATAGAAGGGACGCCTATGAACATCCATGAAGGCTATGTGAAAACACATATTTGGGATATCGTATTCGTTTTAAAGTTTTAAAATCGTTTTAAATAAATATACTTCAGCGTACGTTTACGTCGACCTTGATTTCGTTATATCTAAGAATCGCTTTTTGTGGTGACCAGATGTTCATATCGCGAGTGCAAAACATCTCCCCCGTTCGTCTTACTCGCCCTGGTCCGATATAATATATCTATAACGATGGCATTTGAAAATTAACCTTGTAGAAGGGTGGACGTCGAAATTGACTTCGTTCTTTTTTTTGATCAAATGTGAGTCTCATTCGTGAGCTAATTCACCTTTAATGTGTAAATCATCTTAAGAACCCGTTACCGTCCACAGGTATGTGTCTGCCAATTAATTAAAACTATATGTACAGACCCTTATTCGTAATTGTTGTTTTAGGGCTTCTTTTATGCCGGGTTCTCTAGTGACGTATTACTCATCAAAGCACCGGTGATAGGCACGTCAATCCCTTCGAATTTGGAAAATCCGGATTCCAGTAGTGGATTCCGAATTCCTTCGGGAACCCGCACTTTAGCTTGGGAGCGATAAGTAGCCCCTTAAATATCTTTTTTTTTGGTTTTACCACTAAGTGATTAATTAAAATTGAGAGAATTAAATATCCGTGGAAAATGTTGATTAACACTCTAGTGTAAAGTGATGTTTTTTTTTTAATTAAGGGAATTTGATTTTGGTAGGATATGTTAATTTGATGATCTAAATTTAAGTAAATTCATGTAATTAAGTCAACTTGTTTTTGGAGGTATACATATAAGCGCCGTCTGTAACCTCTATATATATATATATATATATCGGGGAGGCTCCAATAGTTGTAGTATAAAAAAATACTTATCAATTTTAACAATTAAATTAACACTTTGAAAAATCAATACGAATATAATTTCAACCTTTTATTCTTCAGTTTAATCTATTTAATTTATAAAAAACTTTTTACAATGTATTCAAATATATAATAAATTTGTAGTTAATAATTACACACACTGGGTTTAAATCAACGTACCCGACATTACGGTGGGAAAACAGGGCATCTCAAGGACCAATAGAGCTACGGCCTTGAGAAAATAGAAATAACACCAGCCATAATTTTGCTCTTGGCGCCCTTTCTTTTTTTTACATCTTAGCTCAATCCTGAGCTTGCGAACCCCGACCTCCGCAACAGTAGCCGGCATTTTTCTGTTGTTGCCCAGATTTACCCAAGCTCCTAAGAGCGTTCGTTCGCGACCCGCAACAATTTGCTTGCGTGCAATCTGCACGTAGCAGGAGTTATTTAAATTTAATTGGTTTAAATAACTCCCTTCTAATTTTAACAACCAATTAGATTTAAATAATTTTCACTACTAAATCTACATTTGTAAGTTTCTCCCATCAATATTATATGCAAATATACATCGTGTATACTATTTTAAGTTTTATAATTGTAGTTTTTATCCAACTAACATTATATGGCGGAAAAAATTCTTGTGGTTCATAATATTAAATTTTGAAACTCAGATGTATATTTACTTGTTCTTAAGAGAATTATTACTTTTGGAGAATATAAGTCAGAATTTGCAATTTTCGTCTAATGATATTCAAAAAGTAAGTTTCATAATTTATAAGCAGATGAATTTGTATTTGCGACTCGTTAGTGTCATTCGTTTCCGGGATCCTGCACTGGGAGCCAAATAATAATAAATACATCATAATTTTCATTTACAGTTAATACTAATTTGGTTTTCTACTTATTATTAACGCTCAACGACATACATGTATAAAAAGATTAGCTTTAAAAGTAAATGGGAAAATAATGATCTATAATTAAAGTGTAGTGGAAAATAATTATATAACAAATGGCGTATATATATATATATATATATAATATTTATTAAACAATAATAAATACTGGGCAACATTTAAATTTTCCGTACTTTCTATTTCTCTAATTTTCAATGTATATTAATTAATTTTGTTGTTTAATTGATGAGACAAGACTTATAGATAATAGAAATATTTACTTATCTATTTTTTATTTAAGTAAATTATTTTACAACTACTATTTAATTAACTTTCTAGAAGGTTATCGAAAAAGTTCAAAAAAACATACATATGTAAGGATGCTAGTTTTAATTTAATAACTTTATGAAATTCGCTGTACAAACTCATTTTATCTGATTACTAAATTAGTTCAAATCTTATTTGCGAAAAAAATATACAATGGCGAATGTATATAAGTATGCGCTTCTACAATATGAAACTGAAAAATTCCAGTTTTAACAGCTTTCATATAATGCAGAAATTTTTTAAAACATTCCTACTCACCGTGCGAGTTTCGAACCCGCGATCTTATCCTAACCGGGCATGTGTCTTCACTCTTATACTGCGGAGAACGGTGAATTTGAACCTTCTAACATATTGTAAATTGCATTATAGAAACATATATTAAATGAAACCCTCGGTAGGTTTTTAAATGCATATAATTATGAGCTTTTACTATTTGAAACTGGAAAATTCCGATTTTAGTTGCTTTTAACATCGTGTATATAATGTATTGCTTTTCGCGCGAGACTCAAACCCGCGATCTGATGCTAACCGGGTATTTTTTAAGAAATTTCTGCATTATATATACGGTTTAAATTAGAATTTATACAATTATAGGATTTACAGGTTATTACATTTACATCTTAAATAAATTGTTTACTTCCATATTATATTGATTGTATTATCTACATGAACTATTGATATGTAACTACTGACACTTTCAAAACATATACGAGTACATATGTACCCCTATTATAGAAATAAACTATTTTTATTATTGCTCGTATTATTATTAAGGAGATGAAATGGTAATTGCATTATTTACTTACAATGCCTTCTATGAAGCACTCGAAGAATGATATGCATGCAAATATAAATTATTTTTAGATCGTATGAAATAAAAATACTTCCCTTCGAACAGTGGCAAAAAAATGTGAAGGGAATGACTGAAAATAAGCTTATCTTCTATATAGTCTTCTATATAGTCAAGATGTTTGAGATATAGAAAATGTAGAAGAATTTTTATTATATCACAAAATAGACATTCCGCTTCTAAGGGCTTCTAAGGCGTCGTTACACTTGCTGTCGTACAAAGTGTTCTCAATTTCAGGCTACTAAAGTGAAGATCGAAATGAATGATTTCTTTTAAGTGAAAAACTCTCTAACTAATAAAAACCAAAAATGTTTTATAAGTTCTTGTGCAGGACGATGTAGCTTCCAGCACAGATAAATTTGTCTATAACCTATTTTTAATTTTTAGCATCTCAATGAACGCCAAGAGTTGAAGAATTTACATTATTTCGACGCTGCGATGTATTGATGTTTTCATTGTACCCACGATGAGGACTGTTTCTAGTTTGTTGTTTCTTGTTTCCTTCATGAATTATTTAGCAATCGTTTACGTTTTCCCAAATTTATCTTGCAATAGAGTGTATCGTGTGAGACATGAACTTGGTCAAAAATTCTAAATACTAATAGTTCTGCACACTTGACCATGTCATAGGCGACTAGTGCACAAAATGTATTTTAATATAGCGGCTTGATTTGCTGTGATGAGTGTTTGTACCCATGCAATTTTATGGTTTTCTTCCGTGGCATGATGGGTAAGTCGATCTATTTCTCCCATTCGTTTCGAACCGATTTTTTTCTGTTCTGAGTCCCACTTCTACCGGTTTCTCTGTATTAGTCTAATGGGTAGATCACTAAATAATGCATCTAAGGAATCGGTTTCTAATCTTTGTAAAAATTAAATCATCAATGGTAACGTTTTCTCAAGGTAATATTAACTTACACTTGGAAATATTTCTGGAGTAATAATAAGCGGTTTGTGCTCGTAACAGTTCTAGCATGTTTTAATTTGTGTATTGTGTTGTGAGGAAGTTCATACAGCTAAAGTTTGAAAAATAGTAGTTTTTATCTATAAAATTAATGATCTCAGTGTGTGAATTTAACTTCCGTATCTCAATAAAGATACATTAAATACGTCTTATGCCGGATTGACCTATAGCCACTAATCTTACATGGCATTACATAAAAAATCTGGAAGGTAGTAAATTGCCTCTCAATCTGATGTCATTTACATATATAGCATTTGACACAACCGATCACTGCTTCTTGATGAATAGATAAAGTATATTTAGTTTCAGTATTAGTCTCCTGAATTCAGTACGATCCAATCTTCAAGAAAGATCATATATGCTTGTTGGAGGGGATTTGCATCTTATAATAATGGATCTACAGCTGATGTTCCGTAAGCGTCCAATCTGGGTCCACTACTTTTGATTCTATTCAGAGATGATTATTACTAAAAGACCTAATACGTGAGCACTGCTTATGCAGATGGCTTCAAGATTTTTGCCACATTAATACTTTTCATTCTTCAGGATGATCGCCACTTCTAGCATTTAGAAATAAATAATGTAAATATACATAATAAAATAAAAATGGTAAACTCAGAAATATTAAGAAGTGTTGTGTAATTTCACATAAGTTGTAAATTTTAACTAATGTTTTGTGTTAAAGATGTGTGTGTAATATGTGAATGTAGATCTGCGATTAAGAATTAACGATTTAAGGTGTGTAGCAGAGCTATTAGAATGTTGAGATTTATTATCTGCGTTTGTAAAGGACTTAGTAACATTGATGTAATGAAAAACTTTTGTCGTGTTTGTTCGCGGAGATTGAAATACTCGTCTAGTAACTGGTATCATCCTAATTTGGTACGTAGACTTCCGCGGTCGTGGTCCATGCTATCTGCTTCTGGGTTTCCGGGCTGGAACCGCGTCACTAGTATATCTGCCGACGTTTCGTACCCATTTGTATGGGACATCTTCAGGGCTGAACTACTGCACTGAAACTGTTTCAGTTTCAGTGCAGTAGTTCAGCCCTGAAGATGTCCCATACAAATGGGTACGAAACGTCGGCAGATATACTAGTGACGCGGTTCCAGCCCGGAAACCCAGAAGCAGATAGCATGGTATCATCCTCTTTTAGATTAATATCAACTGAAATAGAAGCAGTTTAAATGTTGCTATTTAAAGTACCTGATCTTTAAAAAAATAACTATCTTGGGAGAAACTTTGATATTCTTTTCGAATCACACAGTTTTACTTCGTTACAGACGCGAAATGTACACTTTTCACAATTTCCCGCTATAAGCTAATTAATAAGATTAACTATCCGTATTCGCCAACGCGTGTACCTATTCAAGTACTAAGACGATAATCGAGATGTATATCTTGTTTTTATGTCTATGCTTTTTGAACGACTTCGCTCTAGTTACCTGGACATACCATATATATGTGTGGAAAATTTATACAGAAATTACTTTTAATGATCCACGCTTATTACATTTCTGTTAATGTGAAATACTATGTAATCATACACGTTTTCTTTTATTATTCTGTATTTTAAGAATTTCCTGTTAGGCACTAATAAATAGTATTGTTATTATTATTATTAAAATTTCATGTTTTATCTGCAATTTTGATTATCATTAAAGTCGTTCTGTTTAATATAGTAGTATATATTAAACACTGTTCTGAACAGTTTACTACTAGAGTGGTACTTACACTATTTCTTATACTGCTTACAAAACTATTTAGTCGCCGATTAAATGGTTTAATTTTATATGTTAATTATTAATTTTATATATTAAGAGCATTTATATCATAATCAATGAACCATCGTACGAGGGCGGTCCCAGAAATACCCGACCCAACAAAGAAAACACAAAAATTTTGGAAATATATATTTATTTTTTAACATGATCTCCTTTCAGCTCTATTCACTTTTCCCAGCGATGTTCAATAAGTTCGATACCCTTTTTATAATAAGAACTGCCTTGCTACTCAAAATAGCCATTAACTGCCGACATCACTTCTTCATCGTTGGAAAATCTTTGACCAACGAGCCATTTTTGTAATTTGGTAATAGAAAATAATCCGAAGGGGCTAAATCTGGCGAATAGGGTGCATGAGGTAGCAATTCAAACTTTAGTTCATTAATTTTGCAATAACGGATTTGTGAGCTCGTGCATTATCTTGATGAAACAACATTTTCTTCTTAGCCAAATGCGGCCGGTTTTGCATGATTTCTTCACTCAAACGTTGCAATAAGTTCGCATAATACTCGCCGTTGATAGTTTTTCCTTTTTCAAGATCGTCAATGAAAATTACTCCACGCGCATCCCAAAAAACTGATGACATGACCTTGCCTGCAGACGAAACGGTCTTCTTCTTCTTTGGAGCCGGTTCTCCCTTTTGAATCCATTGTTTTGATTGTTCTTTTGTCTCGGGTGTGAAGAGATGAACCCATGTTTTATCCACGGTTATGAAACGGCGCAAAAATTCTGCTTTGTTGCTATGAAACTTCGCTAAACGCTTAATTGAAACATCTTCGGGACACTGCTTTTACTCGAGTGTGAGCAAACACGGCACATATCTTGCACACAGCTTCCTCATGTCCAACTTTTCAGATAATATGCCATGTGCCGCAATTTTTGAAATGTCTACTATGTCTGCTAGCTCGCGAACTTTCTGTCGACGATCATCCAGTACCGCTGTGTGGATTTTCTTCACCATTTCTGGAGTCGTCACTCGTCTTGGCAGCTCGTACGGCCTTGTTTAAACTCTGCTATCCAATATTTAACTGTTGCAAACGAAGGAGCAGAGTCACCCAGAGCCGAATCCAGTTCAGCTTTCATATTGGTTGGGCTGAGACCTCAAATAAAAGTATTGTATCATGTAGCGATGACCAATTTTCTCCATTTTTACAAATTCATTGAAAACGTTAATTATTGATTACTGCCAAACAAATACTAAACATCGTGGCTTCTTCAAACTTGAAACATATGCTTTATAGATTGTGTACTTTCTAATACAGTGATATTTTTCAAACAACTACCGCTCTCTCTAGGTCAGGCTGGGTACTTATGAGACCACCCTCGTATAGGCATATCGTTAAAAATGTCAATATCAAGTGTATATAATTAGACATGGACTGCACTAAATTTATATCAAATTTAAGTACTTAACACTAAAATAATCTTATTTAATATCATATTCATAGAAATATATTTAAATTTTCTTAAATTCAAAACATATAAATCATATGTTATTCATGTATACTTTGTAAATAATGTATAATTGTTGTAGTATTCTATTGTATTTTTATTTATGGCCACGCAGGGACTCCATGAACCTAAAATATATATATTTAGAATCAATTCATATGCACAATAATGGAATGTTAATTTCCAATGAATAGAAGGTTATCGTAAAATTTATGGATTAGTTTGGAAGATTTAGAATATTCATGTACAGAAGTTCAAATGTAAGCATTAAAATCATTAAAGGGAAGTATTATTATAGTAATGAATTGGTTTTAAAGAAACAAACCAAACTAATAAAAGGTATAACTCAAAATAAGCAAATATTAGGTCTAGTAAAAAGAAATCCATTATTTTTGCATTAAATTGAAAATTTTATTTAGCATAGTTAGAATGATCCGACTTAGGTCAAATATGCACCGTTTTGTTCGATAACTTGTTGCCATTTTGAAGGTAATTTCATAATGCCTCTCTCATAGAAACCCTCGTCCCTATTGGCAAAAAACTGGGACAGTCGATTTTCACAAGCTTCTCTTGAGGCGAATTTTTCACCAGCAAAATCATTCGCCATAGACAGGAACAGGTAGTAATCACTTGGTGCTAGGTCCGGACTATAAGGTGGATGCATAAGAACCTCCCAACCAAACTCCCGGAGCTTCTGGCGAGTCACTATCGATGTGTGTGGCCTGGCGTTGTCCTGATAGAACACAATTCCTCTCCCATTGGCCAAAGCTGGCCGCTTCTGGGCGATTGCTTCCTTCAGACGGTCCAATTGTTGACAGTACAGGTCCGAATTAAGAGTTTGGCCGTAGGGAAGCAGCTCATAGTAGATAATTCATTGCCAATCCCACCAAACACACAGCAAAACCTTCCTGACCGTTAAGCCTAGCTTGGACACCGTTTGCGCCGGCTTACTACGATTCGACCACGACCGTTTTCGCTTGACGTTGTCGTAAGTGATCCACTTTTCATCACCAGTAACCATCCGCTTCAGAAACGGAGCGATTTTGTTGCGATTCAGCAGCGATTCGCAGATGTAAATTCGGTCCATGAGGTTCTTTTGCGTTAACTCGTGTGGCACCCATACATCAAGCTTCTTTTTGTATCCAACCTTATTTAAATGGTTCCAAACGGTTTTTTGTGCAATGTTTAGCTCCTGGGCAATCGAAACAGTGCTTCATGACGGTCGAACTCGACGATTTCCATTATTTTATCGATATTTTCGACAATTGGCTTCCAGAGCGTGGTGCATCTTTGACATCAAGATTACCGGAACGGAATCGACGAAACCAAAATTGCGCATGATTGACTGTTACAGTATCAGGACCATAAACACTATTCACATTTTTAGCCGCCTGGCTTGCGTTTTCGCCTTTATCGAAGAAAAACTGTAAAATATGGCGTATTTTAACTTTGCTGGTGTCCATCTTTGACGCGCGCTCAAACAATATTAAGTCATGTAATCACAAAACTGTCTGAGAAGTTCGTCTAGTACGAAATCTTATCTTTCGAACGCCATCTGGCGGAACGCGATCGCACTTATACAACGCGAGATACAGATTACTAAAGCCATCTATTGGAAAAATAATGGATTTCTTTTTACTAGACCTTATATATACATAATAATAATATCAGTTTTAGAGAATTATATATTTACATAAAGATAGTAGTCCTACTATGAAATTTGAAATAATTATATTAGAGTATAATGCGTTCATATAAAATATTTTGAGAATTTAAGCCAATCAAAATGGAATTTCATACTATATTATTTGAGTCGTCATTCGAATCACTTTATCCATACTTTAGGCGTCCCTCAGAGTACCAACTTTACCTCCTCTAGTTTTCATGACTGATTTTTGTAATGAGGTTTAGTCACCACTCGTGACTAAACCTATCTTCTCTAGGAAATTGGGTACCATACTTTATTCATACTGTTCGAGTGGCTTTTTCTTACCACGGCGTGAACATATGGTGTAGCTTGGCGTTACTTTTGATTCTAAATTGTGCTTCTCTACTTATATCAAAAACGTTACAAACTCTAGTCTACAAACCTTGGATTTTATAACTATGATAGAAGTACGCCTAACTTTGATTCGCCGGATACTATATTACCCGTATACTTTTCTTATGTGGGCTCTAAGCATTAGTATACTTTCTTGGTTTGGTCTTCTGTATACGCACACCAAATATGATTCTTGATGTTGGTCCAAAGAAATAAAATATCTCGTTTTCAAGTATGTCGGGATATATGTATCTTGCTCGGTGACTTCAATCGTCAGGAACCGTTGGCTATGTTTAGTATGGATTTTTTGCCACTACGTCAAAACCAGGTATCTATAAGGTTTTTCTCTAACCGCTCCAAAATTATTAGAAAAAGTTAACTTCTTTATTCCAAGTCTAGAAACTAGATCGTGCAAACTGTCTTTGCACGAGGACAAATATTATGCGTAATTCACTTTTATATAAAGCATGCTTTTATTAATAAATTATCTAACAGCAATATAGATATTCACTTCTCACCGGTGTCGTTGTTGCTCTCAAACTGTACTGACGCACATAGCGTAACATTGTTTGATGTATGTGTGTGTTCATACAGGTATAAATTGATGTAATTAATAATATATAATATACACATGATTTGTAACATTCTTTGTCCTGTAACTAAATTGTAAATGTGTTGGACGAATAATATAATAATAATAATAATAATTATTATTCGTGCAATAGATTTACAATATAGTTAGATAATAATAATAATTGTTATTGTTATTATTAAAGTAGATACCAGGAGCCGGCTTATTTGTTAGTATAGAGTGGCTGGTATGAGTGAAGCTCTTTAGTGCTCTAGGATAGTAATGGGGGTAGCGTTACACATCGATAGTCTATTAATATCTCAGAGTTATTTCTAGGTTAAACGCAAAATCTAATCACTTGATACTACGTCTCCAAACAATATATAGGCTGTTGAAAAATTAAGATTGATTAACTTAATTCATATACATTAAAACGCCAAATACATTTCTATTAATTTACTTCTTTTCAAATTTATGTATACGTACAAAGGGTAGTAGGAAAGTTTTGCAATATGACGCAACAATGAATCGCAGGAAGCTGCTTGTTGAGATATGTTCATACGTGCAAAGTAGCTATCGCGCCATGTCGATGGGCTCAGTTATTCATTAGCAGTGAGAGTGTAAAGTGCTTGCGATGGCATCGTGGTCACGATGTAAGATAAGGGCAGTTTTGCGTTATAATTTCGTGTGTGGTTTAAGCATAGACCAGTGCTTCGAAGAAATGACTCTTGCACTAGGTGATGTTTGTCCACATCGCACAACGATATTCAGGTGGTATTGATAATTCGAAAGGGGAAATTTAACTGTGGAGGATGCTGAGAGGCCGGGAAGACCACGAACGTCAGTTACGGAGGAAAACGTTACTACTGTGAGGAAAATGCTTGGCGAGGACAAGCGAGTGACCTACCAACAGGTAGAGAGCACTTCAGGCATAAATGCACTAGCAATTCGTTCGATTCTGCATGATCATTTGCACGTGAAGAAATCGACTGACTGAAGAGCAGATGACACGACGTGTGACTTAGTGCCGGGAGATGCTGAAAAAGTTTAATGAGGGACAATCTCGGTATGTGAACAACATCGTGACAGGGGACGAGACTTGGCTGTACTATTACAATGTGCCGACTAAAGCTCGAAACAAAGTTTGGGTCTTTGATGATGAGGACACACCCGCAGTTGTCAGAAAATTCCGATCTGTAAAGAAGAAATTGATAGCTGTATTTTTCAAATCGAGTGGAATCGTGGAACGCGTCGTTTTGGACACAAAGAAGACAGTCACAGCTAAGTGGTATACTGAACATTGCCTGCCACACGCCATTACGCTCCAGTTCACCGCGCCAAAGTCTGCACTTGAATATTTGACCACGACAGGACTGAAACTTCTCGAGCACACAGTCTAGATCTTGCTTCCTGCGACTTTGCACTGTTCCCGCATGCGAAAATGAGACTTTACTCCCTAGTGAAACTTAGCAGAACTGGTTTAAAGATTGGTTTTGGAGAATGGGGAGGTGTATTGAGTGTAGAGGAAATTACTTTGTAAAAATTAAATAAACAAAGCTGTATTGCAAAACTTTCCTAGTACCCTTTGTATGTATATACAAATATCGACTACTTAAACATATTACTATAAAAGATATGTACGTAGCAGGTTTTTTAAAAAAAACTCTTTATTAAATATTCACCTAGATAAACAACATTGAATAAAGGATGTAATTTACCGTTAAAAAGTTCAGCAATATATCAAGATGATAAATAGAAGAGAGAACATGAAGTATAATATGCTGAAGACGTACATTATTAATATAAAATGCGGTAATCAAGATTATCTATTGGTTAATTCATGCCTGTCAAAAAAGCAATTACTATTTCTTGAATATATTGGCTAATCTAAATGACTAATACCTAGATTCTAAATTTAATTACTAACTTCAGTTAAAACAGCTCATAATTGTCGATAATTGTTATTTGTAATTACAAATTATCCAATTTCCTCCAGTGGAGGAAATTATTAAAGATTATTCTGAATATTTGTAAAACACAACATATCTAATCGCAATTAAATCGATAAAGTGTTATTTCTTACTTTATTGACATATTTCCAATTTGCTATGATCGTAACAAGCACATAATGTGCGAATATAAAATTTAAAGATATGTTTGTAAAATATAAGATACTATCAGTATATAATTACAATTTATTAAAATCAATGAGCCGAGTAAAATTAAGGTTTATGTCGATATAAATTTCTTTTAAAATAAACTTAATGATGGCCCGGGGTATGGAAGGTAATGAATTCAACTCAATAAATTGGTCAATAATTTAAAGAAAATTAAAAATAAAATCCGGCATTGTGTATTTTATTCGGGTCGATATTTTATGCTCCATTTATATTCCAAGTGTGGTAGGATACGCGAAAAATTCATTAAAGCAAAAATTTCAATACAGAGCTAAGAATTGAACAAAACTTCAAAAACTGCATTGACTTCTTAAATAAAAATACTTTAAGGTTATGAGACACTGTAATTGGATTAAATGATTTCAACATTTTTTTTATTTTAAAATATTTTAAGATTTATCTTAACATTGCCCAGGGAAGGCGTAGATAGCAAAAAATAAAATTAATTAATTAATTAAAATAAGACGATTGAGAAAAAGAAACCTGGAATATCATTAAGTTAATTCACTAGCCAGCGCGCAACATATAAATCTGTAAAAGATGGAAGACCTTGAACGAGAGAAACAAGTAGTACAATCACTGAATACAAAATGAAAGAAATTGAATTAAACGAAAAATTGTCTTGGCGGCGCATTTGACTTGAGCTTACTTTATTGAATCTGTAAAAGGTATCTAGAAAATATATTAACGTGGAACAAATGATCAAAATATTAAAATTATTAGAAATTAAAAATAAAATAATTTCTTTAACACAGTAGTTGATGCTGTGAATAACTAAAATTTAGCGATATATGTACACATATACCTGGTGTCCCATAATATGATTAAGGATGTGCACTGAAGCAATTTCAAGTCAAAAATGTCTAATGAAGATATGCCCAAAACTCTATCGTAATAGAACTACAAGCATTTGTAGTTTTAGATAACCTTACTGATACAGATACAGATATCAAACAAATAGTAATGAAAATCATTTAAAAAGAAATCACTTTATTGAACTAGTTGTTCAAAATGTCCACCCAGTTGCTGTATAGATAATTAGCTTCTCTTAATATTGAAAGCTAGCTTAGCTAATAACCTCAGGATCAGTACGAATAATTTCTGCGGCATCCATAATTTTAACAAGTTGTTCTCTGTTCTCTACTTTCAATTTGTTTTGCATAAACCAAGTTTTTCAATCTTCCCCATAAAAATAATCCAGGGGACTTTAGTTTGGTGACCTAGATGGCCAAGTGGCTGCTAAACCTCTTCCAATCCACTGGTTCGTATAATTTTGATTAAGAAAATATCTTACTTAGCTATCAAAGTGCGTAGGTGCGCTAACGTGTTGTATTCACATTCATCGTTTTTCATTACAACCTTACAAATTGTATACAGTGTTGTGTTCGGTGTATTCCGTATTTGCTAGAATAGCGATTTGTGAGTATAGGAAACTGTGTATTCAAGATGAAAGTGAAGGATGGTGGAAGACGAATATTACTGCAAATGAAAGTTAAGTGTATTCAGATCTAGAGATGAAGCAGCGGAACAAGTGATGAATAAAAGAGAAGCACCACCTACAAAAATCTGTCGCGGAAGGTGTAACATAACAATGATTACATGGGGATCTGTGTACACAAGATTCCACAGAGTAAACGTCACTTATTAAAATTAGTTTTTCCTCGCTTAATGAAAGATCGTATCTTCATAAGGTGAACTAAACTGATTGAAAGAGGAAACACCACGAAACACCTTGGTCTCATTTTACCATTGTTGAGATGGAATTTTAGGTGTACCGCACCCTCTGTGTAGCCAAGATGTATGTAATCCCATGCCTGAAGTAAAAAGAGACTTGCAAATAAAGCACAGAAAACTAACAGAAGGTACTTGATAAGAAGGAAGGCTTTCGGAAGAAAAATATCTTAATTTTGGAACATTCAGCCTCCGCTATGATTTGAGATGTTATAAGCAAAGATGAATCAGGATACTCTACGTACTTTGTGGAAAATGTGGAAGGGTAAATATGAATGTAATAAACCTGGAACCATTTGTAAGGTCATTTCAAACACTTTAGCATTAAAATATTCTTTCAACGTCTACATGTCCATTATTTACCCTATTAACAGTAATTGAATTATTTCCGCTATAATAAAAAAATCTAAAAAAGCTAACCATACCAAGCCTTATATCTATGAAATCAGAGAAAACAAGCATTTTAATGAAATTATAACTAACTATTATTGCTCTTTAAATGTAAGGTCGTGTTATATTTTGAAAATCAAGTGCGCCTTGAATTTTTAATTGAGATTATTAGATTCTAGATTGTTCTATCTTCAGTTATTACGAAAGCATATAAAATTGAAGATATCGGTAATTTTCAAGTTCAATTATAACGCCCGTTTTGATTTAATGACTTTATTTGCACATAAATCTTCATTTTATTCGAAGATAGACTATTACTGATAATGATGTTTTGTCATCTACCTGGTAATTTATTAGGTGACTCTAACATAAAACTAAGTTGAACAAACGTATCGGTTCGCGGTAACGTACATCCTCACCGGAAAGGCTGGATAGGTGCGATTATTGAAAATAACACATTCAATTATAGTTCCTCTATATTCTAACGTAGGAAAATGATTTAGACATTTTTTTACACATAGCAATTGACAATTCACCTTCGCGAGGCATCGCAACGCCAACATAATGCAAGTTATCGGCAATGCCTGTACGTGTTAGTCCTCTATCGGTTCCTGTCACTGGTTACCCGGAGGATTTGTAACCTTACATGAAACTCAGTGATGAGTTTGGCAAGATATAAGAGTTCTTATCGAGACTACTCTGAAAACGTCAGTAGAGTAACTGCTTTTTAATTTTTTAACAAATTCCGACTATGAAATATTTCCGGTTTAATATGTTGGATAACCTCTGGAAAGTTGATAATCTGTCAATGTAAGTGTTCCATGAGTGCTAGTACTCTGGCAATAAAGGAATTTTTTTTTCGAGTTCAGATGTGTATTTTATGACTATTGAACTGCTTATAATGAAAACAGCACTTTTCCCATACAAAACTTAGCTTTGCAATTCGATTTTAGACAATCACTGCTTTCTATAAACAGGATTTATATATGTAGTTCTTTTTTCATTTCCTGTTATAATTCGGTCTAAGAAATGTTCATTTTGTAATGCGGAAAGAGACTTTTTTCATTGGCTATGCCGTCTGTTTTGTTTCTTTCAGTAAATCGAACATCTGACTTGTTTATTTTTCCTAACTGGTGGTTTGATTAACGATTACCTGGACGACTTGTTAGTACAGTTTATATTTAAAAACTAAATATACATTCATGGCAATACAGTTAGGATTCGGTCAAAAACATTTTTTGTATTTATAATGGATATTATGTATGTCAATAATATAATGTTATGGTAGTAATTAGCCCAAAATTTTTAGGTGCCCATAATGATTTAAGAGAATGTCATATCTTGAAGGATATAATACGCACTTCTCTTTTAGTTGCTCTATGATTAACAGATTAATGTTTTATCATCTACCTGGTAATTGCGTAAGAACACTATTGAAATGAACCCTGTAAGAAATGATAGTAGTAAGGTTGTAAAATAAGTTTCATAAAGTTTTTATTACTAACAACACGTAGTATACTTAATTATACATAAATTATATATAATTATATTTGGAAAGGAGAGTATGATTATTAGCAAAAAAACTACAAACTATATTTCATTTATATTCTCCTATTACATTTCATATAAGCCCGCAATTTCATACCAATATTTCAGTACCGCCCTCGATGCTACTGTTACAGTTTTTTCCTATTGAATCTTAAATTAATATTCTATTGTATATATTTGTATCGGTTTTTGTATTCGTCTCGTCTTGTCGATTTATTCTGCTCTATAAATCATATCTGTCATGTAGGTTATGAAATTCGTGTGCATTGTGCTATTCCAATATACATTAGTTTTGGTAACGAACACGTCTATCAATCATAGTTAAGCCCATTAAATCTAAAGAAGCACTCAGTTTCATTATTCGCCATTTCAAACTATTCTGTTTCGATGTCATAAGTATATCCTAGTATAACAAAGGAATTGTGATTAGAGGAAATTTTAATTTTCAATCAAGAATAGATTTTGATGTGGTATTGGTTTTGTGTTTTCCAAATTCTTATTAAAATGGATATTAGCAAAGTAAATTTTGTGGAGCTATTTTAGAAAAGTTAACTAAATAATGTTCTGTCAAAAACTGTTTATAAACGAAACATTTCAATAGCTATTGTTTATGACTAGGTATATATGAAGAGGATAGAGGACAATTTAAAAATAGCTTTCGCATAACTACACAGTGCCCCTGTATACATAATTAACAAAACTTATGAAGTTTTCGGAAAATCTGAGAAACGTTATCTGTAGGAATAGAATTTGAGATTACTTCAAAATTTTCAAAACGTATTCTCTTGAAGTGAAATTAAGAGTTTTGGGAAAAGAAAAAAGACAGCTGAAGCTAAATCTGATAAGCATAGTTGAATAGCCAGAAGTATAGTTGTGTAGAAGAAACCAGTCCTCCGTTTGATATAATTCTTTTAATTCACTTCAATAGACGATCCATGTTGTCTTTATAGTAAGCAGTATAGGTGCGAATTTTGCCATAAATGCAAATCTGGTAAGATCTGATTCTAAAACAAATTTCAGAAGCCAGTCGAGAATTCAAAACGTTCTTTTTCTAACATGTAAACCCACGATTATACATACATTAATAATCTTAACATTGGTATCTCATCTGAACTTGCTTCACAATAAATTTTAATAATAATACTAACAATGGCATGTGAGTCTTTTCAATCCTTCAGAAAACTAAGCTTTATCATACTGTTTCAAATATGTATTAGTTTCGATGGTTACCTTTACATTCTAGCCACATCTCTTGCAATCCAGAGAAGTTTTCAGGTTGCGAGAAAAAGAAAATTTTAAGAAAGCCAGATCTAGAGATAAGCCGGACGCAGAAGTAGTTCGAAATGTAGTTCATGAACTTTTGCAGTTAAAATAGCCGAAAATATACACTCATTTTCATGAGTACCTGTATAGTTTCAACTTAATTATTATATTTCGATAGGGCAACATTTCTGTCTAAACAGGCCAAATATGTTGTATATGTTTTCCAATTTATATTATGATTATAGAATACTTTTAGTAAGGACTTAAGATCAGAAAGTAACCATTACAATAAATAGTATCACTTAAATTGTGAATCTGAAGCCAGAAAAGTTTGCATTAAAACGCTCTGAAAATAATACAATTGGGTAGAAAATATTAAGGACAATATCAAAGCATGTTGGTGAAATAACTATTTATTTAATATGAGACATATTATTTTTCTAAATAAAGTTGGCTTACCTCTATTTTGAAATTCTTACACGTTTAAAAATATAAAAACTTATCATAAACTAAAGCAATACCTAAAAACACCTTAGGAAAACGAGAAAAATACATTTCGTGGTATTAATGTGACGACGCATTGTTATGAGACCAACTTATTCTTTGTAGTGACTAAATCCACAAAGGCGCAACCATTTAAATTAAACCCATTGTATGTTTAATTGATCATCTCAAATCAACCGGTCACACATGGATATAAAAATGTAACTCAACTCAATTTCTTTCTCGCTATAAAAATCTCACATATTATATTCCTTAAACGTTACCGTGTCACAAGATTAAACAACCAATAAAATCTTTGTTAACCAGTTTTTTCTTATCGGCTTACATGCGCAGGCGACATACACTTTATATCGGCGCAATAAAAACGCCAATAAAATACGAATTCGTAGTAAAGACGCTCCATAAAAATTAAATTACGAATGAAACTCTGTAAGAGTACATGTTTCTTCTTTTCATTCTTCTTCGTATTTTTTTTTGGGGTTGTCACTACTATGTAGTACATACATGCTCGATTGCATTAGCGTGCATGTCTAATTTACTAAATTGATTTGCTCATGACTGTAGAGTCTGAGAATTAACAGCCGCTATAGCTACAAGGATCTTCTATAAATTTTATGATACGATATTATATCTTTATTGTTATATTAGGTAACTTTCGGTTAAAAGATCCTTGATATTTTTTTGAAATATAAAATGAGTAAGATTAAGAATATCTATACATAGCAGATTGAATGTTTCTATACACATATGTGGTTAATAATTGATATACAATTGGACACGTGTGTGTTGTCCCATTTAATATTATTGTACTATAAAACTGTATTTGGAGGAAGAAGAGTCACTTATGAAGTACAAAATTTGATCGTAAATGGTATAGTAATTTAATTTTAACAAAGCTTAAAAAGTTTCGAAATTCTAACACAATAATATTCATGAACTTTTCAAAGTTCGGTATTTTGTACAATGTTCGTAATAAATTTTGGGTTACATCAAGGATCATTAATTCATCTGTTTTGTATTTTTAATAATAATAGTTATATCTTCTTTACCAATGATTTTCCAATACCAGGGCAATATAAATTATGTATAAATATATACAGTATAAACATCGCCCCCATGGTCAGGAGAACGTACTAGGAAATATTCACAAGGAAAGAAGTGGGGATGCTCTCGCCCCATATGGGATACTTTACTCGACCAGATAGTTCCTAATTGTATTAGGTGCGCAACTAAGTTCTCGCTGTTTTTCAAGAGATGGCTCCAGTAGTAAGTGCTGTTCGATTGTGACATAACCAAAAAAACCGTTTTGACGCATTCGTGATTTTGTTTTTGCGTCATATACTTTTGGTTGTGTGAAAATGTCTAATTTTGTGCCAAATAATCGTCATTTGCGGAAAGTGTTGCTTTTCTTCTTTCATTCGAAGAAAACGGTTTAAGTTTACGAAGATGCTGCTCTAAGGGAAACAATGTACCGTAATTGGTTCCGTCGCTTCGAAGACGGTGATTTCGATGTTGACGACCGTTCGCGTGAAGGAAGACCAAAAACCTTCGAAGACGCTGAATTGGAGGCATTGGTCGATGAGGATCCGTGCCAAACGCAAAAAGAGCATTAGGAGTTACCCGCCAAGCTATTTCCCAGCGATTGCATGCGTTGGAAATGATTCAAAAACAAGGAACTTGGGTTCCTTATGATTTGAAGCCAAGAGACGTTGAGCATCGTTTTTTCGCCTGTGAATAACTGCTCCAGCCGTAAAAGGGAAGGGTTTTCTTCATCACATCGTTACGGGTAATGAAAACTGGATTCATTACAGCAACCCAAAGAGAACAAAATTATGGGGAATGCCCGGTCATGCTTCTACGTCGTCGGTTCGGCCGAATATTCACGCTGCGAAGGTTTTGCTGTGTATTTGGTGGGACCAGGGCGGTGTTATTTATTATGAACTGTTGAAACTGAATGAAACCATTACTGGGGAACAGTATCGAACTCAGTTAATGCGATTGAGCCGAACACTGCGCGAAAAGCAGTCACAATACGAGCAGAGGCACGAAAAAGTGATTCTACAGCATGACAACGCTTGGCCTCACGTTGCCAAACGCGTTAAAACCTACTTAGATACACTCAAATGGGAGGCCCTACCCCACCCGCCATATTCCCCAGATATTGCGCCGTCCGATTATTACTTGTTCCGTTCGATGGCACATGGTCTGGCTAATCAGCAGTTCCGCTCGTATGAAGACATCTCAAAATGGCTTGATTCGTGGATAGCCTCAAAGACGAACACTTCTACCGTGACGGTATTCGAGCTCTGCCAGAAAGATGGGAAAAAGTCGTCGCTAGCGATGGGCAATATTTTGAATGATTCATTTGTAAACATTTTTTCACAATAAAGTTGCATTTTCATCAAAAAAACAGCGAGAACTTAGTTGCGCACCTAATATATTATTTATACAGGAGACAAGTGAAATCAGCTGTTGCAAATACATTTTTCCCAATAAAGTATTTGCTGCTTATATTTGCTTTAACGCATAATAGATCGCTCATCACAGAACGGAGAACGCGATCTTTTAATCTGTGCTACTATAAAAGAGCAACCACAATTATCTTCCAAAAATAGTTACAGAGGAGTTTAATGCCTCAACCATTAGTATTATTTTTACAAATTTAAAAAATCCTATACAATTTTTCCAGATGATAAATTTCAATGCATAGAACTTTGAGAAAAAGTTATGGAAGATATGGATAACAATTTTACTAAAACCGGCGAAATTTCGTTTTGTCGTCATAATCCAAGTGTTTCGAAGTATTTATTGCGGAAAAATAAACACTTTATTTATAACGCTCAAACTCAGTATCTACAAAAACTAAGTATGGGATTAATTTGCTACATAACGACATATTGGGTTTTCATAGAAGGAACTTTAAATGATCCAGAATATCTATATCTGCTACAGAATAGCGTGATTCTACCTCTACGAAATTTAATTAAAACAGAGTTAATTTGGTTCACCGAGACAGATGTCTTATTCATAATGCTGCAAATATCGGAGTATATTTGCATAACGTATGACAATAGGTTATCACTAACTGGAGTAATATTCATTGACCTCTTAAATCGCCTACTTATATTCAAATGATACTTTTCTCAGGGGTTATCTGAATTTATGGCTTATCAGATAACAGACTTAATAATAGAAAAATTGCGATCAAAGATTATTAATTATATGGGAAACGTTCATCAAGAAGCAATTATAAATGTTCAAAAAGGCTTTTAATATAGATTAGGTTACTGGAAAGACAATTAGTGAACAGTTTTGGAAGAATTGTTACATGCTCATTTCATCTTTTATTCACATTTTGTCAACCCTACTGTATATCGGAATTCCCAATTCGCATTTTTCTGAAATTAATTTGAATCTTTTGGTATTACCATCGCCATCTGTTAATTACTCAGGTCCAATTTACTTTTTAATTGCTGTTGTTGACAACTATTCCGAGTAATTTGTAATTAATTGTTGTAACGAACATATAATTAGCTTTTCTTCCGTTTTTTAATGATCAAAAGTAATGCCGTTAGGCATAAATGCACTGTTCCGGATGTATTTGTTTCTCTGTTCCGTTTCCAACTTTAGAGAAGTAAGTATTCATCTGTCATACAGTAGAATGCAATCTGGTAGTAGATCGTGCATAGAATTAAGAATGGAACGTATTTTACACTGTCTTGTTGGAATAATATTATGCCGATCGATTAATGCATCGACTTAATATTTAGTTATTTTGGTTTGTATTAGAATAAGTCGAGTAAATTGCGGCTACGTCGGATCAAGTTGACAATTTATTAGAAGGGCGAGAAATCTAGTTAGTACCCTCAGCACTAACTCGAAGTAGGACAATTTCAATCAATGCATTACGCAATAGCTTAATTTTTGCTCTCTTTTTTCTACGTTGAAGCCAGGTTATAATTTGGTTCTAAAATCGTGACATTTGTGAAGATCGCATTTCATTTAACTGGAAAAGTGGTGCTATATCCACCTTATTGTAGCTACCTTACAAAAAGACCACTTAGGCATATTATTTCCATCTTCAGGTACTGCTATTGGGAGTGTACGAAACAGTTTCCGGTCCATTACTTTATTCTGGGGTAAAGGGAGTATCTAGACTCGGATACTGTACTGTTTGTATCGGCATCATTTTAAATATTCTAGGATATATATTTTTATTACTTGGACCGCTGAAATTATTATTTAGACATTACATAGACAATCGTTATATATATATATATATATATATATATATATATATATGTACTAAATAGATTCACCTAATTACGGGTTTTTTCAATAAGCTGAACATTATTACTTGAGCTATTCCATATTTTCTTTTTTTTGTAGCGCTTATTAAGCGTCACTCGGGCAAACGATTGTCTATGTATGATTAGTGTGAACTAGTGTATTTAACTAGGGGATAATTAGTTTTCTTTTGTTTGTTCCAATTTATATATTTGGACATTTAATTGAATACGTATCTATTTTGTACGGTGTTCTTTTATTATTAATTATTCTACATGTCTGACTAGAGTGTACGCCAAAAGCGTTTAATGGAAATGATAAACCTATAACATTTACTATGAGTTAAGATATTTCTTTGGCTCCCAGTACAATAATTAACTTTAGATCTACAAGTTTTTCTCTTTCTTAAAAAAAGAAACTCCGTTTATAATAATTAAATACTGGACGCATTTTGTAGATTTTCTTTACTTCAGTATTGGCAAATGGTTTTCAGGGTTATAATACTCTGGCGCCTATTTTTCTCAAAATCTATACTCACAGGGAACCCCATTTTCTCCGGGTTTTCTTTTGAGCTAGTTTTGGCACCTTATAGGATCTTTTAAGGTAAGGATACGGGCGTTTATTTATTGTACTATTAATCACAGTTTTATTTTTTCAAAAGAGATTACTTTTGGAAATTTGTATTTATTTGTGTGTACAATTTATTTTCTCTTTTAATGGTACAGTTACTCTCTTTTACTTTATAATTAATATAACTAATTTTCAAAATGATTTAACTATCCATATTTTCATTACAAGCTTGTTCTATATTTTAAATATTCATTATTAATTTTGAGATTTTAATTTAGAAATGTTCAAACTAGGCAAATTTTTATTCTATTTGTATAGAGCCGAAATTGGATAAATAGATCTATTGTCGTGTGAAGCAACTTAGACTTAGTCAAGAGAGTTATGAAAGAACTAGAAGTTTTAAGTAATTTGGTTCCGTTAATAAAATGTGTTAGGTGAGAAGGTACAAGCAAGAGTTAAGTTGAAGGAGATGCAGAAGTTGAAAACGGTGTTGTTAATAAAAATATTAAATACATGGACGAAAGATAAAAAAATTATCAGACCAAGAAATGAAAATAGAATATGAATATTCAAATATAAAATTGTAAATTAATAAATTGTAAGCATATATGTATATACCTACACTAGCACAAATCAAAAGATTTCGTTCTACGTGCTCTCCAGTCAATGCTGTATTTATGTGGATATAAGCAGCAAATAAACGTATTTCTCTGATTCTGTGAACAAGAAATGACATATGAAAGCAGAATATAGAAAAAATTAATATTACGAATAAAAATACAAATATAATGTGTGCCTAATCAAGTTGAAACATACTAAGAGGTGGTGTAATTTCTATTAATTTGCTTTTTTGAAATGGGTTTCGTTTTACTTCTATTCGTCGCACCGAAATCTTTTTCCGCGGATGTTATTTTGTTGAATATTTATAATTAACGATTAAGTTATTTTTTTAAACATTTTATTGTCTAGTTTCTTCCTAGGTCAGACCCGTAATTATTGTGTGTAAAAATTTTCTTTTTCAAAAAGAACAAGAAGAAGCAAAGAGGAAGAACATCGAATTAATTAAAATAACGTATTTATAAATGAAAAATTAATAATTATCCTATATTTTGTATAAAAAATACATCAATTTTTTTATCAGGCAAAGTAATAGTGTAAATATATACCAACTATTAAAACAAAATGAAATTTAAGCGGTCTCGTAAGAAAAAGGTGTATCTGTTACTTGTGCCACACAGATTGAGGTTCACATTTCACTTCGCTTAGTTTTAGCCGGTTTATTGTTTCTCAATGATTGTTAATTATTTTCGGATTAAGCATGACTAGATCTGATGGTTCGACTGTATTGCAAGGTAGTAGCAAACGTATCTAATTATATTTGATCGCTTATCATATTTCTTATAACTAATAATGACGGGTTTAAATTAATGGAATTTTGACATTAATTTGATAGAAGACCAGGAAATGCTTTCAAACGCATCCAATGCCTACATGTACAAATACCTGACTGTAAAAAGAAGTCAATTATAAAATTTATAACTAATATAATGACAGAGAAAATGATTTCAAAAACAAAATGTTTCAGTCTATAAAACATAACAATAATTTACAAGTTATTACACTTATAAGTACACTATCGGTGAAATATTCACTGGTACTGTACTATTATCTAATGTAAATTTATTAACAATATTAATGTTAATAAATTTGCATTAGATAATAGTTTAAAGCATGCAAATATTTTTTTATATCAACAAAAATGTTTGAATATATCTGTCCAGGAGTGACTGTGCTTTTAGACTATTTGTACTTATAACCAACTGTTTACGAAAAATTCCTGTCAATGTAATGTGCATTATCACCATAAAATCTTAGGTTCAAATACTATTTAATTAATGGTGTTTAAATAATTTTCTGATATATTTTTTTTATTATCTTTTTTTAATTTCTTCTCTAAATACTCTTTGTTTGCTTTTTTTGCTAGCTTGGCTTTTTTTGTTAGTTAACAGAATTAATTACGTTATATAATTACTGTCTTCATTTTTAGGTTAAAGTATTTTGATAATTCAAAGACATGTAATTCATATAACACAATTTTTTTATTAAGAAAGATAACAAGTTTTGGAAGAGCAGAATTTTCTAAATTAAAATGCTCGAAAGTTATCAAGAATAGTGGTACTTACAATATAAATTGATTATGATAATAAATTGTTCAATCTGTTTATAATTTTTTTCTGTAAAAATCGGTATAAACTTTTCGAACCACCCGATATATAAGAACGGACACATTGATTTGAAAGCCCATCCCATTCAACGGAAACTCTTTTTTACGATAAAAGAATATCGCCTATGCACATACATTTTACCGATATATTATCACAACACTAAATCTTCAATAACCAATGGCTTCCTTCGCAAGTAACGTTTGATCCTCCATGAAACCATATTCTATATAAGTTAAGAAAGTTAAGAAACCTTTTAAGAACATGTAAACCTCGTTGCTCGCAATTTATATTTCGATATCATTATCACACTTACCCAAGAAAACATTCCACAATAACCAGAAATATTCTCAATTCTACTTAACAACATCGATAAATATCCACGTTTTCGATATTTATGTTAGCTCCGTAGTCGTTTTCGCTTAATTTTGTAAAGTATAAATTCCTGTATAATTGCATATATTAAGTAAATATTTTAGATAATGTAGTCCATTTAGGAAATACATTAAATTGCTTGTGAACGGATAGGAAAGTTTTCTAGAAAATTATATCGTTATGTCTATATTTAAATTATTTTTGTTAAGATGATTATGTGCATATAGCGGCGAAGAATGTATTAGATTACGTACTCTAGCTTAATAAGGTTGATGCGATTAGTAGTTGGTAATCAAATTACTAACTATAGCAAGGTGTGATTTTTATATTTTAAGTAGTTTATGTAAAAAATATATAGATAATAAAATAAATAATAAATAACTTTCATTAGTGCTCAAGAGGCTATGTTGAAGGATCTGTTATGAATTTTCTTACTGCTAGAAAATATTAGCACATTGATGTACGACATTTAAATTTAAGATTTACAGTCGCACTAACGCTACATCGAATGGCATATACAAAGGATACTAGGAAAGTTTTGGAATACAGCTTTGTTTTTTTTCAAAGTAATTTCCTGTACACTCAATACACCTCTCCATCCTCTGAAGCCAATCTTTAAACCAGTTTTGCCAAGTTTCACTAGGGAGTAAAGCACACTCAATGTTCCAAGCCCGCAGAAGGTCCTCATCACTGAAAAATCGCTTCCCTTTTAGCTTCATTTTCACATGTATGGACTGTAAGGAGGGTGCTCGAGAAGTTTCAATCCTGTCGTAGTCAAATATTCGGTGTAGCCTTTGGCACTGTGAGCTGGAGCATTATTGTGATGGAGGAGCCAGGTATCCATTCTTGACTTTAGTCGCAGGTTCTTCATAGATCCAATGACTTTAGGCAGGCACTGTTCAGTATACCACTTAGCTGTGACTGTCTTCGGTGTGTCCAAAACAACGCGTTCCACAATTCCACTCGATTTGGAAAATACAGCTCTCATTTTCTTCTTTACAGATCGGGATTTTCAGACAACTACATCATCAAAGACCCAAACTTTGTTTTGAGCTTTGGTCGGCACATCGTAATAGTACCGCCAAGTCTCGTCACCTGTCACGATGTTGTTCACATACCGAGATTGTCCCTTATTAAACCTTTTTAGCATCTTCTGGCACCAAGTCACACGTCGTATCATCTGTTCTTCAGTTAGTCGATGCGGCACCCAGAGAGAACAAAGTTTCTTCATGTGCAAATAAACATGCAGAGTCGAACGAATTGCTGGTGCATTTAGGCCTGAAGTACCCTCTATCTGTTGGTAGGTCATTCGCCTGTCCTCGCCAAGCAATTTCCTCACAATAGTAACGTTTTCCTCTGTAACTGACGTTCGAGGCCTTTCTGGCCTGTCAGCATCCTCCACAGTTAAATTTCCCCTTTGGAATCCTCTATACCACCTGAATATCGGTATGCGATGTGGACAAACATCACCTAGTGCAAGAGTCATTTCTTCGAAGCACTGGTCTATGTTTAAACCACCCACGAAATTATAACGCAAAACTGCCCTTATCTCATTTCATGACCACGAGCACTTTACACTCTCACTGCTAATGCATAACTGAGCCCATCGACATGGCGTGGCGGCTACTGTGAATGTATGAACATTTCTAAACATGCAGCAACAAGCAGCTTTCTACGATTTATTGTTGCGTCATATTGCAAAACTTTCCCTTTGTATGAACGATCTTATTCATATCAAATTGCGAAAGTTTATAAGTAGTCAAGTTCTGTTTCAAATTCGGTAAATCGTTTACTGAAACTTTTAATTTTATGAAACGGGTGTATGGTAATGCGTGTTTATCACGTACGAGTGTATATGAGTGGTATAAACGATTTAAAGACGGTTGTATGGACATAAATGACGAACATCCTGCTGCAAAAAAAAATTTGTGCGTGAATTTACCAGAAATGAGCCGAAATTTGCGATACGTGAGATTGGAATTAAAAACATTTCAAAAGATTCATTTCATCGCATTTTGATACAGCATTTGGGACTAAGAAAGATTTGTGCAAGATTTGTATCACGCAACCTAACTAAATTCAACGTTGTACAGACTTGATTAAAGACTCAAAAAAGGACGAATGCTTCAGGTATTCTATTGCAACTGGCGATAAGACGTGCTGTTTTCAATACGATCTAGAGACTAAGCGCCGAAGCTCTGAATGGAAGCGTCTAAGCGAAGACAGATCGACAAAAAGCCGTTCGAATAAGTCAAAAGTGAAGACAATGTTGATTTGTTTTTATGATTCGAAAGGTATAGTACACAAGAACTTTGTACCAACTAGTCAAACAGTCAACGCTGTATATTATCTGGGTGTTATAAAGCGTCTTTTGGCGCGTATTAGTCGTGTGCTCCCTCAATATCGTGAAAATGGTAGCTGGCGTTTGTACATAATAATGCACCATCTCATCGCTCGACCCTTGTCACTGATTTCCCGTATTCACCGGATTTGGCCCCCTGTGATTTCTAACTATTTTCTAAACTACATTTGCTGATGAAAGGACAGCGTTATGCCGGCGTCGAAGTCATTAGAAAGGCGTCGACAGCGATATTAAAGAACATCTCTAAAGATAAACTAAAAAATTAATTCGACATGTTAATTGATTATACAAAACGTTGTATTGAAGACGAAGATGACTACTTTGGAGACTGCCAAAACAGTAAGCTTTTGTTTTTAGTTTAAAGTTCGGTTTTCTATGCGACCGACTGTGCACAAGCTACATGTGGCCACTAGAAGCAAAATTATAAGTAAAAGTTCGTAAAGTTCCAATAACGATGACTTTCACATATGTAAGTTGAAATCTTGTAGTGCAGCAATTATGAAAAACATGCTGAAACTTTTAAGTGCAGACTACAACAGAGCTTTTAGTTTATTCTTGTCGTACCTACCAACAAGTTTATTAACTTTATCTTGAAGAGCTATAGCGTCGTTAATTGAATCTATTCGATAATATATTTTCACATTCTCTGCATAAGTCGAAATTGCTATTCACTAATAAGTAGAACAAATAATAAAGGATCAAAATTTGAATCTCGAGGCACTCCCAAAACTGCTGCTCTAGGCCATAGTAATTGATGATCTATCGAGTCAAAAGCGTTAGAAAAATCTAGATAAATTACCTATACATATGGTAGCTATATAAGACTAATATCTAAAAATTATAAACACAAAACGTACAAATTTTTTTAATTGGGAATTGTGGATTGTTACTCTAAAAATCTCAAACATGCAATGTTGAATTATTTCTAATTTCACCAAAATAATTGATAGGAAAGCTCCTAGTTTGTTAACAGTTTTAATAATTTAAGCAACATTAGTAATTGTCTGGATTTTAATTGAATGCGACATACTAGGCTTTTCCAAAACCAAACTCGGGATTTGACAGAATTAATAGATCATTTCCTTTTATCTATTAAAGTAACATAATTTGGTTGATTTAAATTTTCACGCCTAATGTATCAAATACAATCGGTCAGATCGCGAAGAATACTTGGTTAAAAAAATCAATTCTCACATAAATCCTTTCTGAATTCTTTCTAAATAATTAACGATATCATGGGAAACAAGATGGATGTAGCTATTACAAATTCTTCAATCAAATAAAGTCGGCGTCGCTCTATTTATTGAACAAATTTAATCCACTCAGTAACAAAAGAAATTCGTCAAGGTATATCCATCTAAATTATCCTCTGGTCTATTTAAGACGATATGACATGGTATCTATTATTAAAAATAATGATCAGTAATCATAAGACTCTAATCTTCTATTCCACTTTTTGTGTTACAATCAGTTCACTTTGATGAAATAAATTCGACATGCTAATTAATACCGGTACTTTGTATAGCATGTGATACGTTTAGCGTCATCAATGTTCAGTAACAAACTAAATTAATGAGGTGTAATAAATTGCATAAAATTGTGGTTCTTTATACCTTTCATACGTGATTTTCTTTCATTTTTATTTTGTTGTTACGTGTAATAATATTTAGTACTTCAAGAGTTTGGATTTAATGCTTACAATTATTAAGTTATAATTTGTTCAATAATTAACGCATTTTAGGAGTGTCAGAACAAACAAAATAAATAATATAAGACCGCTGGGTAGAAATTAATTCAGTAGATTTACAGAGGCAATCGGACTGACCTATATTAATTAATGTATTCCAATCATAATAAATATTTGCTTAACAGTTAGTAAAATCAGGTATCAAATTAGCTGTCTCTTGACTGTCCGCAACTCATTACGAGGAAGTATTGTAGCCTTGTGTAATATTGGAGGATTAGTCTGTAGTATACTCTATAATTGACAAAGACGATAATTTATAATTTAGGTTGTTTATGTCCTTTTTTAATTTAATTAATTTTCATGACTTTATTTACTTCTACAACATCAGTATAAAAAAAATATATAAAATTACCGTACGCACTAAAATGTAGCAAGCGAAGACAAAATTATAACATTTCTTAAATTAATACTGAGGAATCTATATATATATATATATATATATATATATAATATATATACGAAATATACATGCAGGTCATAAGTTTGGAATTTCCAGTAAATTCATAAAAATTAAAATTTATTTACTTCGTATTACTTTGATATAAGTACAAAGGATTATTCTTAAGTACATTATAAAAATAAAAATATACGGAAAATAAAAGTATGCAGCAAACATTCACCGTTACGACCTTTCCACATAAACCTTTTGTAAAATGTAAGTATTTATACATTTTGAAGTAATGAGAATATTTTAGTATCGACACATAAAAGTGTGTAGAACAAAATTATTATGGCGAAGAGAAAGCAGATATCGCTAGAAAAACGTGTAGAAATTATTAGTCATCATAATCGGGGAGATTCTATACGGGATATCGCAAAAAGAATGAAGATATCGTACAAAGGTGTACAAAATACAATTAAAAGATACCAGTCTACTGGATATACGGACAGAAAACGATCAGGAAGACCAAAAATTACAACTCCTGCAGAAGATCAATTATATTGACGAAAAGAGATAGAAGATTAATTATATTGAAACGATCTCTTTAACCACGTAAAAAGGCGGCTCAGAGATGGGACGTGTAGCAGTTCGCAAACCGCTTCTACGTCCGCAAAATAAAATAAAAAGGCTACGCTAAGTTACACAAAGATTGGACAATAGAACAGTGGGAAAAAAATCCAGGTCTTCGGTTCCAACGTCGGAAACTCGGATCTCTTTAACCACAGTAAAAAGGCGGCTCAGAGCGGCTGGACTGATGGGACGTGTAGCAGTTCGCAAACCGCTTCTACGTCCGCAAAATAAAATAAAAAGGCTACAATGGGCTAAGTTACACAAAGATTTTGTACTATACCGACGAATCAAAGTACGAGGTCTTCTGCTAAGAAGAACTGCTACGGAAAAAATGTTACCGCAATGTGTGGTGCCCACGGTAAAACATGGTGGCGGTTCTGCAATGGTTTGGGGATGTTTTTCTTCGGCTGGTGTAGGAGATCTAGTGAAAATCGACGGAGTTTTATATACATAATTAGATTACTTGGAGAAAACTTTATATTCATGCAAGACAACGACCCAAAACATATGTAGAGGATATCCAACAACAGGAAGCTGACGGTGTTTTACAAAACATGGTTTGTAATATAGATTGGGAAGAAGATATGAAAACTGTCCCAGACTCACATGTGGCAAGTTATACAAGATTCTTGGGCAAATATACCCAATGAAACCCTTACAAAATTAGTGTCTCGTTTACCGCGATTGTGTGCTGCCGTCATTAAAGCAAAAGGAGGGTATTTCGATGAAAAGTCCGTTTAGTTGATAATAAAAATAAGTGGATGTAAATAAATAAAATTTGCTTTTTTTCCTGCTTATTTTATAATAAAACGTTTTGGTATATTAATATTGTTTTATTTTTACAATGTTTGTTAAAGCCACTACAATATTTTCATTATTTCAGAAGTGATTCCTAACTTATGCAAGTGATTCCAAACTTATGGCCTGCAGTGTATATCACTATTTATGTAATAAATTAAAAGTATACTGTACTATCTACTACTTTATATTTACATTATTCTTTAGCCAGACTAAACTTAGACCTAGAACTACATTTCTAATTTTTTTTGTCTTTAATGAAGATTACATATCTTATAAAAGATTAGTGATTTTGCTAATATAATTGAACTACTAACATTTTAAAGCTATTCTTCCCTTTACTCATGAGCATGGAGATTAAATTCAAATCTAATTGCTGCACTTTATAGTTACGAATCAATTGTAAAATGTTGCTGTATCGAAAAGCAGTTGGACTGGGTGAGTCTATGATTGCAAAATTAAACCTTTTGGTTTCTTGCAAGAAAATATTTTTTTTAACTGATGCTTGAAAAGTGTCAAGTACCCAAGATGTTGTGAAAAACATTTATAATTGTTTGATTTAAATAGAGTAAACCAAAACTGTTTATTCTTAACAATGCTTCATATCAATCTAGGAAGATTGAAAATATATCTGCATCTATTGGGAAAAACGTCTAACCTTCCTTCTCATTAGGTAGGTTGGTATTTTACCATGGTTAAATTAAAAACAAATTCAAGCTGCAGATAGTGTGGAGAATTATTACATTTAGTATTTCGAGTAAATCTAGATTATGGTAATTGCAAGCTTGAAAATATCTAGAATAGGACCTATAATATTACGCTTACCACCATATCATTACATGCATAGAAATGGTGTGCTTCCCAACATTATACAAAGATGGACAATAGAATTTTTAAAGCTAAAAATGTGCAACCCTTACTAGAGACAATTGATGACTAATTATTATGTAATAATTGTAAGAATTACATAAAACTTGTGAAAGAAGTACACCTATTCCTAAAATAAAACTTTTTACTTAGTTTTTTGATTTTTAGTGGTAGAAGAAATGCGAAATGTTAATTCATATGAAATTCAAGATAATATGCAGGAATTCTTCATAATACCAAACAGTTCCTCATCAAGTACAAACTCTAATATAGATTCAAGTATAATAGAAAATATTCATGATGGTATAAGTATATCGATTGCAACTTGAAAATACGTATGTAGTTTCGTTTCCTTATTTAATCATTGTTAATATTTTTAATAAACTATAACTTATATTCACTAATAGGTGATAATAACACTCTTAATTGATGATGAATGCTGTTATTGGGTTCTTCTTGAAATTGAATTACCATCTGTTCACTGAACTTAATGCATGTTTCATTGTCCCCAGCATGAAGTCCTTGTAAAATTGCGAATGAATAATCATCTAATGATTGCTTTGAATTTCTTAATTTGAAGATCTTTTTGAACAACGAGGACTAAAATATGCCAAGAAAATCAATTTCATTCCCTTCTTCATATACGATAAGTTTCGGTCGTGACCTAATAGATTTCATAATTCCCAATCGTATAAAATTGTATTTCAATTGTTCAAATTTTGCTTATTTATTGATGGTAAGTGAAGATATTTTTTGACGAATATGCAACAAGTTATGTCAATAATTTTGACAGTCTCTATGAATGATCAAAAAATAAGTTCAAAATATTTATGTAGTAATTTTCGTTTTCTCTTTTAGATACTACAAGTAAATCATCGAACAAAAATTGTAAAACACCAATTGTTCTTCATTTTTGGTGTTAGCTATCATTTTTATATCTGCACCATATATCAAAAATCACTGCAATTTAATTTTGAATTATAGTAAAATCAACAAAGGACTCTTTGTAAAACGAAAAAGATTGATGATAGGTATAGGTAATGCTATTTACATGTTGATCTAGAAGTAAATTCTGCATTGGAATATGGAAAAAAGTTGGGACATTGTTTTTAAAAAAAAGTTTTAATGGCTTTAAGTTACACTTACTCGAATTACTTTGTGAACAACTTGTAGAAGATTTGTCAAAAATAAAAGCATCAGAGTAAAGCTCGATGTCTTCACTCTTTATGCTGATGATATCATCATTTCCGGTACCAAAATGACTACAGCAAATAATAATAATACAAAACGGCATATTTTCAAAAAAAAAATTTAATATTTCTAAAATGGTTGAATTTGGGTATCTGGAAAAATTTAAGAAAGTCTTCCTAAAATACCTTGTAGAATTTAAATTTTTGAAAAGAGCCATTATGCTTATCCTAAAATTTTCAGAAAAAGAAATAACGCAATACTTCCAGTACGTCTAAGGAACGAGTTCATTCAATCATCTTGAGTGCTTCTTTGTGGTAAATTTAAAATTGAAATTTATTATTAAATCTTTTAATACTCAACTCTAAGAAACTTAAACTTTCATTTGTTTCAGTTTTGAGTACGAATATTATCTCAGAATCTAGTGAATCAATTTAACTGTCTTTTGTTACAATAGACAATATTTTTCCTTAAAGGACTATTTAAAATTGAGGTTACTCTCCATATCTCAAATTATTAATATAAAGTAATGCATTTAAAAAGCAAACTTAAGTTATTGAAATGTTTAGAGAATAGTAAACTTAAAAACTAACCTAATAAATGAACGGAGAAAAATGTTTCATCTTAACTAATTTTGTTTTGTGTAATGAAAGAGTTTAGTAGCCCCGAAGAACATGCTTTCCACACTATTTTAATTTGTCGTTTATGTCATAGGTTTATTACATATTGTGAATTTTTATGCGTTTACATTTCAATAGAATTTCCGATAGCTATGACATTAATGCTGATAGTTGATGATGATTATTTCAAATTATAGAGATTATTTATCGGAGAATAGACATACATATCTGAATAATTTGAATAAATTTTTTATTGAAATAAATAAAATACATTTCTCTGAGTGTTGTCATTGTTTTAAACACATATTAAATACTACTGAATAATAAACATTCTTATAAATCTAAGAAGAATTATATTTAAATATATATTTGTAGCAAATATAAATGTAGTATCAAGAAAAGTTGACACGCATATTATTCTATTATTCAAAAATTTCTTTTACACAAATTTACAGCTTTATGCATCCATACAGCTCTCACCTTTTGTATGGCCTTGCTTTAAATTAGTTTATCGATTAAGTGTAGATACAAATACTTTATTTTCCAGCTTAATTCAAGTCCAGTTGGAAAAAGCAATTATAAATCTCATAACGATATTTCATTTTGTCCGCTGAGCGAGAATGATAATTTTTACCGTCAATTCGCGATATTTATCATCTGGTTAAAAAAAGAGTGTAGCGAGACATATGCAATTAAATGAAAGTACTTACTTGTCATAAAAACTGGAAATTGTGTTTGTGGTAAATGAAGCATATAAATATAGATTAAGATTAATAAAAGCTTTAATATTCCGTCTCCCAATGATGATAAATTTAATTACATTTACGAAATTTTACTTAGTAGCTTGGTAGGACTAATTAAATTTATAAATCGCTGTGTTAATTCAATATGATATAGATCGAGAAAGAATTACATAATCTTATATGAAAGCGATTTTACAAATTGTGTGTATGTAAGTATAACGCGGTATATCAGACTTGTGAAAATATGCAAGAAATGTTTTTCTCGCTGTTCCAATTTCTATGAAACAGAGAGTTGACAAATAACTTTAACAAAGAACCAGTTATTTCGACATTTTTGCAATAATGGGATATCTATCAAAAAAAAATTATTCGGGTAATCATAAATAATCATTTTCAGAACATCATCGGCAAATATCTTTCTCTCACTCCCGAAATTGTTTTAACAACTTAAGAAAACAATAGTAATCCCCAGGTGCTAAAAAGGTCGATGTAGACTCTTAGATAATCTGTTGAATTTTTGCGTCTTATGCATCCAACAATTGTCGTGTAGTAGTTTCTAGAAACAAGAAAAACTTTTCTCTTGGACTGCTTTAAGATTTTGAATGAGATCTGTACACATTACCAATAATTAAATTAATAAATAAACGGTGTTACAATTTTCACTCATTTTATTTTTAATTAATGCACATGATAGTTGTTCCACCACACAGTGGCGTCTTCAGATACTTAATCATCAGCAAATATCTTTCTCTCGTTTCCGCAATTGTTTTAACAACTTAAGAAAACAATAGTAATCCCCAGGTGCTAAATGAGGCCGATGTGGGCTCTTAGATAATCTGTTGAATTTTTGCGCCTTATGCATCTTACAATTGTCGTATAGCAGTTTCTAGTAACAAGAAAGACTTTTCTCTTGGATTGCTTTAAGATTTTTAATGAGATCTGTATACATTACCAATAACTAAATTAGTAAATAAACGGTGTTACAATTTTCACTCATTTTATTTTTAATTAATGTACATGATAGTTGTTCCGCCACACAGTGGCGGAACAACTAGTGGCGTCTAATACACAGTGCAGAAACTTTGATGGAATAATACTTTTTTACAAGACATAATAGATCCAAGACAATAAGTTAGAAATGTTGAAAAAAGCACTTTCTGCTGTGTTATTATACATTTTATTCTCTTAACAGATTTAATAATGGAGAATTGGCTAGGTCCAATGTCTTCGTTTATTAAATTATACGATTTTTTAAGATTATTAATTTCTAAACATTCTAATAAATTTAGTGTACATTAATTAGAAATAGAATCAGTGAAAATTGTGAGACTGTATATTTATTAATTTAGAATGAATTAACTTTCATCAAGTAAAGGCCGATTCAATTCAATACTACCAGTGATTGTGATGTCCCTTTTCGTCAACGCACCCAATAGAATCCCGTCGAAGTTTCAGAAAATAATTGTCCTACTTTTCCAGTAGAACACTACGTTATCGCATTTTTTTGGCGGAAACCTTTTATATACTCGCTGCATTGACCTTTGCTTCATTTGAAGCTTCAGTAATATATGTAGGCTTCATCACCAGAAATAATTTTTGGAAAGAAGGTTAGACTTGTTGCAACACAATCAAATTTTCTCAGCAAAATTCTTGCCTGACAAGTTTATTTTTTGATGTGGAGAACCTGAGAGTCCATTTCGCTGATGTTCGTCTAAAATTATCAAAACTGTTGTCCTTAGATATTTCATGGAAAAATTTACGGTTATTTTTGATCAGAGTAATGTGTTTGTGTATTTTTGATTTACGCAATTAGTAATTTAGTTCAGTACAGCAGATGTACTTATATATAAACAAAAGTATTTATGAGTTATACCTAAGTTTAGTTCAGAATTATCAAGACAATCCTGCAATTTATGGATAGTAGAGATTATTTTGTTTATAAAAATAATGACAATTGTATCAAACATGTTGTTGGTGATGTACTTATTACTGATGTACAAGTCATTGTTACGTAGGATTTCACGATCGGTGTCACTTATAATAGTAATCTTTTTGCGGGTTCGGCCGTGTTGTCGTAGTTTTTATCAACGTTTAACTGTTCATATTCCAGTTTATTCAAGATTTGCTATTAGATCTTCAAAAATTTGGCAGTACGAACAGTGAAACATCAATAGAGAGAAACTGCGACAACTCAGCGAAACCTGTAAGAAGATTGTACTTCGAGTAGTTATTTAATTATTAAATTTGTAATTGCTTTAAGTTAGAATATTGTAAACACAATTTAATGAGAAATATCTCTCAAGATGCTATCTGCTTCTGGGTTTCTGGGCTGGAACCGCGTCACTAGTATATCTGCCGACGTTTCGTATCCATTTGTATGGGACATCTTCAGGGCTGAACTACTGCACTGAAACTCAATTGCCAGCCCGGAAACCCACAAGCAGATAGCATGGACCACGACCGCGGAAGTCTACGTACCAAATTAGTCTCTCAAGATGTCCTGTACTTCGTCTCTCAAGATGTCCTGTACGTCGCAAAGTCTCATATTACAAAACCTGCTACTGCAGCCACTAATTTGACGATTCGACAAGTTGATGAGCTTATTCAGGAAAAGAGACGGATAAAAATTGACGTATTATCTAGTCTATTTAAAAGAAATACTCGCAAGGTTTAAGCTATTATTCACGAAAAGTTAATTTTTTTTTGCGCAATGGGTCTCGATAAATTTATCTGACGAAAGGCAGAAACGTTTCGAAATTTAACAAGAATTTTGTCGACGTTTTAAAAATGAAAGCGATGAAGTTTTAGCCCATATAATTATTGTGGATTAATCTTAGATGCACCATATTTCAGAAAGTAACCAAATTCTCGATCGCTAAAAGAATTTAAAATCATTTTATTAGGCGACAAGGTATTTGCTATAGTATTCTGGAATATCCAGAGTGAAAGTCTTATAGATTTGGCACTGATTAGAAGACTGTCAATGCAAAATATTGTGCTTAAGTACGGGTAGTATTCTTCCCCACGATAATATGCCTCCACATGTTGCCCGTTTAACACTCGAACAGCCGCGATGGAAAATGTTACTGCAACCAATATATAATATAAATCAGGCTTATCATCTAGCGATTACTGTCCTTTTGAATCCCACAAGAAGATATTGAGAAGCAAAAAATTCTAATCGAATGAGGAAGTGATGAAGGCGATGTAAATTTTGCTACGCAGGAAGCCAATAGAGTTCTCTTCTAGTCGTTTTCACAAGTTACCCGATCGTTGAAAAAATGTATTGAAATGTATTGAAAAATGAAGTTAGTTTGAACTTGTTTGCTGTTATTTCTAATACTATACAAATACAATCTATACTTCACTCTTACTTGTTCAATAGTAGTGATTAAGATTAATAAAACCGCATGGGTGCTGTCAAGCATAAATACAAGAATATTCTGAAAAGTTTAATGCCTCGACCTGAAGATAGAGTCGCTCTTTAAAAATATTCTAGTAATAGAATTGCGCATACAATGAAAAATACTTCTGAAAATTTAAGCAATGTCGAACGTTCAGTTTATGATTAATAATCGTGTGTGTTAGACGATGTTATTGAGTCTATAGAAGTGGACAAAATTAATATCGAGCGGTCATTAAATTTCTGCATATGAAAGGCAATAAAAATTAAAGCCGCAGTGAAATTTTGAACAATTGAATTTAAGCCTGGTCATACCATACTGGATAACGATGAATATTAGGGACTGTCAAAAACTGAAAGTACTAGCGAGAACATCAGAAAGATCTACCAAATGGTATTAGACAACCCTAGAATTAAAGTTAGAGAGAGCAGAGGCTGGGGGCACATACCTCAAAAGAACGAATTTGTAATATATTGACTGAATATTTAGGCATGAAAAAGCTCGTATGTCGCACATGCTTACTCAGGACCAACAATGCATTCGAATGAACATTTTCAAAGCCTGCTTAAGCAGTTTAAGCGATACAAGTCGAAGCTTTGGCGTTGACTAATAACTACAGATGGTACTTGGATAAATCACTACAACATTCCTGAAACCAAAGAAAAGTTGAAACAGTGGACCGCGAAAGGTGAACCAGCTCCTAAAAAGGCGAAGACTGTTTTTTTCTGTCGGAAAAGTGAAACAGTTTTTTGAGATAATCATAGAATTGTGTTGATCGACTACTTTGAAAAGGAAAAACAATAATCGGGGCATTTACGCATTGTTATTTGACAAGCTGAAGGAAAAGCGGCCGACCGCATTTGAGGGAAACTAAAGTTTTGTTCTACCAAGACAATGCACCATCTCGCACTTCAATAGTGGCTAGGGTAAAATTTATGAATGATTGACCATCCACTGTATTTACTAGATCTTGCCCCCAGTGACTTTTACTTGTTTCCTAGGCCTAAAGTTTCGCTCGGAGAAAAGAAATTTCCATTGGAAGAGGCCATCATACTCGTAAACACCTATTTTGAAGAACAAGATGCCAATTATCATTTGGACGGATAAAAATCACAAGATAGGAGTATCGTTGAGAAAAGTGTATAGAATTAGAAAGGAACTATGTTAAAAAATAAAATTAAATTTGACAAAAAAATACTTGTTTCTGTATTTTTCAGACTATTTTCATAATCGCACATGCGGTAACTGATAATAGTAGTTACGTATTTAAGAATAGAGCGGCTATGATCGGGCAGTGTGTTTTGTGAACCTTATTAATGATTTAAATGATTACGAAATTTGAAATGAAATAAGAAGAAACCTACGCACTAAATTATCACTTTCAATAAAGCTGAAATGTAAAATAATTAGTCTGAACTCTAAAATTTAAAGTATTTATGTTAATATAAATTTGGTCTCAACTAATAATGTAAAATAGTTATGTTTGGTCATATCTGAGATACCCATATTGCATATTACAGTATATTTAATAATCATATACAAAATAAACGACTTTGTAATAAAATGTCAGGTTATTTAAGTTGTTTTAGTAAATATAAAATTTAGATAAAAGAAAAAATATTAATGTAATTGCTACTAAAAGTCAAAAAATGTAAATTTATTTATAAATAATTCGCTTTAATTTTCCAGTGACTTAGCATATATACGATAAATAATGTTTTCTAATTTACATAAATGAAAAACAAAATGGATATAAGATACTTCAGTTTAAGGTAATATTGTGTCAACCCAGTAAGAGGTTTAGTTTCCCACGATAAAAGTAAAATTTAGCTTGCAATTAGCGATAGGCTATTTTGCAGTTTCTACTAGTATACGCCTTTATTTTTAGCCACAGTATGTTCTCTAATCTCGTTCCTTTTGTGAATCAAGGTCCGCCCATTATACTAATTACGTAACATTAATAAATTATCCTGCCGACCTTCCGAATCACGAGTGTAATTTCGAACGGGTTATCCCTATTATAAATTACAGCTTGCTCTCTGTAAATTTTAATGAGGTTCTGTTACTTATCGCCGCTTTTGTTATTTTATTGCCTTTAATGTCATTTTAATTAAAAGGAAGCTTTTCAGTGTATGTGTACGAACAATTCGATGCGTATTGAATACATAAGTATAGATAGTACGAGCGTAGACGATACGAAGCTACTTGCTTTTATCTGTTATTTATTAGTGTATACCCCCAACCGATTTAAAGGCTACTACAATATTATTGGTATAATTAATTGCTTGGAAAATTCGTGTAAATATTTTTTGTTGCTTTCATTAAAAAAAGAAATAAATCTAACGATGAAGAAATGCTGTATCTACACATATTTTCATCGCTTACCTAAGAAAATAGTTTCCAGAATAGTATTTAAAAATGATAATAGCGAAATGAATATCCATAATAGTTATTTACAAACGGAATGCACGAAGACAATTATTCCAGCATGAGCGTAGATTTTAAGCATGAGAGAGCAAAGCATAGAGAATACTTTATTTAGGCGAATGCTGAAAAAGGTCATGGCACACGTAATTTGTACAATATTTCTTAAAACGAACAAAATTTTATTAATAAATAACACAGTTATATGGGTACTACTTTTTGGTGTAGTACTGCTTAAAATAGAAGCGCGTCATATAAAGACAAATAATTTTAATGGATGGTATATCGGATAAATTTCTACAAAGTTAATGGTCATAATACGCATGCACTTCTCCCGTTAATACTCGTTGCACTGTTCCCCTCAACTCTTTCACATTCTAAATCTATTAAAGCAAACAACGTCGTTGTAGATCGTAGCATCAGGTTACTGAATTGTAATTGTAGAATTATAATTTTTAGTGTTACGTTATTAAAATGAGAAAATGGCGATACGGTAATTTTGATAGAGCCTGTGATTGATTAACTTAATCACTTTAGGTTGATATATAATCTCTTTCCACATTAATTTTCGTATTCTGTATACGTATTTCGACAACAAAGTCATCATCATAATTAAACAGTATCGCACCTGGAAAACTACGGCAAAAACCCGCACGAAACAAATTCCGTACACGATCTGTACCGTCTAAAGCGATTTGGCTTTCGACGATACAGATTATCTGCTGATGATGGCAACTTAGTTGTCGAAATACGTGCACAGAATACCAAAATTAATGTGGAAATGGGTTATATATCAACTTTAAGTGATTAAAAGTAAATGGCGATACATTATATTATATTAGAATATCGTATAATAACATTGGCATTTGAAAATAGAATGAAATTTATCACATTTATTAAAAGAGAAGCTTAGCATTTACTACCAAAAAGATGATTTTCTCTGATGCGGAATTAAATAAATTTATTAATGAAGCTTCTAATTCATTATTTCTTTTAATGTAGATGTACTTATTGTTTTCCATTTACTAAGATTTTATGTATTACAACGAACTTTAGGCAGATCCTAATGGCAAATATACCATATTTTATTACCGTAAAAGAAACGGTTTTGACTGCGTGCAACTTGTTCACTTAAATTTTTATATTTAATAAGAAATGAAATCTAGGTATTTTAAATAATCGTTAACTTGAATCAACAAACAAACATTTCCAAGACAGCGTTTCTACTTCTGCTTATTCAGCTGTGGAAGGAAATCGAATTCCTTATATATTAATTACACATCGCATCAAATATATAATTAATGCTAATATATACCACAATGGTAGCCTTAAAACTTACTAAAATAAATATAAATTTGCAGATTTTTTTACTATTTTGACCCTTTTTGTTGATCTTTAATAAATAGATTTGTCCTGAGCCTAATGTCGAAATATCTTTTCATATTTACGTGCATTATGAGGTATAAACACCTGATACGATTATAATATATTTTGACGAGAGTACATTTAAATATTTGCATTAATTTTTTTTATTTAGATCTACATTGATTTGACAGTTATGAATACAGATAATAGATGGATTGTTTATTAAAATAGTTTTTACTTTAATTTTGAGAATTTAAAGAAAGCACATTTCAATTCCGCGAGAGATAATTAGTGTTATCGTACATTACGTAAATCAGTGATTTATTGAGTTAATTTGTAAGCCTAAAGAGTAAATAGAAAGAACCATTGCACTGCGTTTTAAGATATAGCATTACATTATGTAAGAATTCTAGAAGTAACGAAGAACCCACAGGATTATTTCAATGCTTATACTGGTATTACAAATGGAAAATGTTTGAAACTGGGTAAAGGTTATTATTTGGCATTTATCAATATTTAACTAAACATTGTTTCCATTAAATCAATGAGAAACGTTTAAATGGATATTACTAAAAAAAGTCCTTTGGAAAAGAAATTGTCTGCTGGTAATAACGCCGGTAATGTTATTAATATACATTATGAAAACTAAAGGTCCCAAGTTCGATTTTTGTGATACCCCAGATGTGGTAAGGTACGTAGGTGTTAAATATTCGTTGTACAAAATATACTGTTGATGGTTGAAAAGACAAGATTTAAAAAGAGTCGTCAATTAATTTCTTAATCCAGCTGCTGTGGGATGAAATATTGAGTACTATAGAATAATTAGTGTATTTATTCTTTATACATTTTAACGCGAAAAATTCCTTTGATAAATATTTTTTATGTTCGGTATTAATTCTATCTATTTATTGCATTCAGTAAGTCACGTGAATAAGATTTTTATAAATCAAATTCTCCTTGCTTTGATCATGTACATACATACATATGTTATGCTGCAATGTGTAATCAAAACAAGATTTTGTCAAGTGACTGCTTTAGAGTAAAAATTTACTCTTTAGGTTTTAATTAACGAAACGAACAATTTCCGTTTTCCTCCAACTGTCTTATTCTAAAAAAAATGTTTTAATTAAATATCTGCATTCAACTAATAAATTAATAATCTACCGACCATTAACATGAGTTGTTGCGTTAACAACAATATAAAAAAACTGATTTCCAATATGACTTTATATTTCTGTAGTTATTATATTGAAAATCAAACAAATTTTTTCTTAAGTAATGCACTTTGTTTGTTACGTTTTTAAATAGTTGATTGTTGATGGCGCTACTTTGTGAAATTCCATTACACTAAGGAATAAATAAAACATTAAATTTTGCACTATACCATATAGTCTGAAATTTGGTTTTATTTATTTCTTAGTGTTTTACTTATTACTTAGGTTACGTTTTTGTTGCAAAAATTGTCTGAATTAAAAATTCCCGATTCTATTGAGACGTACTAGTGGAATTAATTTGTGGTGGCGAACGGGTGCGCAGGCTAAACATTCCCACTCTGGGTTGCGATTCGTGTAAGTTACTTATGTAGATAATGCAGGCAGAGGTGTGCAAAGGTTTTTAAAAATTATCCTAAATATAATTTAATTACTGAAATAAATATAATATATTGAAATATAAAAAAGTGATTTGCGTTAAAAGACTTTTTAGTATTTCTTTAACATGTAATTTAATTAGTATCTATAACATCTTTAAGTATAGAAACTATAGAAATACGAGGGAGCGTTTTTATATTCGCGGAATGGGGGACAAGGGGTGGAAATAAAAAAACCAAATTATTTTTCTTTTTCAATATATTCACCTGCAAGACGGATACATTTTTCACATCTTTCAATTAATTTATTTATACCCTCATAAAAAAATGATTTCTCTTTATCTGCAAAATACGCCGAAACTGCCTCCTTGACTTCATCATCGGCAGTAAATTTTTTACCCCGCAGCTCTTTTTTCATTTTCGGAAACAGGTAATAATCACTCGGGGCCAGGTCTGGGCTGTAGGGTGGGTGATTCACAATTTCGAAGCCCACCTTATGCAGGGCAGCTAACGCAACGCGGCTCTTGTGGACGAGCGCGTTGTCGTGCAAAAGCTGAACACCTTTTGTCAATTTTCCCCGTCTTTTCTCTTTAATGGCTTCTTTTAGTCGCTCTAATATTGAAGCGTAATATTCTCCGGTTATAGAAACACCTTTATCTTTATAATCAATCAACAATATTCCTTCCGAGTCCCAAAATACCGTTGCCACGAGTTTCCCAGCTGATCGTGACACTTTAAATTTCTTGGGAGGTGCTGTGCCCTTTTTATGCCACTGCATGGAGTCTTGTTTGGACTCAGGTTCATAATGATGAACCCAAGTTTCGTCTCCAGTAACAATTCCACTCAATACACCATCCATGTCTTCATTACAGAGGTCCAAAAATGCACGCGAACACTACGCGCTGTTGTTTTTGCGGCGGCGTAAGCATTCTCGGCACCCATCTTGCGCTGACCTTAGACATGCCGAGATGATCGTGTAGGATTTTAAAAATTGTTGTATCGGATACTCCAACCATTTCTGCGAGTTGTTTCTTCTTTAGTCGAGCATCTTCGAGTACAATTTGTTCAAGTTTTTGGATAAGTGCTGGCGTGGTCACCTCAATGCTCCTGCCCGGCCTCGGGTCGTCTTCAAGGGATTCCCTTCCTTGTTTAAATAAACTATGCCGCTTGTACACCATGGGACAAGAGTCGCCGTAAACCAATGACATCTCATTCATTATGGTCGCGACTGATTTTCCTTGCCTGGTAAGGAACTTTATAACGGCACGATATTCGATTTTTTCCATATTTCACTTTTCACTCCTGATTATGTTACTTGGTTGACGATAGCTCAAAGACTAACTGTCTAATAACAATGAAACTTCGTATTTATACTAATCATGAGCCGCTGCACAGGCCACGCCCCTAATGCGCCTACTCACCCCTCTACAACCCGCTCATTCCGCGAATATAAAAACGCTCCCTCGTAGTAGTAAGTAAATACAAATATAAATATACACAAATAATAATAATTTTAGTTAATAACTGTCGTCAGTCGAGCATACGTAATCATCTTCACTAGAGCTGCTGTTTTCTGTATTTATAATAATAGAGTTCCCATTAAGTAAATCATCTATAACTATTTAGTTGAATTTGATAGCCTGTGGTTTATTGACTTGATCAATAAGGTTAATATATAACCCCTTTCCACAATTAACTATTTGTAAATTCATCTATTTCGACAACCAAGTTGTCATCATTAAAATCTCTTTCTACGAAAAATATAAATGAAAACATTTCTTCAACTTTTGCATCGCATGTTGGCATCGCATTTGCCAGTGTTCCGATGTTATTGTAGTTCATTTTCTGCCAATTTCTTAACATCATCTAGTTATATTTTTTTGAGATACATTATTTTTTACTGTAGCCCATATAAGTTCTATAGCATTTAGATCTGGGTGGTAAGGTGGTAATCGCAAAACAGTGTGGCCTTTTTCCTGCAATATGGAGTCAAACTTATACGTTATGTATTTTTCTTTGTCATATTTCATTAACTCATACAGTTGAGATTTTAGCATAGTTGGCTGACACACTATATTTTTACTCGTCAACCATTCAATCATTTCGCTTTTTTTTTGAATTCGAATTAGGAGCCGGATTTAATTGAATATTATGGTAAGGTGCATTATGAATTATAATTACACTATTAGCAGGTAAATTAGGAATTAATTTTTCTTGTAACCATTTACCATAATTCTCTGAATTCATCTCAGAATTATAATCCCCAGTTTTTGTACCTGATTTAAATATTAGCAAAGCATTTGGAAGAAATCCCATGTCTCCACCTGATTGAACAATAATAAGGCGTTGGCCTTTGGATATTCTGGCAAATAATCCCTTCTTGGAATTGTCGCTCCAATTTTTTGATGACATATGTATGTCCGCTGTGGATATAACTTTCGTCCAAATAAACAATAGGCCTGTTTTGGCTTCGAAAATGTTTAATTTTCTGCAAATAATCTATTCTTTGCGCTCTTATCTCCATTGTATCTATTAATATACTTCTATTATTTTGTGTTTTTTGCCATTTAAAACCTATTTTCTCTACAATTGTGTGTAATGAAGAAACTGATCCGATAAACTAAATTTTGCTTTACTTTTTGATGAAGTTTTTTTAAAGTAACACGACCCTCCTCTGTATTGTGAAATTCGTGGATCATGTTGCGTATATCACGTGTTTTATATTCAGAAATGTTAGTAACAAAATCTGTGAAATCTTCTTAATTTTTTTCTCTCATATTCTCATACACTTTGGTGTTTTTCAGTAATGTACTGGTATCCTTGCGAAAATTCTTTTAGTTAGACATAGCACATCGTCTCTTTATCCTATTACTGCAGTTTTGTTGTAATGATTGGCTAAGTAGATTTTTAAAGTTCAGTGCACTTGCATCGATTACTTTTAAAGTAAATTAATTATAACATTACAGAAGTTAGTTCTTAGTCAAAATGAATTGTTCTATAAGTTGCATTTAAGAACAGTAATTGACATGAATTAGTGCATAGGACGAACGGTATACATGTATGTACAGCATGAAATCTGCATCCTCTGCAATTGAAATTATAAATTACAGTTACGCCGCTACATGATAATAATGAGATGCTTGTGAGAAATTTCCAACAAATTCAATATATTATTTGAATTATACACGGGTTGTTGCAAATTGGATACGTAATACCAATTGTTAATAACTGGACTGTCTATAGAATTGCAGTATAAAGAATATCTCTCGTTATTTATAGACAGAACTGATGAGAGCTAAAGTATCTCGGAGCCATTTGCTATCATATTTCTTGTTAAAATACAATAATTAACTAAAAAGTGGTCTACTGTAAAGGCAGGTGTAAAAAGCTGCGCTTTCGTTTCTAATCAGCATTTGACTATGTGCAACGTCCATTAAAGTTCGGCCAAGAAACAAAAGTTTAAAAATCTACAAATAAAAGGTAGCTAATACCAAAGAAATAAATTTATTATTCTAAAGAATAACAACTATCGAGATCTAACAAACATCTTTACTGCCCATTATTAGCATAATTCTAAAATATTGTTTTCGTCAAGAAATCTACCTCTCGTATTGATATCTGCATGAACAACTAGCGAAATCCTTTCGATTAATTTTCTGTGTGTCGTCTGGAATGTAGATCCATTTTTTTAGATAATATTTCAGACGAGTTTTTTGGAAGTAGGACCAACAATTCGGGCTCTTCAAGCTCATCTAAAAGTAACTTAATAGGATTGAGACCTGGACTCTGTGGTGGCAATGTCATAATTTGTAAAATATTCTCTTGATTTTTTTTATTCAGTTACTGTTTGCATATTCGGGTTGTAAGTTTCGGATCGATATTGTGCAGAAATGTAAAATTCTCGCCTATTACTCGCAACTCAGGAGGAATATTTCGCGGTAGTGCTTTTTCAGCAATATTCCTTCGATTGGGTGTAAAGTCTCCTATCCTCATCAAGAAAAGCAAACCTAAACTGTAACTGAATCGTATTTTATTGTTGGCACAATGCGTTAGAGAAGTATTATTTCATTAGCAGAACGTCTCACAAACACTCTCCTGCTTTGACTAAATACTTTAAATATTGGTTCGTCACTCCATAAAACATTTTGTCACTGTTCTCGGGTTCACTGAAGATTTTACAATCGGTTACCCTAGCGTTGCAATGGTTCTTGAGCTGTCACCAACTGTTTAAATTTCCTTTCGCCAGCCGGCGTTTGACAGTGATGACTGAAATCGGATGCTGACTTCCACGATTGAATTCGCTTGTTATTTCTGGTGCTATTCATCTGCGATTTCGTTTGTTTCCATCACTTTAATATTCAAACAGAAACTAATATTTTCTAAATGATCAAGCGGGATAGCAAATGCGCATAAGTATTCCGGGTCATAAAATGTTTAATTACATATTTTATTTGTAATATTTTCGTTAGTTCAGTTAAAAATGTGTTTAAGAAGTATATATTAAGATTATTATCGTTGAATGCAATAAAACTTATTATACTAAAGTATTATAAAGCTTTCACCCTTGGCCAAACTTCAGAGAACGGTAGTGTATATGTTTCTTAACAACTTGTAGTATTAAGAAACGCAAATGTGTACATAAGAATATGTATGCATATCACGTGTAAGTTAATATATCTTTTAATAGAATGTGAAAGTAAAGGGAGGCTATTTAAATTTTTTAACAATACATTTGTGCTTAAAGTAGGTCGCTATTATGGTACTGGATTATGTAATTTGACCACGGAACAAAATATGTTTGCCGTCATTACAAAATTCATGTGCAAATGTGAGCATTAAGTAACATGGTTAAGACCAAACAGAAACTTAGCTGACCAGACTGACTACATTTTGGTAAACAAATATAGAATAAAAATGATAGATGTAAGATCACATAGAAGCACGGCTGACACGGAACAAATTAATACAACAATAAACATGAAAATTAATTACGCCAAGAAGTACATCGGACAGTAAATTGAATCCTAAGAAATTAGAGATAGATATCAAGTAGAAAATATTTGTATGAAGATGATAACATACTATCTAAATATAAAACTCAAAATGTAAAACACTGAGGCGGACTAAAACTGATCTAAAACACAAATTGTAGAATAAATGGAAAGCTTTAAAAAAAATTAAAATTAATAATAGAAAGAAAGAACTAAGGTTAGCAGGGTTACGAACTGGCGAAGAAAACGACCGACTTTTTTTATAAAGAAATAAGAAGAAATGCAAAAGCAATGAAATGGGAAAACCTCAATGGGTGAAGTAATACTGTAATTGTAGTTGAACACTGATAAGATGTAATTTTCATGTTATTTAAAAAAATACTTTACTCTGGCTTGTATATTTTCGTGGTCGTTGTCCCAAGATTCTTCATCTTTTCTTCCTAGTTGGAACTGCGTCCTAGGTATTCTGCCTCTCGACTTTCATCGTCACTTACAATAAAATATCCTCAGGCTTAATTGCTGTTACTGTTTTTGTTGTTGCACTGAAACAGATGTAAGTGATGGGTTTATGGGGATTGTTGCGAATGGGTTTATATGAGGGTATACGGATCCGTGACAAGTTACACCCCTATATAATGTTGAGGATGGGACAACACACCTAGATCAGTTTCAGTGCAATAAAGCAGTAGTAGCAGTTAGGCTCTGAGGAAATCTCATGCAAGTGACGACAAAATGTCGGTAGCGGCAGATGTACAGAGGACGCGGTTCCAACTCGGAAGCCAACATATAGAAAATGTCTTATCCCTAAAAACTATCTTTTTAAAGAAGACTACGACGATGCGAAATATGTGCGAAGACTGACTCATTGTCCACTTGCGAGAACATTCGACAAAATATAGAAGTGTTACAATACGAATTGAAGCTAATCGTATAAAAACAGGAATGAATGTTTTCGGATAATTTATTTTATTTAATTTTTTTGTAAAATAATTAGGCATATAATACATTTATATTTTAAAATAATTCGCATTACTCTATTGCTTGATATATGTATATAACTTGTTATTAAATTATACAAACTATTGAATATAGGAACTTCTATATTACAATTTGCGTAAACATCGCATTTGCATGATAGTGTAAAAAATTCTTTTATATTAACAAAATGATTATAGATAATTACACGTATGTATCTATATGAACTTTATAAATTAAGCATATATATCGGTCGTAACAAAAAGAACAACCAGCTTTCTATCCTTTACAGTTTTACGGTACGCATGAAATAAACTCCGCAAGCGAAATATTTAATGACATGTCATATTATTAACATGAACATTGCTGCGGATGACTCTAACGAACTGTCAAAATTAACAATGTGCTTATAGTATATCGGTCTATATTTGCCACATTGTAATTGCTAGACGTACGCATAAAAAATTTTAACAAGCATTAGGTACAGTGCGCCATATATTATACAATCTGAAACGTTGTTATTAATGGATAATTGTATCCGAATAGTGAAAGGCAATATTATTAACAATGTTTGTTTATGTACTATTTACAGTCGTGACATTTAAAATGTTAAATGTGATGCAGTATTTTAACATTTTCCAACAATTTTTCAAATTATTACATATGCTTTACATGTATATATGTATGTTTTGTTGGTGCTTGTAAAAAACATTGAAACGATTTGTTGCATATATTATTACGAGACAAATACACATTATTTCGTAATCTTAGTAAATTATGTTCTCGTATGGAGTGTATTGCATGAGTTGAAATACTTATATGTGCATTACTGAAATCAGTATACCATATATGAAAGCTTACTTTGAAAGTTATTTATTCCTAAGCTTCACGACAAACTTTACATGTTTTACTTGTCTACATTTTTATTGATAAGTGATAAATAAATCGAGCAAATCTATTTATATTTATTTTACAACAATAATTTACAAGAAAGTTACTTTATCGTATGCAAACAATATGCATTTTCTATATAAACACAAATCAATTTTTGATAGAAAATAAAACACAGATAAGTTACAATCATCATTTATTTCAACCAACATACTCTGATCAATTCATAAAATAGGTCTTTTATACCTGTTTTGGATACTTGATGGTTTTGCTCACTGTCGTTTAAACGTTTTCAATGGTGTGATATGGCTTTTCTATCATCAGTAATTTTTTAATTTTAGTAATTAGCAATAAGAAATGCAATACATTCTATGGGCTAATTTGATGTCAAAAGGCTGGTGAAAAGGAGTCCTTAGATCGGCAGGATGAGGATACTTCCAGTGAAGAGCATACAAGAATACATATTTGTACGTATTTTGATGTCGATGAGTAATCGTCCTTTAAATCGTCAATAACTTTATTGAAGTGGATTAGAGTGAGTTTCGAATTTGCTATGATGTATATAGCTCCTATCTTAGACTATTTCACTAAAAAATGAAGTGCCGATGTCGTCGTGTAAATTGCCATTTGATACATACCACCACGGTACATCTTAATGGTTTGGAGTATTTTAGATTGAGCTCTCTGTATGACATTTATACTTGATTTGTTGGCTGCCTTATATATTAGCACAATTTTGCATATTAAGTCAAATTGTTTCCTCTTTGATTATATTGTCTTTCCAGTTCAATTTTTACAGATGAAGTTTCTGGCGCTGCAGCACCAATAAATGGAACTGATGGGCATTGTTCTTTCTTTAGAGTAAATGTCACTTGTGTAAATTTCGTCGCTTTGATTTTCATCTTTAACTTTTTTATTTAATTTTGTATCAGATTTAGATGTTTTATTCAGCAAATATTTCTATGACTGTATTGTCTATCATTATTATAATATATGCGAGTATACAATAAATAAAGTACTGGATCCAGAACGCTGCCCTTGGGAACATCAGATTTGTGTGACGAGACTTCTTTATTAACTATAGTTTTGAATTGGTAATCAATTAGATATGAGTTGGGTAATTCAAAATGTTATGGTAGAATAAGTTAGACTTCGTATAGCAGTCCGTCTTACTAGACCTTGCCGAGCGTTTAACTTACGTTAAGGAATACTAATAAGAAAATAGTGTGCTTTCCATGGATGTACTTATTTCATGGATTATCTGGTGGCATTGTTGAATGATTGGGTGTGAATGGCGAAGGTCAAATTAATGACCAATGATATCGTCAAATTCGATCTTGTACAATATTAATTTTTCTAAAAATGTTGAAGCAGTTGAAAAAAGACTAATGGCCTCTAGGACGTGTACAGTGTACAGTGATTTGTTTTCTGAGTGTAGGTAATATTGAACTTTTAAATTGTTTTGATAATGACTGTACTCTTAATACAGTATTGAATAAGTAGGTTAGCGTTATACAGTTTGTATTACTTCCTTGATAATTTTGGTGATAATTTTTCTGATAATCTATTACTTCTTGGTTTGCACGAAGACAACTTCATTTTTCAGCAAGACAGAGCACCCCCTCACTGGAGTCGCCAAGTGGGTGAATATCTCAATGAAACTCTACCGAACCGTTGGATTAGTTGTCAAGAAGCTGACGATATAACATGGTCCAGTTGGACTTCACAGCCACTGAATTTGATACCCTGTGACTTCTTCCTGTGGGGTTTCGTTAAAGACAACATTTATGTACCACCACTCCCACAGAACCTGGAAGAGTTGAAGAACCGGATCCGTATTGCCATAACATCAGTGACGAAGGACATGCTTGCCTGAGTATCAGAGGAATTTAAGTATCGATGTGATATTGTTGGCATCGCTGATGGAAGACATATTAAACATCTGTAATCTGAACTTGAGACGTTCGTAAATATGTGTGTAAAGTTTCATATTCGTATGTCTAAAAGTTTAATAAGTATATACATTCGAAATACGTACATACTTTTTGAAACACCCTGTATATACCAAAGATTTTATAAAACCTTTCAATAATATTGAAAGATTCATTGATTTAAAAGTTTGATAATATAATGACATTAAGATTCTCATAATTGTAAGTGAATCATTATAAATAACGAAATAAATAAATTTATATTACTTTATTTGTTATACCATTAAACAGTGCAATTATTTTAAAACCTGCCAAAAGAAATATATTCACGTATAATCTGTTCCTTTCTCCTTCAAAACATTACCATCATACGGTACAATTTCTACATGCATTTCTTGGCGTGTTCATGAAAATTCAGCGTCCATTACATACAGAGAAACTGTTAATAAAAGATTCGTGCCATCGAAGTGCCTGTGTACAACGAGTAAACGATAAAATAAAAAAAGAAAGTCTCAAAAGCAGCATCAGATGCACAGAGCACGATAAAGGAGTTCATTGTATTCGTGAAATTGTCCCTCTGAACGTTAAAAATGAACCTATCCTATAATGCAATCCTATCCTCGACTTGGTTTAATGCCATCTAACACGTCTACAAAATATCAACATGGAATATGAGCTGTATCAAAGTGGTATCAAGTTAATCTAAACCGCGTTCAGACCATCTGTATGCGTATATTGTGCTTGAAATAAGACGAAGAGAGCTTTTCTTGTCTACATAAGACCCCCGTTTATTTTATCTTTCGATCAATGAAAAGATTACCATGTAAATTTCTGAATTAGTATGTTATTTCTGGAGATGCCTAACGTCGATGAAACTTAGAAGATGTACAGAAAAAAGAAGACGAAGCGACATTTACACTACGTGATTCTTGAAGTGTTATGGAAATGTTGATGAGAATTTCGGTTTGGTGTTTTTATCTTGCGAGTAGAGTATTTACTTGTTCTTTTAAAACGTTCAGTTTCGATTCAATTCAAAACTATTAATTATACATTCGGTGCAGTTGATAGAGTATTTGACATCGAGGTTTTTATTTAAATTTAATTCGATGACCGGCTGATGAGAAGATATTATCAGTCTTGTACTGGTATTACCGGATCACTATAAAAGTATAGATGTCACTTCCCCGTGTACCTTTTATCTGTATGTTAAACGAGAATTAAAGCCTTTTAATACTGGGTACATGTTCGGAGAAGGTAAATCTGTTGATTGTTTAAACTTCCAATTTTTATTAAACTTTTATAAATTTGAAGTCATGTTCTGTTTATTCATATCTGAACGAAAGATTTAACTTTACCTTTACATACCTTTTTTCTTATAAAAAATTAAATAATCATATTATATCCAACTTTAAAATTTCTTTCATACCATAGTCAAAATTTTCGTTTATTCCTACCGCAAAAACACGTGTTATTTAAACAGAAAATAAATTCGCTTGTTTTGAAATAGAAAAACTGGAATCGTATGAGCGATTAAGTACTTAGTTTTAAAAAACAAAAGAAATCTGGAGTCTACGTTGACCAATCGTCATCGTTTGTAACCACAAAGCGATGGACGTCTGAGTTTAAACGTGTCCAGACCAGTATATGAAAATGAGCAGCTCAATGGATATCCAAAGCACGTATGTAATACACGTATGTATAAAATTACATGATATAGCAGAGGTTCTGCACATTTCATATCAATGGTTTCAATTTTCCATAATGAAATGTGTATAAGAAAATTATGTTAAGAATTTAGTAATTTTCAGTTATTTTCAGTTATTTTCGCGCTCATTTAGTTGGTATTTAATTTTGTATAGTCTAATGAAATTGCTTAAGTAGGTTGATTAATCATTGAACGTGCAAGATTGTTAGAACAGCGAGAATGTTTGTATGTGTAAGCATATACATAGATGATTAAAAATTGTGTTTATGTAATTCCCCATAGAATTTTAAACCTCGACTGTGGGAAAACAAATATCATTACTCGTCATAATTCAAATATGTGGTTGTAAACAAACTAATAAAATATAATGTGTTTGTAATCAACAAATTCAATTTAGTAAATATTATTGGGATACTAAGGCAATGTTAAAACGCAATATTTTAAGTGTTTTGGCATTTATTACTGAAATTGATATACATAAAAATTAATAACTACGCATAGAATTTATTAATTGGAATTTGTTAATATATCGTTGATTTAAATGCGAAATATACTTACATACAATGCACAACAGTTTGAGTCAAGTAATATTCTTTGTTAAAATTCTTATTGTTGTTTTAAACAGTGTAGTAGATAAATGCAAAATTAGGGTAGTTTCTGATAAACGAGGGTCAGAGATATTTTTATGCTGATATACAGAGTGTTTCAAAAAGAATATACGTACTTCGAATGCATATATTTATTAAACTTTAAGACATAGGAATATGAAACTTTACACACATATCTACGAACCTCTCAAGTTCAGATTACAGATGTTCAACATGTCCTTAATCAGAGAGATAGATAGATATCCCGAAGATTTTTGACACCCAATAATAGCAGCCTATGAAACCTGGATCTACCCAAAATGAAGTAACAATCAAAATATTAAACCGAGGCTGGAATAAGTGCTCTGGAGAAGGCAAAGACCGTATACTTGGCCAGAAAAGTTATGATTACCGTCTTTCAAGACTGCAGTGGGATTGCAATGCCTTGCAAAAAGCGTTACTTAAAGTGAGCTGTTTCTTCGAGATAATTCATGTGGTCACACTTTCAACTATTTCAATGGCAAAAATTCATGAACTGCATTTCGAATCGCCTCCGCATTCAGCATTTTCGCCAGATTTGGCTAACTCAGACTTTTTCTTTTTCAACCTAAAAGCCTGACAAGGTGGTGAGAGATTTGGACGAATGAGGAGGTAACTTCTGAAACTAATACATACTTCGAACAGTTTGGGAAAGATATTTTTGTGAAGAAGTAAAGAGATTCGAATATTGATGGTCTCAATGTAATAAGTTACAAGGTGAATACGATAAAACATCCGCACTCATGGGTTCGATTTGTAATTTATAGTTTAGATATTCTAAATTATTTTCGTCATTCTTTGATCTTTCTGAAAAATTTCATATATCACATCAGTCCTTCAAAGTAATGAGACATCTTGTTTGTGTTTAGACAGTACAAATAACAGACTCGTAGCAAATCAATTGAAATTTCATATCAAATTCGTACGTCAAAAAACGTTGAATTGCTAAACACACATTACAAATCTCCAATTTATGTCATCTATAAGAAAATAAGATTTGCTGTATATACATACATAGTTATTGTGTATGTTTAATCAAACAGATATAAAAATATGGATGGTTAAAAAATACTATAAATTCAATTTTGCTAACATTAGTAATAATGGAATTGTAACAAGCAAGCTATGCTACATTAAGTTATATTATGCATTAAATTTTTCATTCAAAATGGCTCACAACTACTACAGTAGTTATTGATATCGTATATATATTTTTTAATTCACATATCCATTCATTACATAATTTTTTTCATATTTTTATTCACTTTCAATAATAAAAGACTATTTTCGCGCCTTTCCTGTTTCGATATATGTTCTACTTAAGTTCAACTTAACAATGAAATAAAAACTACGTTTTCTTTAATAATTTTAATTTTCCACGAAATCTCCCTTAAATTCAACGAATTTTCATTACCTGTTCTGTTATGAAACAACCTTTTCCCGTAAGAAACAAAAACATTTCTGTTGGTCTTCAAAGTAGGCGTAAATATCATCTTCCAGTTAGTTATCGTCTGCAAATAACATCCTCCAAGGTGCTTTTTTAAAGTTTTTAAATGAAAAGGATTCGAACCGAGCCAAACCAAGATTATATGGTGTCTGATACAACACAAAGAGGTTACATTCGAAGAAGATGGATTGTACTTTGACTGACTTATGAACTCGCACATTCTCAACGAGAGAAAGGGCGCTTTTGTTTGTAATTTTGATAACGTATGACCGTAGGTAAGTGCTGTTATTCTAATCTTTTTGGCATGTATTCAAAAAAAAATAACTCCCATTTGATTCCAAAAGGCGATAGATCATCTTTAATGGATTTTCAACCGCACCGAAATTGTTTCAGCTAGAATGTGTTTCACTTTAAAAGATAATAAAGCCTCTCCATACACTGCAATCTTTCGTTCGGGAATAGTTTTAAGAGAATTCTTCTACTTTGTCGAAAAGTTTATTACATCACGATGTTCTATCACAGAACATGTTTTTGTCACAAAACAGTTTATTAAGCATAAAGTAATGAACGAATTGAAGTAAAATTTTATACATAACTAGAAAAATATAGTCATTATTTAACATTACTAGGTAACACACAATTAGTTCTTTCTATCGTAACCAAATAGATTTCTTTCTAGTTCCTATCTTAACTATGCGAGTTCTAAAAATTCTTTGATACTATATTTCAGAAAATCTCTAAATATAAATCTGTATATAATCTGTAGCAATTTTTTTACTACTTATGCGTCCATACATTTGAATTTTGAATGCATAATGGTATTACTAGCAAGCGGATAGAAGGAACATTCATGACGTGGAAAAGAGTGGCTGCCCATCTGCAGTCAGTAATGAACATGTTCTAAAAATTAGCAACAAAATTTACGAAAATTGAGTTTATACGATATCTCAACTTTCGGATTATTTACCAGAAATTTTGCAATCTGTTTTACATGAGAAACTTACTCTAAGAAAATTTATGCTATCGGAAGCTCTGTGCTCGGTGGATTCCTAAAGTGCTTTCTGAGAATCACACACACAAAAAATTGCCTCTTCGTTAAATTTTCTTTCGCTATATAATGCTGAAAAAATTAATTTCTTAAGTGATATGTTATAGGGAACGAGACTGGACCCCGTATGTTAACACTGAAATATACTGCTTCGCCACCCAGAGTGAAGAAAGCCAAATAAATATTGCCTGCGAGAAAGGTGATGGCCACCGACTTCTGGAATGTAAAGAGAATATTGTTGGAGTTTTCGAAGCGGAGAGCAACCATCAGCACCCAAGTATATTGCGAGGCTTTAAAAATCACAGGAGAGTAATTCAAAGCAATCGCTGTTGTTCATTTTCGGTGTCGTACTCGGACCTATACTGCTCCTGCTACAAACAAAAAATACTAGTGTGTAAATTCAAAGTAATTTCAAGCCTACACTACAGTCCAGAATTAATTCCAAGTGATTTTCATTTGTTTATACATTCGAGGAAATGTCTGGGATCACAGCGCTTTGACATCGATGAGAAACACATAGGCTTCAATACCGAAGAACCTTATGAAGAGGAAATTTACAAAATTTACAAGCTAGTTAAACACAACGATAAATGCTTAAACTTGAATGGTAACTATCTAGAAAATAGTACATGTATATATTAAATTTTTTGTATCTACATCTGTATACTATTATAAACCAAACGATGATAAGTTTGTGGATTTGTCGTCTTATATTTTGTTAATATATTCATTTAAATTAAACAAACGCAACATCAGATATAAATCCAACTTGAATCGTGTTTTATATAGAACTACGTTATAATTTTAAGACAAAGTAACTACTGTGCTTATATTTTACATATCAGCATATGTGAGTATAAGCAGTAGTAATATAAGAAGAAACTAATAAGTTTATTCTTATTTGTTACTATTATTGAACACTGTATCATCTTTGCTCTTGTACCACCAAGCACTTCTTCTATTTGCATCTCTATTTACTTGAAATACATTAAGAAAATCTATAGTTATTTGACAGTTTAGTGCAGAAATGCATGACATATTAAAGTTAATAATAAGACGAACGAATTAAATTAGAAATATATAGTTATATATGGGATAAAGGAATTTTATATAATAAAATACTTAAAAGAATAATAAACCTATAGAGGATTTTGTATATAAAATAAAACATGTATTGAAGGAGTCAAGAATTTACAAGATTTATTAAAACTGTTTTATTTTGTAATGAACACAAAAGACGAACTTTCTTTTATATTATCTATATATTATATTCTTGTAGAGTATATAATAAAAGATTATATTATATTAACAATACAAAATTTATGATATTTGTTCCAATTAATGCTTTTCTTTTACTTAAGGCGAAGTTCCATAAGTAATTGTTTTCATTAGTGTTACAAAGCCCGCGGCATTTTGCATTGAACTTTAGTTGTATTTATTTGAATAGCTGACTTGCAATAATACAATCCACAATAAATTACCTACGAATAAATTATCATGTTTTCTGAAAGTACATACCTATCTAAACAGTTCAAAAAATACGTTGTAGTGGCATTGTGTTTCTTCATCTGTGTAATGTTTAATTAACAGAATGGTGATTAACTAGAACAATATCCAGTCCCGAGTTTCCTTTTAGTATGCATTTCTTTATTTTTGTCATTTCTGTTTACAATAGGCAAGCCTTCAGAATAACAATTGACTATAGTATTTAAATTTATTGGCACAACATGTAACAAATGTATAAAATTCTGTTACAAGTCTGTTACAAGATCCAATCAGAACCTACTTTTCTTTAATATATTATTACTGTTAAGTCTTTATCTGTAAATTGAAAAACTAACCAGTTGGGTGTTTCTAAAGCATATTTTGTATTTCAAATTATTTAGTGTTATAGTTATTCTATATTTTATTTAAAAATAATCATTATTATTGCAGTACGGCCTGATATTCGCTATTTTCGCTATTCGCATTTTAGGTTTTACTAACCGATTTTTTGGTATTCGGGGATAAATGACTCGCTTAATCAAAAAGAGCAAGTCATAGTGCTGGTGTTGAACAATGTAAAAAACGTCCCGCTCGTATCGTACTTGTCACACAAATCAGTTACTTTCTTCTGTTTTTTTTTCTAAGCTCATGTATGTCTTTGATATCTTAAGAAAAGCTCTACCCTTGATAGATAATGTCCCAAGTCGCGCTATGGATTTACAAATTATTGACAAAGATGTAAAGACGATGTTTTTATCACCGAATACAACTTCTATAATTGAGTCCTATAACCAATGCATAATTTCCATGCTCAAATATTATTATCTTCACCTGAAATTGAAGTACGACTGTAATTTAAGTTTAACTTCTGTAAATTTTATAACATCTTAAATGCAGTGACACGCGAAAGCAGCCTTGGATGAAGTGAAAAATACCACATTGAACGGCGCTTGGAAAAATTCCGACACCAATTCTTTGACAATTCTTTATTCACAAAGTTCATCTGATGTCCAAGGCAAAATTCTACATCAAGAAAGGTCACTGGTGGCAAAAGGTTTTGCTGACATTCATCTATAGTATGTAAGGAAAGTAATTGAGACAAACATCGCTGATGTATCGATAGAAGAATTGTCTTCTTGATTTGAAGAAGTTTCACTATTTATTTAGAAAATACTTAAATAATTGATATTCGGTGCTCCGCCTGTGGCAGTACACGGGTGAAGAAACTTCACTGAGGACACGAGAGGAGTCAGAGAGTAGTGAGACTAACTACAAGGACAGATTGACAAGTAAAAACCTTTCTAAGGGTTTCACAGTGGCGAACCAATTAAAGAAGAGATGTATTTATAATTAATTTTACTCGATAAGGAACATAAAATACGTTAATCGATCAACAACCTATGATTTCACACTTCAACGTAAAAAACATATAGTTTTAAGACATTACTTAGTTATGACTATAACTAATGTCAAAATATATTTGACTTTTATATGTGTTTTTGCAACAGAACTGAACTTTTTTATGCAACCAGAGCCCATGATTTGAGAATTCAATATTCTTGACCTTTTGTTGGGGTGAATACCAAGAGATCAATATTTATATTTGGCAGTATCTAGCTAATTGTAAGCTGTTCTACTCAACTCAAAATTGCATATAATTAGTGTAACAATTATTACAAAAACTAACTCAAACAGTAAAACAGTTAAACTGGTTTGTACATTCCATATGAAAAATATATGATTGTTCAAGAGGGAAAGGTAAGGGAAGAAAGGAAAAGAAACAGTATCTATACTAAATATAATAGGTAATCACTCACTGTATATTATATTATACAGCAAGAAACTACTTTAATTTGCGTTTAAAAATATTAGTACTGACACGAGACTTGAAGTTCCCAGGAGCAGTGGTGCTATGATGAATTGTACTGTCTATTAGAAAATTTGCACAATTCATCCATTTAATACGACACGTGATTATTTACTTTTAAATTATGAATATGTAAATTATACACATGAGTTTTGTATACACTGAAAGTTTGTAATATATTTGACGTCCAAACACTGGTCGAGTAAAAGGATTGCGGCGCATAGTCCTGAGATTAATATTCATAATTTTTCCGCTACTGTACAAGAACATGATCTGTAACCCTTACATTATTATCACCAATTAAACTCAAGTTTGTATTGTCTCCGTTACTTGTCCCCTGTTTGGGTTTTGAAAATTGTATTATTTGCAACTACGAATAGAGCGAATTTATTAGATTATCATACTCAAGCAAATAATTAACATTGAAAGTACAGTGCAGTTGAGTATCACCCACAAAAATATAGATATACAGTATACACTAACTAAATATACTAAAGAAGTCCAGGGTATTTAATATGAAAGGTAATGGTGAATAACTACATACTATATATTATATCATGATACCTCGTCATTTTAAAATCTAGAATTATATTTATCTTGATTATATTTGATATCGTAAATATGAATCAGATAAGAGTTTATAGTTTTATGGTGTAAATATTTGCAATTAGAATAAATGTAAATCTAAAACAGGTAGTTTCAGTGCGTTTAAAGACATTTAGTAGCAATGCATGGATCATCAGAGAAGTACCGACCAACAGTATACACAGATTTATATGTTTATAAAATATCACTATGACGTTTTAAACCAAAATCTCTGAAATCCCTTGATAACAATATACAAATAATGTTCAATAAATTGTTATCAATTACTGTAAAAAAATTTCTTAAATTCTCTGCTCGTAATAATTAATTTGTCGAAGCCAGTAAAACTGAAATCTAATAATTCGTCAAGTGTCTGAAATACATAGTATCCTTCACAATTGGATAAGTTTCAGGAAAATTAGAAAGTTGTATTTTAAGAGCTTTAGGTTTATTTCAACTATTAGTGAACGTTTCACACATAAACACTTCAATCCCATCGATATTCATCTCCTTTAGAATAAATCATAAAGCGCTCTTTGCCCCAGATTCTAATTCCGAATAGCTAAATACGATAATATTACTACTCCTTTGTTCATTTTGCCATTCATTTCCCGCAATAACTTGCAAACATCTCAAAAGCATTGATAGAATCATTTTCTAACTGAAAACTATTACTTAATCGAAAATAGTCTTTAACTCATGAATGCCGTTGTTTAAGGCAGCATAGTTACGATACAGTCATTATAAGCACTTTTTAATTTGATTACGCATTTACATAATACTCGAATTTTGTTCTTATTATTAATAAGTTTATGCCTGCACGCGAAAGCATTCTTAATTCAATGACCAAATGATAAGAAATATGGTAAGCAGGAATCCGTCAAGGTGTGTATAATGACTAAAATGACCAAAAATAGAAGTAGTATACGAGTTTGTGAGAAGATGTATATGACTTAAATTTGTTTTAACACAAAAAGACTAGATTACGAATACGGAATAACAACTACACAAAGTAGATCTGAATATATCTTACGTGAATTCATTGAGAATGTTAAGCATAGGAATAACGTATCACTTTTCATACGAACGAACGTTAATAATATTGTGCAAAGCTATAATTTCCAAAATAATAACAACTTCTTTACTAAACGCGATAAACACATGTATAAATGCGGAGACGTATTTCAAAATAAAATCTATTTTGATTATGTGTTAGATGAGCAAAATCTCATGATCCATATTTTTATTATATTGATTTTCATTTCATTAATTGCTGTATAAGGATGCTTCGGGGGAATTTGGTTCGACTACTAGGATCATCTTTCGGAAAAACTAAACTTAATACTCTACTTATAAATAAAGTATTTATGTAAGTGGAAAATGCTAAAATACATAAACTCGCAATTCGTCTTGCAATTCAACATTTATTAAGTCATAATTTGTCAATGGATAGATCATGCAAGATCATCAGAAATTGCAAAAACGTTTTGAACGATCGATGAATTAGCATCAAGGAAACTGAACACGTACGTCACATACTATCTTCCTCTGAGCTTCCGGGCTGAAATGCGTCACTGGTATAACTGACGACGTTTCAGTTTCAATGCGACAGACAGTAGTAGTAGTTGAGCCCTGAAGATGTCCCATATGAATGGGTGCGAAACGTCGGCAGATATACCAGTGACGCAGTTCCAGCCCGGAAGCCCAGAAGAAGATAGTATGGACCACGACCGCGGAAGTGTACGTACCAGACGTACGTCACATTTTGCACATACATATAACTAGACATTCTTACACTGTCACTAATATGAACGTTGCAAATCTTAAATTATGATTAGAAACGTGAAAGAATGCGGTCGTCAAGCAATAATTAAAAGCTGTTTAATAAGAATCGAGTTAATTTTTATACGAAAATTTCTTACGATTGATAAAATCTTATTTCATCACTATGTTCCTGAACCAAAACAGCAATTGAAATAGTGGATATCTTAGTTGTACCTAAAGACAAACCAAGAACTTTCTATCGGTGAATTAGGGATTGGTTATGTTTTTTTGGAATATGGCGAAAATAATTTTCATAGACTATCAGCGAGACACACCCACATACTAGTCTAGTTGCTTGCGCAAAATTGGATCAAGCGAAATTTTAAGTTATACCTTACCTACCCTATTAGGCAGATTTAGCCCCGATTGACGTCTACTTACTCCCCAAAGTAAACCTTTTCCTTTTGGACAGGATCTTCAGTAGGATAAAGCACTTACTGCAAAAACGAAGAAATATTTTAAAGATCTTGAGAAAGACTACAATAATGACTTCAGCATTATTGGTTTAAGTGGATTGTAGTTGAATGGGTAAAATAGTAGAAAAAAGTATCCTTAAGTTTTTGTTTAATTTCAATTTAAATCATCTTTGTAGTACTTAATTTTCCTGCCTCTGTTCGTTTTTTTATTATTTAGCTTACGAATTTTCTTATATTTATTATTCTTTGGCATGCTGTTATTATAACTCTTAATTTGGTACTAATTTATTTATTGAAATACAGAATAGCTTAATCAATAAAGATTACTAGAAATTGCAACGTCAAAAATAGAAGAAGACTCCAAATTTATTTAATAAATTGTACAATTGTACAATTTCATTTTTATCTAAATGAGAAGACCTATACTATTCAAAAGTAAATGTGCCTTCTACATATCAGAATAACAAAAATCGTCTTCAGTTACTGGCGGTAGTCGTCATGTAGAATACAAACCGATGAAATGCCTTTTCCATTGGCAACAAATCGTCGATACGTTATTTGTTGCAAAGCAATTAAGTGCATTTTATGTGACATTAAATTAAATCTTAACATACATCCTCCATAAGCGCTGTGTAATAAGTATAACTTGAGTGAGTGCTGCTGAGCTATACATAATTAACGTACACCCTAATATTATGTCAGATTGGTTTGCCGTATGACGCTTAATAATGCAAGATTGTTATTTTATTCATCAATTTTGCAGTAGACAAAGAAATTAGTCAAAAGGGTGAACATAGAAAGACTATTGTTTCCAAGCGTGTCTTTTTCTGACCCAAATCAAAATTTATTGATGATACGATTGAAGCAGTGATAAAGAAAAAAAAGACGTCGTATGGCGAAGTGCTCCTATAGTAAACTATATGAGATATCGCTAACGGTAAATTGACGGTATTTTTGTCCATCGCGTTTCCAATTTTTTCCCGAAAACTTGCAGTATGGTGAAACAGTATCTATCAACGCGCATCATATACTGGACTACAACTTAATCTATTAAGTCTTCCTATTAGCTCCATATGTCGTAAAATAAGAACATTAATATTAGTAGTTTATTTCCAAGAAATAAAAAAATTCAAATATACTTAAAAAAAACTAATAAAAACTTTGGAAACCACAGGATGTATACCAACTGAGCTAAGTAGGTTGTTATTAAACTTTCTAATTAAAATAAGACGTTCCTAACTAAAGGGTTTTCCAATAAGGACTTCACAACTTTTTTTCAAAATAAAATGCAGACCATTTGAGATATTTCAAAAACTTTATTATCGGGTTAAAGTACAATCAAAACATTTATGAATGGAACTCGACTTCGTTCATATGGCCACCGCGGGCACGTTTGCAGCGGTCGATTCGTTGGACCCAATTTTCGATGACTCGGCTACACAATTCGGTCGAAACGGTTGCTATTTCGCGTTCAATGTTGGCTCTGAGCTCTTCCAACGTTGTTGGTTTGTTGACGTAGCCCCAAAGAAAAAAGTCTAGAGGCGTTAAATCGCACGAACGAGGCGGCCAATCGACTGGTCCATTTCTTGAGATAACACGCTCATCAAACTTACTCTTCAATAAATCGATTGTAACGTGTGCTGTGTGGCTTGTGGCACCGTCCTGCTGAAACCACATGTTATCCAAGTCCATATCTTCCAATTCGGGCCAAAAATAATCGGTAATCATGGCGCGATAACGATTACCATTCACAATAACGTGACGATCATTATCGTCGACGAAAAAATATGGCCCTATGACGCGGCCGGCATGCAAACCGCACCTAACAGTTATTTTTTGTGGATAAAGTGGTGTTTCATGAAGCACATGTGGATTTTCACCCGACCAATAACGCATATTTTGCTTATTGACGAACCCATTGAGCCAAAAATGAGCTTCGTCACTGAAAATGATTTGCGATGTAATTGATCATCTTGACGCATCTTGTCCAGAGCCCAATCGGAGAACGTACGTCGCTTCAAATGGTTCATCGGCTTCAATTCTTGAGTCAGCTTGATCTTGTATGGGTGTAAGCCAAAATCGTTAGGCAAAATTCGCCATAAAGTGATCTGGGCGATGCCCAACTCTTGAGAAGGCCGTGGAATTGACTGATTTGGATCATTTGCTACGGACATTTCAACGGCAGCGATATTTTCGACACTTCGCCCAACCCTTTGTCTCGCTGGCACGGCAACATCACACAACGAATATGTAGACTCAAATTTTTGCACTAAACTAACTAACTAAAGTAGCGAACACCGACTCCGAATAAATTTTTATAATTTGCAGACGTTGTTCGTTCGTGTACTTTACCATGATGAAAATGTTAAGGTTACTGAATAAATTGACAGTGACATTTCGATGATTAGTGAAAGGGTGTATTCACAAATTGAATTAAAATTGTCAAGTCCCTCTTGGAAAACCCTTTACATAATAAAACGCATGTAAATGTAAACAAAATAAACTTAATAACTTGCAGCGATATGATTCAAAGAGAACACACTGCTATTCAGATAACAAAATCTTCTTAAACAAAAATCTGAAACGTTTCACAGATAGAAGTTTAAGGTCCACTGGATACGGCATTATAAACTTTAGCTATTTAATATAAATAAGATCGCTGATATAATGTCGTTCGGTGTTAAGGTGCTATCCGGGTGCCTTTAAATCTTAAATTTTATGTATGCACATCAGTGTGTAAAGAAATTTTATTGTATATGTAGGTGGGCTGCCTGTACACAATGATCCTATGAAATAAATTGGCTATTTGTTCGCCATATTTCTTCTTTCATATTTAACCGTTTCACCTCAGGTAATTTATGCGAGATGCAGACAAATTTTCTTACACCAGAAATCATTTTGAGACATGAATTCTAAACTCTCTGCCATGAATGCATTCGCAATAGAAAGAAAAATGTGATGATACAAGTGAGTAACAGAGGTTACGTTGAGTGTTAATTCTAAGATAATGTCTACTTAGAATGATTAATTTTAAATTAGTATACTCGCGTCTAATATGTGGGTTTCAAATGTTAACTGCGTATGTAAAACAACTACTAAGTTCCTAGCTTTAAATTCAAAAGACAGGTTCACTCTTGCAATAATAAAATTTGCAGTTCTTCGGAACAGGGCAATACCACTCTTATTACTCAAAAGTAGAACCAGCATCTTAGAAGGCTTTAGTACAAGTGCATGCCAAATGACAATTTTTAAATCGCATTTAAGTCATAATTAATTTGCTAAATAGCTATATGATTACGGGTGGTAGAAAATGAGTGATAAATTTGAATATCATTAGTATACATATGCATTCTACAGTGCCCAAGACTTGTATAAAGAAAGAAGTATATATAGTGAACAGAATAGGAACCAATATTTAGCCTAGTGGAGCACCGCAAGTAATGGGTCTATAATTGAAAATTTTCCATTTAACGAGACATACTGGCCACCACTCAAATAATATATTAGCATCTTCATAGCAGATTGGAATAACTAAATATAATTAATTGAAACAAGCAGATCGATCAAGAGTGTCAAAGGTTTAACTAAAATCTAGTAAGATCAGGACCGAAATTTTATTATCATTAGCAGTAATGAGCTGATCATCAGAGACAACAAGCAAAACAACAGTACAGTTGTGAACCGCTTGAAAATCAGTCTGATTTTCAGTCGAATTTGGCACAATATACCGATGTACTAAATCAATATCTCGGATTCTATCAATGCAAAACGCTCATATTAAGGTAACTGTTCCTAAGGTCCTTGTGTTTAATATGGCTTGTGTTAGAAACGCAAATACACTGTGGTCTAAAGACTTACGATCTAGTTGGGAATTCACTACAAAAATTTATACTTATTTTCCCTTACGTTCTTTATTATGGTTAAATAATTTCGGTTACTCTTTTGTAATTAATAACCTCTTCCCCTTCTTTATCATCCTAATTTGAAAATCTACATTTGTTGTGATTTACACATATGTATATCCTACCAAATTTGTTATTACATTTCAATTGACGCAATTTGAAATTCTGTGAGGATCACGTTTTTTATTTATTCAGAAAATTGTAGAAATTCCATAATACTAAATAGTAACTATCATTCCTGCAATATTTTTTAAGTTCTCTGCGTAATTTGAAATAAATCAAGCGTGTACAAATTAGAATTACAAATTATATGGAGGTAACCTATTTACATTAATAGAACAGCGGAATTATAAATAACCTAGCACGTATGAACTACTGAACAGTAGATGCCTTATCTAGATTATATTGCATTCATAATACGCTTTATAATTCATGAGATTTCAATTAGCAAAGTTCATTAACAAGTGCGATACAATCCTACACAATGGATTTCATTACTTTCATTAAACATGCTTGTATGGCTTTTGTGTAGTACAGCGTAGGTACTCATGCAATAAGATTATCTGTTGAATGCTTGTCGAAGTGCAAACAGTAATTAATTTTCATACCCCTATCTGTCCAGTCATTAATTTATATTAACATGGAAAGAGCGGTAGCTGATAGTCAGGAAAATTGTATACACAAAAAAGCTACCGGAACGCACCGACTATCCAAAAAAATACATAATTAATTGAAATCAGTGGAGTGTATTCATCTTGTTATTAATGACGATGTTTAAAATTTATTATAATTTTAAACATGAGTAACATAGAAGATCGATTTCTCATGCTGCACTAAATTTAAAATGTAATAGTTAAATTAATTTTTTTTGTATATACCGTTTATCATTCAGTAGTTTTAACCTTCCTTATTAATTTAGTATATTGTATAGAAAAGATGCTATGTAATGATAAAGAAGCAACATAAATATATATTTCTTTTAATTATTATTAAAAATATAGGTATAAGTAAAAAGATGTTGATAACAAACGTAAATTTTTGTGACGGTTGCAATATTATAAAATAAAATATAAAAACGTATTGCCTTAAGCTAAATCAAAACTTTTAACAGCACATTTCGTATGCAAATACACAAAGTTGGTAAGATCAGTTTAATATTTGAAGCATCAGGTATATTTCTTCATGTAACAGTGTTTGTAGTGAGAAATAAATGTTATTTTACGCAGAGAATATCGATATCTAGTGATGAAGTACTTGCATGATTAACTAATCCTTTTTAATACTTAAGGGATCTACAGGCCCACTGTCACTGAAAATTTGTTTAACCAAGGATTCAGTTTTACGAGATCAAAACAAATTTTGGCGATAGTAGGTCTACAAATAAGTCCATTGAGTATTAATAAATATTATTTAAATTAGGCAGATAGTTCATCATTAGATATCAGACAATAATTATCTACATATAAGAACATTTATTCCTCACGGCAAATATGGTTACATGAAGAAACTTTCGAAACATACCTCATGTTGAAAACATTTAACTGATCTTATATACTTTGTGTATAGTGCTTAAAAACTGCAATACTGCTTAAAAGGGGTATATATATATTTATATATATATATATATACTATCCGTTAAACCCTTTGTACTTCTTTTAAACACGCACTGCTGACCGAACATCTGCTATGCCGACTTTATTTATTATGGTCTGTCAATATGATGTATGAGGAGAGTGACGGGATTCTTTTAAAAATGTCTGAATTAATGAGTTTCTCTCTGCACTTATGAGTAGTTGTTATTATGAATTGTCTATGAACATTTACGTAATATTGTTATTAAGTATAATTTTGCTCCTAGTTTACTTTTTTTCTGTTAATGTGCAAAAATCACGTGAAACACTTTTCACCATTTTTATACATGGTCGCTTTCCGCCACTACACGTTTGACAATACAATCTTCAAGCTTGTTTACATTTTTGATTTAGTAAAAGTGTGAGGCATCATTTTCTTGTTATTTGAAATAAATTCCTTTTTGCCCAGATATTTTTTCAAATTGAGGAACAATTGCTTTCGATTTTAGTGTCCAACTTGCCCAATAATACTGCATAATATTCCTCTGTAATGACGCTTGTTTTCTCAATATAGTCAATAGATACTGCACCATGCGCACTTAGAAACCAATAGCCACTTGCTTCCTAATGGAATTTGTTTTTTTTTGGAGCATTTGAACTAGCTTTTCTCAGTTATTTTACCTTAGGTGTAAACTTAGAAATAGCGTAAAAATTCAGAGAGATTATATTGAAAATTTTGTTTTGAAATGTTTAGTTTTTGACGCTTTTGACTAATTGTTAACAATCGTGACTCAATTCAAGTATACATGAAAAACCTAAGAGGTCAAATTTTGACCTCTTATGCAAAATGTAAATTATGTCGTACAAAGTTAACTAGTTTCAGCGCACTGATACCACAATCATTGCATCATGAATTTTTCAATATCATCGGTTGTAGCGGATTTTAGCTTTTCCAAGACGCTTCCAATGTTGAATTTATGACGCTTTTTACTATTCATTTCGCTCCCCTTGGTAACAATCTTCTCTGCTAAACAGAGAATGAGCGCTAAAAAGTGTTAAATCTTTTACAAGATCCAATGTACAAGTAAACAATTTTGTTTTTTTCCAACTTGAGTCTTATTAGATTTTTAGTATTGTTACTGTTAAATTATTGGCATCATACATTTACAATATAACTTGTTATGTTTCTTGCAATAGTTTGAATTCTAATTGCTTTAATGTTTCATCAGGTGTCGACGAGACTGTTTTTAGTTAGACAAGCTGTGATTAAAGATTGGTTGAATTATGTACAGTCTGTATAAAAATCGAAACCCGTTGATGTTTTAATGAAACGAATCATTAACAAGAAAAAAATTTGTTCCACTAAAATCTACGTACAAAATAATTATGCGCTATATAATTAATAAAGAGTTTAGTCTCCAGTAATATTAACGGTGGCTTCACAGCTTTTCTTCATGCAGCAACTAATTTTTCTGCGCAGCTTATTGGCAACTGTCTCCATATCTTCCTTATATGGCGAGAAAGTTGCCTGATGTTGAAACTGCGTTGACTGCAAACACGCATTTTCTTTTAGGTTAGTATTCGCGAAGGCTATTTTATAGCATGAATATCATTTGCATCTGTCCATTCAACACACAATCTACTGGTGTGTTTTGGATCGTTGTTTTCCTGCAAATACAATTCCGGCATATCACTGGCAAAACATTTTTACATGGAAGGCAGAAGTTCCTTTCGATACAACTTTATTTTACGTGAGTCTAAAACTCCTGTAAATACGAATAACAATCCGAGACCAAGCATTTCCCAGAAACCATATTTGATCAATTCGCTCAATGTTATTACGAACCCAGGCAAAACACTTTTCACGGTGATTTCCTGACAACAACGGTTTTATTATTGTACTGCGATATTTCAAATTATATTCGTGCAAACAATTACGTAGAGTTATTAAACTTACTTTAATATTCTTCTTCGTTAATTCTGCTGATTCATGCTTTTTTTAAGCAAAGTGATAATAACCTTATCTTGCTTCGTTTGTTACTCGATCTTCTGTCTTTGTTCTTTTATATCAATTAATCCATAACTTTACGAATTTCGTGGACTTGCGTAAATACCTGGCAGCGGCACTATAGACATTAAAAGCGCTTTGCATATAGACTACTTAGTTTAACAAAAAAGAACGTTTACCTCAGAAGAATTAAGACCGAAGTAATACTTATACTTACACGATGCATTAGGGGTAAGAACCTGACCGAATTCCTCTGTCCCACTCCCATCTTTCCACTAACAAATAATTAACAGCTTATCATTTGTATACAGACCGTAATTCTGCTTCGCGCTTTCTTAGTTTTATCATCCGTTTCTGTAAACGATTCATGAACAACTCTACTCTAAGATTGTGGTTTTATTCATTTGCGTGTTCCAAGCTTGAATACGTCGTCATTATTTGGTACTTCCACTTTGTATAGAACTGGAACTTGAAAGAGGCCAGATTATAAAGTTAGTTGTGAATATTCTCCTCGTGGTGTTGACTGCGTGCTCGTTGATCTTCAGTGGCTTATTGTTTGACTTATTTAGTGCCAAATTTTTGATAAATATTGTCAATAATTCAATTGCCTCATACCCATTTCGTCACAATTCGTATTCCTCGAGATTTAAATTGCTCTAATAACACCTTTCTGATTTCTAAAACCAGAACGAATGTTTTATATAAAGCTCCTTTATTGTGTATGAGTAAATATGCTAATGGGCATTTGCAATATTGAAATTCTTTCCAATAGCTTTATTATGAATAATTTGTTCATTTGCAAATCTAAGGTTTATTAATTTTTTCCATTTATTTGAGTTTAATTAAATATTTTATATGTGCTCCGTCTGCATTACTTACGTTTTGTTTGCATTTTTGGCATACAGTATTTTATAAATATTTTTCGTATTGTAATTTGTAATCTGTTGGACAAATAAAAATTATTATTACTATTATTACATTAAAGAAAAATTGTCAAAGAGATAATTATTCTTAATTTAAGAAATACTTTTTTTACCTATGTATGTAATAGCTATAAGCTCTATAGAATGTTATGTATTCAATTGCAAACAACATGTTAAACCCAAAATTAATTTAGCCTCATTCACAGAGTGGTTTCCTTACAAAATTACCCATTTCAGTTACTATTAATTATACTGCACTATTGTTATATATTATGTAGTTATTGCTTTTAATTGTAAATACATATTTATTTTAATTATAATTAATTTTTCACTTTCGTCCAAAAAGAAAGATAGACTAAAAATAAAATGCGTTGAAATCCATGTTATAGTTAAGAAACATATTTTGGACACATTTTGTTGAAAAAAGTGATATATTTACATTAGTATTATCAAATACTGACGGGAAAAACAAAAATGTTACGCATTTTGAACGATTGCTTCACAGGTAGAAATCTATTAACAAATTATCATAAATTAAAACCCATTAACTTCTATTATAATATTTAAATTCAATATTAAGAAATAAATAATTGGACCCGAAGGAAGTAACTTTATACATGGTGAAACTTGAGAAAATAACCATTAAATTTTTAAGTAATATTAAGACATAGAATCACTTCCTCATTCACTTTTTATTTATGATCAGGCAAACCGCGCCGTAAAATATGTATATTATCTGAAATACGAACAGAGTCTAGAAAAAAAAATAGCCACGGTAATTATACTATTTTAGGAATAGTAGATTGTGTTATTGCTTGTACATGTAATATAAACTTTAATTTTTTAACACTCCTTAATATGTTAGAAACGGATCATTATAAAAGACTTGTAAGTCAGTAGGAGTGGTTTTAGATAAGATGGCTGATAGTTAAGGGCGTTCTATGGAACCATTACGAAATATAATAAATAGAAAAAATAATTTTGTAAAAATTAATTACATCCTTCAAATTATAATTATAATAGTAATACATACTAGTTTAAACTTTATTATATAACAATGCAAACATGAACATGAACTTTAGATTCTTTACCTTACTAAGTTATTACGAACGCTCTATTAAAGAACAAAAATATCATATAAAAATCAAATACATCTGTCATTGTAGTGAGGACATTCCGTGCTTTTGGCAGATTTTCGTTTCAACCCCAAATATCCATGCACCAACGTTCTCAATTCTTCTTTAAGTAATTTCGGTTCAACGGTTAGTACAGATGGTCGTTTTTTTCGGTGCACCCAATACGAATTCGGCTTACACAGGGCAGGATAATTTTATACATATATCGTACAATTGTGTATTAGTTAATTCGAGTCATGTCTAGTGTGTGTATCACTGGTTTAAGCAACCGTACACAAATGAGAGATGATGTTACGTAAATGAGAAGATCCGTTACAAGGGATACATCAAATTATTGCAGTTTCATAGAATGTGATATTTGTAATATGAACTTAACAGTTTGCATAGAACCGGATTAGAAACACTAAGTCGAATCAGCGAGACCCAGAAACTTTCGAAGATAATGTATCTGCTGATTTAAAAATATATCACACAGAAGCAATTAATGGGAGGTGTAAGAGTAATTATTTATTTCTAGATATCAACAGGTGAAAAATAGTTTCCTGTACCTGTAAAGATTTGGGTGTTATTTTCGACATGAAGTTACATTCATAAATCACATTAATTGAATTGTTGCGAATGCTTATCGAACTTACGAGTTTCAATACAGAAGCTGTCAAGATTTCAAGAACATGAAATGTTTAGAGCTTTCGTATTTTGCACTTAACCTGCTTTGGCATACAACCTATCAGGTTAATATTGAAGCTGTGCAAAGATGTTACTTAAATATATATTGTTTAAAATTGATGTTACATACCCGGAAAGAAAATTTAACTATAACACTATACTATCCAGATTAGGTTTCGTATCATTGCATAAAAAATTTTTTGCATCAAGCACCGAATTTGTTTACTCAATAACACTATAAATTGTCCATGGTCTTTGTGTAGACTTAATTTAATATTCTTAGACTTAAGACTCGATATTATTCAACATTTTCCTGTACTTATAAATTTTGCTGTACTTATAATAAAAATGATGTTTAACGAATTCGCGTTCTGTATATGCATTTCGTCAACTAAGTTGTCATCATCAGTAGATATTTAATAACAGTCTCGCACCTGGCTTTTGACGGTTTACCGCGTACCGCGGATCCATGCGTGACATTGTGATTAATTATATACTGATAATAAGAACTTAGTTGTCGAAATGCATATACATGGTACTACATTTTGCACTTAGACAATGTCTACTCCAGGATTCCAATATTTGAAGCAGATATGTAATATACATTAACAGACATGAAAAGTGTTTTTTGCACTTGCAACTGCCCTGTCGTTTCTTTTCGCACAAGGAAGTGAGGAGATAAGGTTCCATTTGTTGAAATTGCGTGCATGACACTGTAACTATGTATAATTGAGGATAATGATTGCACGATAGTTTTCACTATTTTCATCCTTATGGCGGATCAGGTTCGACCGGAATGTATTATCAAATTAAAGCCAATTATATCTACATAATACATAAGTATGTGTGTATTCTACATAGCTTCTTGTAGTATATAAAGATTCTGACATTTAGAAAACAGGGGGCGGGGGATTGTTTCCCTAAAGTATTTTCTATAGGGAAAATATGTACGTAATCATTAATAGCATGTAAAGCAGTTTAACAGTAAAGAGTAAATCTTACCTTAACGTGTTTTTCGATATCTCTTACAGTTTCTGAGTTACTGAGTCAAATAACATAGAATAGTGTCTAGTTCGGGGTGGTTTACACCCCACTAATATGCAATTGGGTAGTTGAGAAAGCTACCATTACTTTTACACTATATCAGCTATAAATAAATAAAGTTTCATCGAAACTGGTAAGCGACACTTATCTGTGTTCCATTTTTAGTTAGACGTGCTCATTCGAACAATTAAGACATATGCCTCTTTCAGCTTTCGTACAAGTTTTACCGAATAAAGATCTCGTAGTATCAATTTTGCCTAAGTAACGAGTATTCCTGCACTTATAAATTTACTTACAAAGGTTATTCCGTTTTAGCATTTTCTAAATTATTTTTCATTTATTTTGTACATTAACTTAAGTCGGCTGCTAGCTCAGTGGTAAGTCAATGGCTTATCACACCGGGATATCGGATTCGAGTTCGATGGCCTATCGTCCAGGAAGTTTTTTTTTTGTGCTTTGCCTTTCCCGTTTAAGCAAACGCTGACAGACAAAGATCTAAATCGTACCACGAGCACGAACGTAATTAAAAAAATAACTTATGGTCTGCCAGTTTCCTGTAGTTAGTGTTAAGCTGTTGGGGGATATGAAGGCATAGATTATTATTAATTACTTTCTGTATCATAATAATATCTATTTCACGTTTGCTTGTGTCAAACATAGTTTGTTTATGTAGTTCGTTTTAGATGTTCAGTATTATGCATACTTCAAATTTTCTCAACTCGATTTTCTTATTTCTTCGATGCATTTTTCATCTTCCAAGTAAGAAGATCTTTTGAACGATAGAGAGGGATAGAGCTTGGATATTGGAAGACATAGAACGTTGTGAATATATATAATATACTCATAGATAGTATGCGTGTGTTATAATAACACCGATAACAAAAAATAGTAGTATAAAATGTATACAGGTATATATCTCAAAATCTTTCTCTTTTTTATATTCTGTTGTTGTAGCGGTAACGTTGATAATTACCAAATAATTGAAAGAGCATATAAATATCGGTATCTGGGTAACGTTTCAATTTCTATATAAAATACGAATTTTGTCATATATCTTACTTAACATTACCTTTTTCTGTAAGTAAATATGTAATTTCCTATTTAAATGAATATACAATAAAATTTAATCGAAATATAATATTTATTCTTTACAAATTTATTTTAAAAATGACGTATTTGTTAAAGCATACGTAGAAGTCTGCAATTAGTAAACATATATATGACCACCTATACAGTAAATTTCAGATGATAAATTCTATTTATGTTATACGTATATTTACGTTACTCGAAACACGTTTTTGTTGTTGTCCTTTAATGCATTTCAAATTACTATGTCTTAAAATTACGACAATAAGTAGTCTCAGCCATTGCACATACAAAATGGAACTCACAAGAAATATATAGTAGTATATATAGAGATTACTTCTCAACTTGTTTTGATGATTATTGTCCTCATATTCTTGACGATCTAACATTAAAAGTAGAGGCTTCGTTCCCTTGTTGTGACTATTATTTAAATAATGACGAAGAATCCTGAAATTATTTATAGAAGGAAAGCAATGGTTCTTTACATAAAGCAAATCATTTTCAGTGAAATGATACTAGTTTGCATGTAATATAATACAAGAAATTATAGGAAAATTCAAAAATGAATATTTACCTATTACTAAATGAGATATGTGTGGGAAAAAGCCATAAAATATCGTGTAATATATTTAATTTATACTGAGGGGAATTTTTGTTTCGCCATAAAGTTTATAACACTACTTAATAGACAGTCACTGTAGGTAACGCTAACCATGGACAATAATGGTAGATTATGTTACTTTAAAATGCTTTGTAAAAAATCCATGAATTTCATTGATAGTTGTATCAAATAGTAATTTATTATTTAACTCTGTGTTCTCAGTTAAGTTGTAATGTAATATTCATAACCTATGTATCTTAAATATAATTTCAATTGATCACACGGCATTAAGTAATCAGAAGAAAGTGAAATTTTAAGACGTGTGAACTAAATTAGTCCATTAATACTAAGGAAATATAATACATACATATAATTTTATGTGAATGTATATACAGACGCAAAAGTGTGAAAAAAAGGAAATTAAGTAGTGGATCAATTCGCCAAACGATTGATATGAGTAACTGTCTTAGGCGGGGAAAAAGGAAGTGATTAAAAGATGTAATAGAGAAAGAACTTGAACATAATAAGTTGTATAGTTTTCATGAAAGTAATTTCTTCAAAATATTGTGTATTGTTATAAATGTATGTAATTGTTTTCAGTGTTTTTTAAATTTTCTAGTGTTTTATCGAGTATATTGCAAGGTAAAAATTTACGCTATCTAGCTTAAATAAATACTATTTCCCTTGTTCATTTTTGTTTCCCAATACACAAAATTTTCTGAAATTATTTCATAGTATTTTTAAACTAAATCGAAGTAAATTGAGTGAGAAAGAATTGAGAAATCTAGTGAAGAGGGCAAAAGTACACTAGAATCTTCAGCACAACAAGGAAAGACATCCTGAACAAGTCCTGCACGTTAATTGGAGTCATTGATTTATAAACACATTAACTTTCTTCGGAAACTTATAGCCCGATATATCTATGTATGTAAGTATATGTGCGCAATATTTAATCCGACTCATTTTTGTTGTGACTAAATTGGAATTTTTTAAACATTATCGATAAGCCTTGTATCTTATAACCTTGAAGGTTGTCATCACAATTTAATTAATATTTATACATAATAAGTTATTATTATATTATTATAGTGAACTGGGCGTGTTTATTTGGTCAGGCACCAGAATGGGTTTCCTCTGTGCCAAAGCAAATGTGCCTGTCTTATTTCTGTTCCTTTCTTTTCTTACCTGGTGTAACGGTAAAAATAAATACTACTCACAGCATATTGCCACCGTGATTTAAATATCGAAAACTAGATTTCATCTAATCTATGTAAAAACTGTTCAAAATAGATACAGTAAAATAAAGGATCGAAATTCAAAATTCTAAAACAATGGAAAAATCACAAAATAACTTATTACTGTAGTTCTTATTCCAATTTTAATCAACTTACGTATTTTCTGGGATTCTTTCTGTAGGGTAAATTAAATGACGTTGGAATAATAGAAACAATTTTTAAATAAATTTATTTAATTTTTAATTACATATAATCTGACCATAACTTTAAAACAGTAATTATAAATATCACCGAGTACTAATATCGATGTTCACGTATCAATGTCAGTATCAACCCCAGAACGTGCAGTTTACGAATGTCTCCTGATTTTTCTAGTCGATTGCGTACGCTGGCCACTGAGTCTCATGACAGTATAATGTCGATAATACTCAATGAAATGCTCAGTATTTTTTAATAATAATGGTTTCTATTAGGTTTTAAAAATTACTGAGCATTTCATTGAGTATTAACGACATTATACTGTCATGAGACTCAGTAGCCAACCGACACCCAATTTTATGCCTTCAGCATTAAACAAATTATCAGAAAAAAAAAATCTAATTATTTTTAACGTGTCAAAGCTTGAAAATTACTAACAAATTGCGACAGGCTAGAATTTTTTTACTTCTTCTTTTTGGATTAGTCCGATTTGCTTTTGAATCATGTATATTTATAGATCGTGCTTTCTAATAAGATTTGGTAGTTTCGACCGTCCGAACATTACTAAACTGTGTCGGCAATTTTAAATTAAAAAATTTCCAAAAATAAGAAACTTATTTAAGATGAAAATATTGGGTAGAAAATCGAAATAATCAGGAAGATAAGCAATCAGTGGTAAATGGGTACGCTTATATTAATATTCAAAAAATAATTTAAAAACCAATGCCGAAAAAGTAGGATTAGGGAAGAATTTCGTCCTTCAGTATTAATTATTAGTATCCAATAACAATTATTAATATTATTCCAATAACTTTTCATAGAGCGCTGTGTAACTTTTTAAGCTCTACGCTCAAATCTAATTGAACATTTATGAGATAATTAAAGAGATTTCTAAGCAAGTATTATATTTTAAAGAATCAATTAATATAAAAGCGGGCCTTCATTACTAATGGGAAAATTGTAGAGGCAATTAGTGGTTGAGTACTTTTTTGTTCTTTATTTTTAATGTGATATTGAAAACTTTTTTTCTTAAAATATAATATTTTGCGATATAATATTATGAAGTGTATTAACATAAGAGTGATTCGATAAATTTTGAGATCTCTGTTAATATACATATAGCAAATTGTATTCAAATTGTTCGAATTAATTTCCTTAAACTTCCACTTTTTATAATCATTTAACCGGGTGTCTGAAAACAGTCCTTCAAAAAACGTCATAATATCGGAATAAATTTCTTTTTCAATGGAAAATTTCTAAATCAAAGAAAAGCCAGGAGTCACATCCAGTGAATACGATAAATTTTTCTAATTCTTTGATAGCTTTATTCTTTAAAAATAAACTGCTGATTTTGATGTACGAAATGAACTGCTATCACGATGAAGTATTAAGCTGTGTATTTCTAGATTTTTAAATACTTTTAGTATATGAAGCATTTACTGACTTCTGTTCTTCAAGATTAACAGACGCGATCAAGCCTGTACTTCTTAAAAATAAGCATAAGTTCTTTCTTTGAGTGCTATTTCTTGGCAATCGTTGGAATTGGATCATCTTCATGTATCCACACTAGACTTTCTCGACGAGTTGACATATCATAAAATGATATATGTATGTATTGCAGTGATCCTTATACGTCAATATATAATAAGTTTGAGACTTTTCTGATAAGTTTCTTTCTTTAAAATTGTGAGCTGGATATGAGCTCCCTTTAATCAACTAGGCCTAGCATCCAGCTCTACACAATATTCATATAAACAAAAATGATCGATTTCAGAACAAGACATTAATTTTTACTAAAAAAAAATAAAAATTATAATATATTCATAAAATAATATATAATTTATGTATGTAAATTAAAATTGTAAGCAAATGGTTTATAAATCAAAATTATGATTCATTAAAATAAAATTATTCTTTTAGTATTTTTGAAAAAAAAGTTCATCGGTGCTCTAAAATCACAAGAAAAATCAAAAAATCATATTCTTGGGCCATAATAAAAAATAGTGCAACGATTTCTTTTGATGCATTGAATAGACATGAAATTGTAGCACATTGTCTTAAATATTCATCCTAAAACATCCTGTAACAATAAAGTACTTTTTCTCGGTATTGAATAAAAAAAATTATCATCCTTCTACTTCGACGTTATACAATATATTAATATATTATATTAATATATATATATACAACATTAGTTTAATTTTTATATGCAAAAATTCACTTTTTAACACAATTTAAAGAAAACTTTTTAATTCTTACTTGTATTTCTTTAAATAGAATAATGGTCACCTAAATGAAGATATTAATTGCTATATACACCCACGGCTATCGTACCTCTGAGTGTGTATTTACATTCAAGATAAGAAATATAGAAGTTTACTTTTAATATGGTATTACACAAAAACCTGAAATACCTAGGTATAATTAATAATTATTCAAATTACTAATTTACACACGTGAAATTCAAATAAGAATCAATTATTTTGAAAATTAAAATTAAAAAGGGAAAAGGAAACAATGTTATGATATATTTTTTTTAATTTTATTTATTATTATGATATTCAAATAGCATTACTACATCAGCGAACTTTTTATAATTAAACACTATAAAATTGACCTTTTGTAAGATATAAGGTTCTCTTCAAGAGATGTTAGTTCGAAGTGACAACGTGTTCTCTTTTGGATTGCCCAGCCTTCCTCTTTTATACAAGCCGCGTGATGTTCTTGGTAAACCTAGGTGAAAACGCATATGCAATGTGGCTATCGGAATTGATGTGACCGCGTTAGCGAAATCTGTGCGTTCTGATAGCATTTCAATTTTTATTGTAACATCTATTTTTAAAAATTTACAAATCTACTTTTGTAATTATTTTCATTTTCGATGTCATTAAAATTTGTTTGTAATTTACTCCTATACTAAATATCAATATTTTATTTACTTATTTGTTTATCTATTATACACGGAGCGAAAGCAGGTCGTTAATTTAATATATTGTTCACTATAAATTCTAACTTTTAATAAGCACAAATACATGGAAAGATAAATTGAGAAATGGAAGGATGACATCCAGGGATTTAGTTAATTAAATGTTAAACTTTAAGAGTGACAAAATAGTTGGACTTGATTTTTAAACAGTCGAAGATTGGCGGTGAATATGTTCACATTAGTATGTATACTATTAAGAGTATGCATCGTTCTAAGTACAGGAAAGTTACCACAAGCACTAGTGCTATAACTGGCAATATGAAACAGGGGTGGGGTCTGTAACGATCGAGGGGGTACATAAAACGTGATTTTGCTCAAGATATCGGAACATAATAAGTAACCATTGACAATTTTATAGAGTGTTAACAAGTCATTCTCTTTCCTATTATTAACTAAAGTTTGTATTGTCAAAACACTGCAGATATCTCCATGTGTGTACTTAATAATACGAGTACGTCTCGTTCTGGCAAAGCTTACAAAACGTTTCTGAATGGCGTCTATAAGTTGTATGTAATAATCATATTGTAGATTCAAGATCCTTGATACATATTTTAATGTAGAACACACATAGGCATGATATAAACAGCAGATTTTAACTAATCATGCCTATCTTATTTCAAAATTAAAATTTTTACATTGTACATAGTGACATAATGAATATACCCGCATATTGTATAATTTCAATTTCACGCCATACTTTATCTATACTCAACATTGTCGTATTCCATATAATTACCATTATTACATAATATTGAATAGAAAATTCACAGCATATTTCGACAACTATACAAACAATAAGTCGAGAATAATTCTTTTTCATTGAGAAGCTTAAGAGTTTCGCGAGAAATTCGGACGTGTCCAATATTTTATAATTCTGTGAATGCGGCACCCAACTCCTAACATCTTTTTTATACAAAGTTCACTATGTAAAATTATCTGCAATACGTTGTACATTCGATATGCTTTCAGGGTTACTAAAGTTTTAAGCCTACCTTGACGCACATCTTCCTGCAGAGAATTGCATCCATTATCTAAATTTTATACCACCTATATACAGTCATCTGAGATGAAGCTTCACTTCAAAAAGTAGATTTCAAGTGCTCAAAATATTGTTTTTTAAATCAATTTCAAAGCTGTCGGCTGATAACTATAAAATAAGTGGTAAGTAAGAAAATTTGAATGTTATAGCCAATATCTTAAGACTCCGAAGACGAGGCTATCTATAATTAGCGTTAAACATGTAAGGATGAATTATTATTACTATTACAAAATCATAGGATCATGGCACGACAGCATTCCCGTGAAAGATCCATACTAACTATTGTATTTAAACGAATTTATTTCCCAATGGAATTAAAAACGGGTTTACATATAGTGATTCTCAAAATTTTAGAAGTATTCTTAGTATATTGCGTTTCAAGTCTTCTTTTCTACCACAAATAAAACTTGTCGCGTAAAATTTAGTAGATACAAATAATTTTATTACACCAGAAATAATTTTATTATTACATAAAGATATTATACTGTCTCAAATGACTACGAAATCACATATTAAAAATCTGAAGACTGTAGGAAGCTTGTAATATATTGGCATGATCAAACAATAGAATATGATAGAACGACTCATTAGTTTTGTAAATTATGTGTATGAATATTTAGTTAACAATGCATGTAAACGTAAGTACGCCTCTTATTAAATCTAACTTCTCTTGTTTAAATTACCGTCATCAATATTTTTTATTATGTTTATTTAGTGTGACATATGAAATAAAAAATAGAAGTAACAATGCCTTTCAACGCCCGATTATCAGCCGTCAAAACAATTTCTTTTATTGCGGTGCCGACAGTTGTTCAACGAAATATAAATAAATAACATATCTAGTATAACGTATACATACGTACATATATGCATATGTATTAAAACTGAACATTAGAATGCCGATTTTATTTTTAAATCAGCATTTTACGTAATGATATTACAATTTATTTTTTATAGTGTATGTATTACTGGAGGCCAAAGAAATTCTTCGAATGTGAAATTTGAAATAACGGATGCTTTTCGCAAAAAAAGAATTAACAAGCTAAAATTACATATTTCGAAAATACATACACATATGTATACATTCAATATGCTTTCAGGGGTTAATAATCCAGACCTACACACAAAACTGTTTTTCATCATGTCATTTTCGATAATTTGGTACAAGCCGCTTCTTTAATTGCAAAGGTAAATCGATTTTTCAAACATGAAATTGTTTGGTGGTAATTTACTTAATACCTTCCCAGTAATTTCCACACTTCTTTATATCTTTGATAATATATCAAAAGACGCAATAACACTCAGAGTGTGGAAATTCAGGCGGCGCTGCATTAAGCGTGCGTCGAGAATGTAGAAGGGGTTTCACCGTTGATACGTATGTATGTATACAATGATGTTCACTTGTATTATGGAGTTTTGTACGTTGTATAGAATTATGTCGCTCTTATGTAGGTCGAAAAAGCGACCATAATATTACGCAGTAAATAAGTTTATTTGTGAATTTCTGGATTTAATGTACGAAGGCGTAAAAGTGAAATGCTTAGTTTACCGTCATCTTCAATCTTACTAGCTTCCAGAAGAGTACAAGAATGTACTGCCGAAGTCATTTCAAAAGTGTTGTTAAATACATTGAAAAAATTTTAAGACACTAACTCTTAATGTCTATGACTGGTGGTGCCAACTATGCGTTCTATAGGGCGATCTCTTAAAGACGACTGTGGAAACTTCTTATACGTTACGTGTAAAATCAAAGCTTTACATCTTGTGGCAAAAGTGTTTCGATGTTATTTTAAAAAGGTAAATGGTTTGATAGCGCACTCAAAATAAGTACTCCTCAAATTCCCTAAATATATTCGAGAATTTCACAGGCAATATCTCGACATCTCCGAATCCCCACAACCGATTCTTACACGTTAGGGAACATAGTTAAAGCAATTTATTATTTTTTGCATTTCTAAAAACTTAAGACTTACAATACGATCTTGAAGAAGCAACTGCTATCAAGGAAAATCAAAAGAAATTCTAAGATGCCGAAGTTGAACCAGATTTGCAAATAATGTATAACAATTAAAAACGAGTAGTTGAACAAATTGATAAATTGCAAAATCCTTTGTTACATATCTGATGCCTCAAATACTTAACCGATTTTATCCTGTTTGTAGTTGCCACTGGAAACGCTGCTTACAAGGATGTTCCACGTTTTATAAATTACGTATAACTATTTACTTTGCTCTATCTACTATCAGGCGCACGCTTGTGGTGCGCCGACCAAATTTTTTATTCTACGTATTGCAAGTAAAGCTCTTTTAATTTTATTTAGGTCTACCTAGATGTGTACTAAACGAAGAAAGTAGAATACAATTAGATAGAGGCTATCGGAAGTAAATGAGTAATCTATCGCGTTCCATCTCTATCAGTTTATAGAAAGTAGTAATATTGTTAGCAAATATTGTAGTAGTAAAATAGTAGCAACATTCAATGTACTAAAAATGTGAGAAATTGAAAACACATTTTGGGTTTTCCACCATGATTTTCTTCCACTTTTCTTCAGTTCTTAGCGCTTGAAATCATTTTCGCAGAACGTATTTTGTATAAATTTGTTGCTTTTGCCTCTGTTAAGTAGATCGAATATAATTGCTACTTTTCCGACGAACAACGGTTTGCTCGGCCCATATTACAATAGAAATAGATGATTAAAAAATTAGTGAATTAATCTGCTCCAGACAAAACTTTATACGTCTGCATTTAGTGCCGCCATCTATGATACTGTTATGTTAATATATAGGTAAATAACGCATGAAGAAAGTACTTGGTAATTCCCCCTCATATGCGATACTTTACCGGAAACCATATATATTCAGGGATTTTAAATAATTTCAATATAGCTCTATTATAATCGTCCGTTGTAAATGTTATTTATTTGTACGAAAATAGCAGTCCCAAATTAATACTTATAAATAACATTTACAACGGACAATTATAATGGAGCTATATTGAAATTATTTAAAATCCCTATGTGTATATGTACATATATATATATATATATATATATATATATATATATATATATATATATATATATGGTTTACACATATATTCAGGATTTCCATGTATATATATATATATATACATATATATATATATATATATACACACAAAGGGTACTAGGAAAGTTTTGCAATATTATAATTTCGTGCGTGGTTTAAACACAGACCAGTGCTTCGAAGAAATGACTCTTGCACTAGGTGATGTTTGTCCACATCGCACAACGATATTCAGGTGGTATAGAGAATTCCAAAGGGGAAATTTGACTATGGAGGATGCTGGGAGGCCGGGAACGCCACGAACGTCAGTTTTGGAGGAAAACGTTACTACTGTGAGGAAAATATTTGGCGAGGACAGGCGAGTGACCTACCAACAGATAGATGATATTTCAGGCCCAAATGCACCAGCAATTCGTTCGATTCTGCATAATCATTTGCACGTGAAGAAACTTTGTTGTCGCTGGGTGCCGCATCGACTGACTGAAGAGCAGATGACACGTCGTGTGATTTGGTGCCGGGAGATGCTAAAAAAGTTTAATAAAGGACAATCTCGGTATGTGAACAACATCGAGACTTGGCTGTACTATTACAATGTGCCTACCAAAACTCAAAACAAAGTTTGGGTCTTTCATGATGAGAACACACCCGTAGTTGTCAGAAAATCTCAATCTGTAAAGCAGAAAGTGATAGCTGTATTTTTTAAATCGAGTGAAATTGTGGAACATGTCGTTTTGGAGTGGTATACTAAGTCACAGCTAAGTGGTATACTGAACAGTGCCTGCCTAAAGTCATTGGATCTATGAGGAACCTGCGGCCAAAGACAAGAATGGACATCTGGTTCCTCCATTACGATAATGCTCCAGCTTACCGCGCCAAAGCCTGCACCGAATATTTGGTCACGATAGGATTGAAACTTCTCGAGCGCCCTCCCTACAGTCCAGATCTTGCTCCTTGCGACTTTGCACTGTTCTTGCATGTGAAAATGAAATTAAAAGGGAGGCGGTTTTCCAGTGATGAGGACCCTCTGCGGGCTTGGGACAACGAGAGTGCTTTACTCCCTAGTGAAACTCGGCTGAACTGCTAAAGATTGGTTTCGGAGGATGGAGGGGTGTATTGAGTGTAGAGGAAATTATTTTGAAAAAATTAAATAAACAAAGTTGTATTGCAAAACTTTCCTAGTATCTTTTGTATATATATATATATATATATATATATATATATATATATATATATATATATATCGGTTGGATTTAATTTGGATTAGGCAAGTTTATTTGTTGCTACTATAAACTATATCTTCACAATTCTTGGCGACATTTGAATACTATATATGGAACAACCACCCGAAATTTTGAAATAGCAAAATAGTATGGAATTTTTTTAATAAAAATAAATAAAATTCCATAAGATTTTGCACAACGTTTCTAGAAAGAAACGTACCTGAACTTTTTAAAATTAATTGGGAAATAAAACAAATGCTTTCTAAATTTAAGTGGCCATGAGAGGAAGTAAAATGTTTTTGACATGATGCCTAAATTGCGGTCACACTGCCAAATAGTGCTTTCAGTTGATTATGAAGTAAACGACATTCGAACATTTGTTAAAACGGAGTTGAATATCGATCGGCAATTATATATTCCACTCTTGAAACAACCAACAGTGAAAAATAAAGAAGTAGTATTAAGGTGTGATCGTAAATTAGTTCAAAATAATAACTGCCTTGGAACACCATAAAACTTCAAAACTGAACTTTTCCGACGTCATTCCTCTGAATTTTTGCGTTTATAATTTTTAAAATAATCTGAATTTACCGCTACCTATTACAAAACAGCAGTCTAAACAATGCATTTTTACATGTTCCATCAACTGGGAAGGTAATACCCTTTTATTATAAATGAACGTTGTGTAGTACTCATTAATTAACTTAAGGTAAGCAGAGAATCATCACAGGAGAATATTATACGGCATTATGGAACAAGACAAAAACTCGATTCATATGCAAATGATCCCTTTTGAGAAAAACAAAAGATCTTGAAGGAGAAGATGTACCGATGTCACCGAAACGTCAGGAAAAATTGGACCAAGTCATCAACTTTACACAGTGAAATAACTCAAAGAATAAGTAAATATACAAAAGTATAAATGAAAATCGGACCTAGAAATAAAATACTGTTATACCAAATGCCTTTAACGCTATTATTACAGGCCAGGTATAGACAATAGTAGAACACATAACTGCATTGTGTTTTATGAAACAGATCTTTTGAAAATCATATAATTAATACAAGTAATGCCTCTGAGACATTGTGTGAGTGCGTGAGTTAAAACAAATAATAAACTCTATAGAAAATGGTAAATTATTTATTATTAAATTCGTTCTTCCGTATGTTATTATATACACATTTGTTTGTCTTAAATTTAATATTTAGAATGTAGATTTCATTTGTATTCGTCTTTTATTCTAGTTTTATATTGAACAACTCCAGGCTGCTGGGAAAATAAATTTATTGTAATTCAATAAAAGACGCAAATGAGAACGGAATTTAATTAAATTATACAAAAACTCATTATGAAAGTAATTTATCTTTCTAGCTCCCAGTGGCAAAATATTTTACGACAAAACATTTATATCATGCCAATTTAAAGAAAAAGTTTTCTATTCAACAGAGAATATACTTTTTTATATTTTTTAATGAAATAAACAATACATATTTGCGGTTACTTAAACTATTCAGAAAAATTTCTCCACGTATATTTTGGTCGTGGCCAACAAATTAAAAGAATTTGTAAATGAGATAACGTTTCAGTATCTGTTATAGTAAAAAAATTTAAAGAAAAGTTACACTTGTTACACACAGAAACCTTAGATTGGCGTCAATGTAAAATTGGCTTTACTGTTTATTTTTGACGTTTATCATTGGTCACCATAACTTAATTAGTTACAATGTTCATCTGACACATAAGCACGAAAAGGTATCGCCAATATAGTAAAATACAAAGGCTACTAGGAAAGTTTTGCAATATGACGCAACAATGAATCGTAGGAAGCTGCTTGTTGCTGCATGTTGAGACATGTTCATACATGCATAGTAGCCACCGCGCCATGTCGATGGGCTCAGTTATTCATTAGCAGTGAGAGTGTAAAGTGCTTGCGATGGCATCGTGGTCACCAAATGAGGTAAGGGTAGTTTTGCATGTTAATTTCGTGCGTGGTTTAAACATAGACCAGTGCTTCGGAGAAATGACTCTTGCACTAGGTGATGTTTGTCTACATCGCACAACGATATTCAGGTGGTATAGAGAATTCCAAAGGGGAAATTTAACTATGGAGGATGCTGAGAGGCCGGGAAGGCCACGAACGTCAGTTACGGAGGAAAACGTTGCTACTGTGAGGAAAATGCTTGACGAGAACAGGCGAGTGGCCTACCAACAGATAGAGGGCACTTCAAGCCTAAATACACCATTCGTTCGGCTCTGCATTATCATTTGCGCGTGAAAAAACTTTGTTCTTTCTGGGTACCGCATCGAATGACTGAAGAGCAGATGATACAACATGTGACTTGATGCCGGGAGATACTCAAAAAGTTTAATAAAGGACAATATCGATATGTCAACAACATCGTGACAGGTGGCGAGGCTTGGCTGTACTATTACGTTGTGACGACCAAAGCTCGAAATAAAGTTTGGGTCTTTGATGATGAAGACACGTAGTTGTCAGAAAATCTCGATCTGTAAAGAAGAAAATGATAGCTGTATTTTTCAAATCGAGTGGAATTGTGGAACGCGTCGTTTTGGACACACAGAAAATAGTCACAGCTAAGTGGTATAATGAACAGTGCCTGCCTAAAGTCATTGGATCTATGAAGAACCTGCGGCCAAAGTCAAGAATGGACACCTGGTTCCTCCATGACGATAATGCTCCAGCTCACTGCGCCAAAGCCTGCACCGAGTATTTGACTACGACAAGATTGAAAATTCTCGAGCATCCTCCCTACAGTCCAGATCTTGCTCCCTGCGACTTTTTACTGTTCCCGCATGTGAAAATGAAGCTAAAAGGGAGGCGGTTTTCCAGTGATGAGAACCTTCTGCGGGCTTGGGAAAACGGGTGTGCTTTACTCCCTAGTGAAACTTGGCAGAACTGGTTTAAAGATTGGTTTCGGAGGATGGAGAGGTGTTTTGAGTGTAGAGGAAATTAATTTGAAAAAATTAAATAAACAAAGCTATATTGCAAAACTTTCCTAGTACCCTTTGTAAACATATTCCAATCTGGAGACTTTTGTGCTATCAACTACAAACAGATTCATTTCCTCATTGTGTATGTATGCATAAACATATATTACTTCAATTTTCGAATGTATTAAAAGTAAGAAAAAACTAGATTTTTATTTTTTTGTTCATTGAAGTGTATTAAGAATTTTTTAATTTTGATTAATGATGTTGATAACATGAACTAAACAATCATTATTATATAAAAAATATTTCTGATGTTACTTTTGTAATTTTTACCAGTTTGCATAAATGTTAGAATACGTATCGAATAGTTTGACGATAAAATATAAATAATACTGTATTTAAGTAGTAGACTTGCTTATATTAGTTATCTAATTAGTATTTCATTAATACTAGCTGTAAGTCATGCAATACGAACACATAAAACGATTTAATGAGTGACGGGGCAGTAACATAGAACAAGAAAAGCAAAACTATTTAAGAAAACATCAGGATGCCAAGTATAAGTTATTACTAGAATATAGAAGCATGTACTTTCATAACATTAAATAAAGATAAATATTAAATTAAAAATAGAAATTATAACTCCATCTCGATATTCGCCGGATGTTTGGCCATTACCACGCTTTTCAGTCTATTTGGTACAGATGCTCTTAATTTTAATCATTTCCGTACGTATATCCAACTCCGATAACTTTGATCTGTAAATTTGAAGAAAAGCGGTACTTTTTCCGAAATATTTTAAATATATTCAAAGGGATATATGTTTGAGGAATATTACCACGATTAGTGGTTCGAGTTTAATAAACACTACAATTCTGCAGCTTTGCTGCCTTCTATTTACTTTTACACTGACATCAACACCAAAATCGTTGTGTTATAATTCGCTAAACTGGTTTCGTTTACGAAATTGTTACGGGTTTATTTTACTTTTTTCTCATTTTTGTGTTTAACAGCATGATTTTCCGTAAAGTTTTTGTCTATATTTTGTGTATGTACGTCACACTAGGTTTAAATTTTTATGGATATTAAAATTAGTTTTCATATTATTAACAGATTTCACTTTTATATCTTATATTACAGTTTATTATATTTACTTAATTACGGCCCTGTATTTATTATGCTCATTTATCTTTTCTTCATACATTGTAACGTAGTCTGTTATTTTTTTTCTTTACCACCGTGCCTCAAACAGCTGATCGCTAGTAAAATGCAGTTCATTTTGATCACTTCATTTACTTCAGGGTTGTGTTCAACTACTAATAATTTTGTTTTCCAACTATTTGAATATAATTTTTAATATAGTAGAATAGTAGATATGTTTTTTTATAGTACTAATTAGTTCTTTAGCAAATTCTAACGCCATTTAGGTTGGTCTAATTTCATTTTTGATTATGAGTGCTATAGAAAATGGTGTTTTCTTCCTAGTTCTCACAATCCATTTTCTTTAGTTGATGAAAGTATCGGTATATCTGTTTTCAAGTTATTTTAAATATTTCTATAACTAGATGTTTTTTAATAATGATATCGTAATTTATTATATCCTTCCTCTTCTTTTCCATTCCACGTTATAGGATAAAGTTTAACGTTTGAACGTTTTCTTACTTCTTGTCACCGAGTTCAAACAATTCGCGTCATGTAAAATTGGACCATTTTTGAGTGAAATAAGCATTTGTCATGAAGAAATGAATTTTTCTTGGTCGGATTAGTAAATGCCAATTTAAAATTTATCTAACTGTATTATGGTATTAGGAGACAATCCGATATTGGATTATCCATATTGGTTTAAAATTAATTCACCATCTTAAGCAAATAAAAGAATTTACATTTGATAGAGGTATGCATTGGATGTAATATATCGATGAACTAATAATTGTTTTCTGGAAGTTTTTTTTTGTTTAGGTTACATACAAGTCTAAGAAATATTGTGTAAGTGGAGGATATGGTTCGACAACTGTTTCATCGAACGAGTTGTAAATTAGAGCTTTTGATAACCATCCTCGCTCCTAATTATATAAGGTAGGATCAATCTGGTTTTGCGAACCCATCAAGTTTCAAGGAGCTGTTGAATAGATACCGTAACAAAATTTTACCGTTAATAATAATAATTTTATTTTATATGGCTTCTTGTTTTATTTGCTTAATAATTTAATAGGATTACAGTCAATAATTTTACCATTAATAATTTACTATTATAGAATTTTTTCCACTTTTTGCTTAATAATTCAATAGTTTACGGTCAATCATTTCAGTCGTTAATCATTTAATAATGTATGCATCCCGTAATTTTTTGGGTGCTAACTTTATTGTTAAATTTTGGATGTACTTAGATAACTAAGAAACAGAAAAATTAACCCACTTTAAGATTTTCTAAACTGAATTCGTATTTCTATGAGTTGGTTCCATAATCCGTCTTTTATATCATAATTTTAAGAATTTACATTTGATGTCCTTCCTTCACATAGTGCCATCAAATGTTAGCATTCCTAGATCAAGGTTTTTGAGGAAATATAGAATCAGATTTATTTTCCACAGTTTATGTTCCATTAATTATATTGCTTAGTCTAAAGACGTAAATATTAACAAGGAATTTTATATGTTTCACTCTTTAATCTTAACATTTTATACTTTGTTAATGACATTCAGAAGTTGTATGTAAACTCATAAGAAATAAATCTAGGCTAGTTACTATTGAAGATGTGTGCAGTGCACAAGAAATGTACATCTGACTTTTTAAAATAAAACCTATTCTGTGAAAAAGTAGAGTTCTATCTCAACATATTATAGTAACTATAATTGAATCTCTCATTTATTAACCAATAAAGTTATATATGATATAGCATGAATACAACGTTGATTGGTCCTGCATTGCATAGTACTAAAACAACTTAAAGTATTTTACAATTTACGAAACTCTTGGTCTGATGTCCCGGACAGAGGTTGTTTTTACATTAGATTGTGGCATGCTGTGGTGTTTGAATCGTCCCTAATCTCTAAATCGAAATTCTCCTAAATTTGAATGTTCATAACATGCGTTGTAGTTTTGAAAGCAATATTTGTTTCTTGCGTTTTATTTTCATGATTAACGGTATGTGAAGATATAAGACATAAGTACCAAAGAAATACCACAGCAAATTCCATGGAGTACCAAAGTAGTAGCATAAAGGAAGCGCGACCAAAATGCATTGGCAAGAAAAGTGTTAAAATTATTTTAAACGGTTTCACTTTTAGATTTAATTTATTTTACTAGTTTCCAGTTTCCTATGAAGTGTTTTGAAATTATAAGCGAAAAACACAGATATGAAGTTTATAAGAGACGCAAACGTAATAAAAATAATAGTAAAAACGGACAAGAATCATATACTATTATATCATTTTAACTCAAACACGAAAGCAAGTTCGTTAAGGAAGACTCCTAAGCATAGATGCAATAGGGCGTGAAAGATTAAAAAGAAATCAATGTCTTCTAGTGTCTGGAGAGTTTCCTAAAGATCGATGAAAAATCAATGTTAAACGGAATATTATTGAATCCGAATCTAGACAAGTTGTTAATAAGCACATTAAATCCTTTCTAGTAAAAGAATCTGACGATTCAAGCAAATACTATAAATATCTGAATTACGGATGGAATATTTAAGTCAAAATATCCAGGGTGTGATGTAAAGTATACCTACTATATAAAATATTTTTGTGAAAATTTTCAACTTAATTTCAGAAGTCCATAAGTTGATATTTGCAACGTATGCAAGGAATTAAATGTAAAAATAATGACTCCTGCATCTAAAATGGTCACCAAAAGAGTAACTGATATTATTTGATTATAAACAGAATTTGCAACTACCTGAAATACCTGTGCAAAACTTATTTTATCTTACACTACTTGTAACCATATTCCATTTTCCATTGTACACTTGTAGACTTGCAAACTAACTGTTGACTGGCTTTTTTAATAAATCAGTGTTTGGTATTGTGATTCTAGAATTATCTTTTCTTATTAATAATAACTTTCTTTCCCTAACTAAGAAAGAAGAAAACTCTCTTTGATTGGTAGTTGTTGGAATGGCACGTATTTAGGCAATTAAATGTAAAAATCGCCCTTACATTAGAAACTTCAACCAAAAGAGTAACCGATATTACTTGATTATAAACGGAATTTGCAACTACCTGAAATACGTTCGCAAAACTTACTTTATCTTACACAGTTTGTAACTATGTCTCTGCAACCAGTCTTAAAACAAAAAGAATTGTATTTTGTTTTATTTATTATCCACAAATTTTTGATGGTCTACATATACATTACGTTGATCCAGAAATGAAGGAGATGTTTTCATTTTCCATCACTACCTGGAGCAAAATAAGAATCATAGTACTTTGCGACTGTATTTGGCTGTAACAAATGTTTCGAGTTTTAATAAAATACAACTCCTCTTTCCTATGAAAATGGCGTCTTTTTTTGTTGCTTTTGACTTGGCCAAAAGAAATTTGAAACCGTTTGATGGACTGTATAACATTCACACTAATTCTGAAATTATTACGAAAGCAAATGCTCAGGATAGTTTCAGGGTGAAAGGAATAAGATATTGTTAATTTCAGGGATTGGTAAAGACCACTGTGTCCACAGAAATTTATTTATTGCGTAGAAATTAAATAACTGTTCATCATTTTGTATACAACGCAGATACTCCAGGAACAAATAAAGCTAGCGATTTGATAAATAACTTTATGTCGAATATGATTAACCTAGCACACGCCATAAGAACAAAAGTTATAAAACTGTTGTATATATAACTCATATAACTCAATAGTATCACTACAATTAGAAACGAGAAATAAATGTTATAATTTTTTTATATTTCAATTATATATAACGTTCTTTTTGGATGTTTAATAAAATTCTTGTGTTCATAATGATTTTTATTTCAGAAACAACCTAAATTAATTTTTCAAAATTAAATTTTAAATCTGGTACTATATTTTTGTAAAACTGTTTATATCACAGGGTATCTAGATAATACGTAATTTACTTATGTAAAAGAATTTCAGTTCTACCGGAAACGATATTGCATTAAAATGTTTTTTCACTCCCTAAAAACTTAAAATTGGACGTAGGTTTTCTTCTGTAATAACCGATTCTATTATAGAATACGTTTGAAATCTTTATTGTTCATGGAAGAACGAGTAATTGTTCTTTGCCAATAATTAAGGGTAAATGGGGTATATTCCACACATTGGTGTTCGAATTTGTAGCATAATCTTTCAATTTATGAGTCGAACACTGTACACAACGTTATCCGACCGTAATTAATTTCCCTATTATTTACGGTTGTATAAATTTCGTTTTCGATCGCAAACTAAATCTACGCTGTTAGAATTAAATTAATTAAAGCCATTGAAATAGCAAGTATATTATATATTTATCAATGACTACTAAATTAATATATGTTCGATCAATGAATAAATTGGTTACCATTCTTTTGCGTGCTAAGGACAATGATAGTCTTGACGACAGTATTTATGTTATAAAAAAGTAAATAATAATAGCTTTTCCGATACATAGCTTTCTGATAAGTAGATAATTTTCCTAAACACGAAACTATGAAAATCATATAGCGGCGACTATTTTAAAATGTCTAACAAAATTATTGTCTAATAATGCTAGCATATTCGAGCAATAAAGGAATCGAATCGAAAACATATCGAGAAAGGTAAACTTATTCGTACGATCATAACTTGGGACTGGAAAAATTAAGATTATTCAGATCTTATTAGAAATACAGTCGTTTAGCAAAACGTTATAATCGTGAACGCATAATTTTAAATAAAATAAAAATCGCTTATTATACATTACAAGACTTATTGTAGAAATCATATTGCTAGAAATGTTAATTGTAATAATATACTAAAAATATATCAATAAGTAAATCAGTTATGAACGTTACATAAAATGTGTTGCATAAAAGAACTTTATGAGTATTACTAATCATAGAAAACTATTAAATTTTATCAGGAGACACAGATGAAGCGTTTAAAATATTGGAATAAAACTTTATTTGCATATTGGAGCAGATTTGGTGTACGTACTATTATTGGTGCGACGGAAAACAAATTATGTACAAAGAACGAATACTATAACAACAAAATTTACAATTCGCTATTAAATATTATGGTAATCCCTTTTTCCAGATATAATAAATTTAAGTTTTATTAATGAAATAATAAATTTATGAAAGAATATAATACTAAGTGTTCGAGTCTCGATATCGAATTTTTATTAAAGTAGAATATCTTCAAGTATTATGCGAGAATGTTTACCTAGATATTTTGTACGATTTAACTCGTCGGATTTGATTTTATTGTAATTAAATAGAAATTTTAGTTCTTGTTTATAGTTTTTGGCTTCTTTTGGGGAATAGCCTTTCGTGATGTTAGGTTTGCACGAGCTCATCACAAAGCAAACTTTGTTAGATCTGCACGGTATCAGTTTTCATTTATGAGGCACTTCAGCTTATATAAGGATATTCTCCGTCCAATGTTCATCCTTCTTTTAATAGATTTTTTTTGGACATCTGTTGGCTTTTTGTAAATCATTGTAAATCCGTTTTCATCAAGCGTGTTTATTTTATCTACAGATTTTTTATGAATTAAACCATTATATATGAATGAACTTAGATTTGTCTCTGTACTCAACAATGCATTCTGCAAAAATGCATTGTTATTTCGTATAATACTGCGAACTAAATAGAACCTTTTGTCGAAAGCAAATACCAGAGTACTTACTATTTGCCAAATAAAACTGTTTTAAAAAGAATTTTAAAGAATAAAATAATAAAGAAAAAAGTAGATAAAAAGTCGAGAAATAAACGAAGCGTATTGATCAATTATTATTTTTAATTAATTAAATTGTCATACGTGTTTCTGTTATCTCTGCAAGCATATAATTTTTACTATAATAAAAATTTGTCGCGTCTTGATGCATTTCATGTTTCTTACAAAAAAGTGACTAATTTGTTTTACTTACTTTCGTAATAAGACAATTTTCTTCCAGATTTCATGGTGTAGCAGTTCTAATAATAAACATTTCGCCTTTCACACTATTGGTTTTTTCAGGATTTGCTGTCTGTTGATGATATAAGCAAAGAAACAAAGGCTATTTTAACGGCCACACAGCATACCCGGAAGAAAATTGTATTATTATCGCCATCAGCCGTAAAAGCCAATAAAATTTTATAGAATTTATTTTGCTATCTCTTTTATATTAATAAGGTATACCAAATATACTTATGCATAGTGTGATATGAAAAATTTAATCAGTTATTGTTAAACAGTCTAATGAAGGTGACTGTGAACCAGTCTATTCGAAGTTGTTTATTAAAAAGCTAGCTCACACATAGTTATTCTATTAGAATATATTTTCGAATTTCGATATTTTGAAGCTTGAACTATCATTATACATTGCTGTACTGTCGTTAATTAACTGTTTGAAATACCATCATTCATTTTTGAAATTAAAAAATAAGTAGGTATTTTACCCTAGAAGAAATAATGCGTAGTCAAATACAAAATGTCATCATACAATTACAGTTTTTAGAAACCTATTAGCAATGACTTTAGCATGTTTACCAAACATTTAAAATTCTTAAAGAAAAAGATTATGCCTTAGATAAAACTAGTCCTGAATTTGAAAAGAAATTGAAACTTAGGGCAAAATTTTCTATGGTACAAGAAAAAAGTTGATAAAATAATACATCCAGTATATAAAATAGTGAGAGAGAACTGTACGTCTATTACTCGGATAGAACTGAAAACGCTTATACGGCATTAACCGCAATTGAATATTATTATCTGTTAACCAAGCAAACAACGACGTGTTTATAAAAACGTTTAATTGCCAAATAAATCCTAATTAATAAAAACTTCTACCTTGTAAAGCCAACGTCAGATGAGTTTGTCGATGAGTTACAAGCACCAAGTTAGATATAGCTGTCGATATAACTATATATATTTATATATATATATATATAAAACATCACATAGTATTAGTAGTAAGAGGGAACTATATCCCTTGGTTAAAACAGCACGGAGTGAAATATTATTGAACGAGCATTTTATCTTTATTGAAAGAAAAGAATTTGTTGCTTGCTCATCATTTTCACTTAACAATTGTAATTTTTTCATCAATGCATTATATTGTTTAATAAATATGTAGCCTAGCACTTTGGGTTTTAATTTTAGTAATTGCTATTATACCACTAAAATTTATTAATATCGTTTTGAGATATGTTTCTTAATGTTAGATTTTCTTTACAGGAAATTTTGTCAAACTAACAATAAGCTAGTTTCAAAACAGTTGCAATATCATCCCAAACGTGAACAGGTGATTCACATAATGATTAAATTTCCTTCGATGTGATAAAATATTTTTATTTTTATATTAAAAAGACCGTTATGCTACTCGTCAACAATACATTTTTATCGTATAGATACATTTGTCAATAGCAATTAGGGCAGTAAAATTAATTAAGATAAATTAGAATTTGAGAAAACTGCCATACATGCAGTGTGTTGTCGTAGAGATTTGAGCGAATCAGAATACAATAGCCGTAACGTCGAACGTAAATCGAATATCAGGGAAATGAACATTTGTAGAAGACCAGAATTTATTCAGAAATATGTAAATGTCGATGTATCTTTCTATAAGATGTTGTTCAATGATAAAATAAAAAATAATATTGTTTAAGCTTGATGGTTGAGTTAATATTTAAGGAAATTTAAACATTGCGTTTCAAAAAGAAAACCTACAATCTACAATTGAACATGAAGAGCAGTCAGTGTTATTTTTGCAAAATAAAACAATTTTACAATTAAAAGTTGCAAAATATGTTTACATGTGCAAATTGACATAAACAAAATATCTGTTCTATCTACAATTACAGCATATATTATATCTGTTAGTGTAAATAAAAGCTTATGTCCAAAAGTATTAAGTAAACACATACATTATTATATAGTTTTATATTTTAATACATATATTTGCAATAAATTCCACAATGACAAGTGACTTAGATTAGTTGAGTTGGTTCTTCGGTGAAATACTCTACACACACGCATAGAGTGATACAATATGAATAATCTTATATTATTTAATACTTCAGACGCATCAACTTTAGAATGTAAGATGTTATAAAGAAATTCGATACTGCTTTGATTTCATGATTCCATTTAAACAATTCGATAAAAGTATTATAATGAAAGTTTTTCAAGAGGTATATGTCATTAAGTTTGAAGTATGAATACTGAAGAAAGCTTGAATTACATGCACTTTATAAGGATGCCAAATGACGGATATATATTTAAATCTTAAGCATACAAATGAGAAATGTAACACCAAAATTGGATCAATTTTATAAAAATTGTTCAATATTTTTAATAATAAATCTCAATGCTTGAAGACAAGTAGTTAATATAGATATTGATAACTTGGTCCGCAAAGGTTAATTTTGCATTAAACATAACGCCATGATCCTTGACTAAACTGCAAAGAGGAATGATATAATCTATATTATAATTAAAAATTATTTTGCTAACTTAGCATGTAAATAAAAAAGCATTTCGTTTTGTAATATTCAGCGGAAGATGATTCCCATAACACTGAGATTAAAGGTTGTCGAGTAGACGCTGAAGATTCACTTATGTTAATAGTTTTGGCAAATAATTTAAGTGTGGCTTCATAAATGTAATTTATTACACATTATTTCGTAACAAAATCAATAAAAATCAGCAATAATAATGCCCCAAAATTACTACCCTGAGGAATAATTAAATAAAATAAATTAAATAAATAATTAAATTACAAGTAATGGATCTTTTTGGACAAAACCGTGATGATTCTTAGAAGACGCAGTTTAAATTCAGGATAAATACATACATATATATTTGTTGACGCGTACACTTTCACGACCAAATCTGCCGACTGCTTCTTCCACCTTTCAGATTCACCTTTCGGGTGTTATGTCGTTAAGTCCTGGAAAAGGTTATTTTCAAGTGATGTACGAGGGTAGTTTGACAAGTAGTGAGAATTAAAAGAAAAACGAATTTTTTAAATACAAAATAATTTTTATTTTTCAATATATTCTCCTAAAAGAGCAATACATTTATTTCAACGGTGCTCCTATGCCCTTATGCCATCTCTCTAAAATGCGATTCCGGAAGGCTTGCAAAATACTCATTTATGAAGATGATAAGCTCGTCGTTAGACGAAAATTTCTTTCCACCTAGTGCCGTTTTCAATTTTGGAAAAAGGTGGAAGTCGGAAGGGGCTAGATCCGGCGAATAAGGCGCATGCGGTACTAATTAGAAATGCCACTCGTGGATTTTGGACTTCGCAATTGTGCTGGTATGCGAGGGAACGTTGTCTTGGTGAAACAGAATCTTTTTCTTGGCAATTCCTGGCCGTTTAGCACGAATCTCAACATTTAATTTTTGTAGAAGTTCTGCATAATATTGTCCGTTTATTGTGGCAACTTTCTGAAGGTAATCAATGAGAAAAATGCCCTTTGAATCCCAAAAAGTTGATGCCATCACCTTGTTTGTCGATAAAGTGGTTTTCGCTTTCTTTGGAGGTGCAGAACCACGTTCTAACCATTGTTTCGACTGTTGTTTAGTTTCGAGTGTACTGTAGTGTATCCAAGTTTCATCGCAAGTAACAAATCGCGTACAAAAATTAACCGGATTCCGCTTATAAAGGTCCAAATACTCATTGGAAATGCGCAAACGAGTGAACTTTTGATCATTCGAAAGCAATAGCGGTACTCATCTTGCTGAAAGCTTGGAAAGGCCCAATTCTTTCGTTAAAATGTGGTGTACGCGTTCTGTTGAAATGTTTACCATGTCTGCTATCTCTCTCACTTTGAGTCGTCGATCTTGCGTAATAATATTATAGATTTTTATAATCATTTCCTTAGAAGTCACGATTTTGGGTGCTCCAGAGCGCGCTTCATCAACACAGCTTGTTCTACCACGTTTAAATTCATTTACCCATCTACTTATTGTGGCGGATGATGGAGCAGATTCACCTAATGTTTCCCGTAACTCATCTTTTATTTCGGTAACTTTCATATCTTTAATTACGAAGTATTTAATCACCGCACGGTACTCTGCTTTTTCCATTTTAACAAAACGACGTGTTGCTTCTTTTTCAATCAGTTGTCAAAATAAACTAATCAACCGATTTATCTATATATCGGAATGTAAACATATAAATAGGCAACCTAAATTACAGTGCATTTGTTTTACCAATTAGAGCGCCACCTATGTGTCATTCTCACTACTTGTCAAACTATCCGCGTATATCACTCGAAGAACGATGGCAGCATCAGCAACGACGAGCAAGTTCAGCTGCGGTTAAAAATTACAGACCTCTAGCCAGCTGCGGTTAAGAATTACAGACCTCTAGCCATTATTGATGCCTTTGTGAAGGTGTTTGAGAAATGTTTAAATAAATATATATATATTCTTATGTATTCTTGTGTATATCCAGTAATTTTCCAGCAATCGGGAAAAATTGACATCGAAAATAATAAATTGAGTAGATAGTGAAAAGATGTAGTAAATACTTGAGCACAATCACTAAAAGAAAACTTGGCATATTATCACGATCAACAGTGCTTTTGTTCTTTAGCATTTCCAATGAAAAAAGAATATCCGATTTTGAAGTACTTGGGATACGCAAACTGACCTAAAATCTTTATAAAAACCATTGAAGGTGGAAAGATAAATATTTTTCTTTTTCGTTAGCTGTACTACTAAGAATAATAGTAGCTTTTTCAGATTGTCTATTTTTTGGATTAGTTTTATTTGGTACAAAAGGTGTTGATAAATGTTACTAAAGCGATTAAATGTAACTAAAGTGTGCGATTACTGGAAACGCATTATAATGTAGTAATGACGTGAAATTCTCAAGTAAATCACTCAAACGCTTCGGCTATTAAATACTATAATAAAGCCAAATGTATCACAAAATATTAATTTATGATTTATGTGAGATTTCATATCCTATTTACTACTAAATTTTTTATCGTTTTTCTTCAGTCGTTAAAATAATTAATTTTGTAATATTTTTAGTTCTATAATATGTGAATTTTTATTTCTCATGTTTTCGATAATTATTTTTTTTTAGTATTTGATAGGTAATAATTTTAAATGGTATATCTAGGCTTTCTTGACTAACTGCATTATGAATAAAATAACGTTATCAACTTAGATCAAGTACCTCTATGATGTAGGAGTGGTTTTTAAAAAGAAAGTACTTCTTAAAACATAAACGAGACAAACCGTTTTCCAGTTAAGGTAAATATAAATTCTTACAGAGTACAGATATAAACTAAAAATTTATGTTTCTCACATTTTAAATAGTAGTCCTGACAAGCAAGCGCGCATTACAGTTTACATATAGTACTAAAATTATATATTTCAATTTTTTGATTATTTTCAATCGAAAAGAAGGTAATTAAGAATCAGAATGAAAGAAAGAAACCCTGAGACGATTATAAGATTGAGCATAAAAAGTAGATTTAAGTTTGCCTACTTGTATTTCAATTCTGATATTTTTAATTTGCATAGGAGTAAAATAAATATTAGTATTTGTTCCCTGTTATATTTTAATTTTTAATTTCAAACCAGATCGAAGCAGAACTTTTACTTTGATTTATTACAGGAAAAGTATATTTTAAGTTGTCGTGTTTGTTACCATTAGCTTGACATTAACAAACCTAACATTGTTGTATTGTACATAAATAACGAAGGATCATTACTAATTAATATAATCGAAATAATCACTCGAAGATGTACCTATTAATCACGTCCAGTTTGCTATCGGTATGAGCAAACACTAAAACGAAAAAATAAAAGACATACATTGGTACGCACTCTAATTATACTACAAAGAAATAAATTGGACAACTCAAATCATAAATCAACAATACAATTCAAACTGGATCTCGTCAGCTTAACTCTAACAGCTATAATACCATACGATATGATAGATACTCACATTACATAATTATCTTCAGCGCACTGTTCACATTTATATTCGTACACCCACTAAAAACCACAATAACGCAAGTCTTCATCAATATATGTTATGCGTAAGATGAAAGAAAAAGAACCAGTTTACAGAAGTAAATCACTGCTATTTCGTTAAAAATGTCGCGCACTCATACGGACTACCGATTAACGAACGCTGTTTTTAAGTTATCTTGGCGTAATCACATATTAAAGAAACGCAAAACCGATAGGTGATAGAAATGTGATATTCTATTGTTATTAAAAGGAAGTGTGTGTAGCTATTTATTAGTCATTCATTTATTCGTAATATGCAGAAATTTATTTTGATGATAAAAAGATTGACAAGTGAAGGCATTTAAAACTTAATGATATAAATAAGTAGTGTAAACAATGTGTTTATTTTTATTTTCATGTACGTGTATGGATAAGTTAGCAAGAAAGTTAAAAAAAGATTAGTATAGGAGAACTACTCGCCGAATCGGCTTTAGCGCGATCTTCAAAAGGACATAATCATCACAACAGTTTGCTTTCATCTAGAGACCGCAACCGACTGGTGTATGGAGCCAATGGGCAGAATAAAGAACTACCTACGTTCAACTTCAGAAGAGAGGAGCTTTATTTTCCTTCTTCGTCTGACTACCGCAGAACTACCGATGCTTAATACTTTTGAATGAATTGTGTGTGCATCGTCGATCTTGCTCTTTCACCAAAGTGTGTATATACATATACGAGTTACAGGTTTTGTCCACATCTACATCCATATAATCCATCCGTATATAAGTATACATATATGCCATGCAACCCCGTCGTAATAATTAGGTTTGCACCCTTCATGTATTATACGTGAAAATTTTTCACGGTGTGTTTGACGCGACAAACTGGCCGTATTTAATGCATATAGGTTGGCATGTACGGGACGAGGCATCTGTGTATACATTAGAGCTTATACAAATTTCCCATTTTCCACGGTCCGTGGGATTAACACTTTTTTTAGTTAGTGTTTGGTTACGTATTGTCGGATTTCTGTATAACTCTTTTCATTATATTTGACGGATTGATCATAAAGAATATTCCTTTATGATCAATCCGTCAAATATAATATGGAGGTGTGAGTAAAAGTCAACTATAAACTGAAAATCCGTTTGATGTAATGAATTTGTGAAAGATTACTATAATACTAGCTCACCATACATAACAATTGTGTCTAAGATATATGTAAAAATAAAACAAAACACGTAGAATTTGGAAAAATTTGCATCTATTGACAAAAAAATAAATGGATTTATTGCAGACAATACTAAAAAGAATTATTGTAAATAATAATAATATCAATAATATACAATTCCCTTATTGCATTGTGGAAAATACTAGTAAAGACCGAGATACGAAAGACAATGTGAACATAAACATAAAAGTCTTCCTAACAATGCAACAAAAGGCCTACGATTTTCGCATTTCGGCCACCCGACTTTCCATCTGAAAAAGATACAACCATGATGCTCAAATGTATTAGACACCTTACAAATTTATGTACATACATACGTATATAGTTTATATAGTTTAGTCAAAAGAGAGGTGAGGAAAATAAAACTGTTGTGAAAATTATGTACAAAGTGTTATTTAGTAATATAGTACAATTTATCAATATTTTGTCGCTCCGCCCTTGGCCTTAATGACAGCTCGCACTCGTCGAGGCATACTTGCTACTAAATTGTAACACTCTGCCGGTGGTATTGCAGCCCATATTTCGCGAATTTTTGTTAATAATTCTGCTTTTGACAGGCATTTATGTTCCGTGATCTTAGTTTGTAAGATACGCCACAAATTTTCAATGGGCGACAAATCGGGACTTTGTAGCGGCCAATCCAATACCTCCACTGTGTTTTCCTCGAACCAACGCATTACAGCTCCCGATTTGTGGCAGGGCGCATTATCTTGCTGAAAAACGTATTGTGGAATATCCTGGTCGAATGGTTTTAGCACAGACGGTTCTAATACTTCCTCCAACGTGGCTAAATAGCGTTGGCTATTCATCCGTCCATCGCACAGGTACACTTCTCCAACACCGTATGCAGACATACAACCCCAAACCATGATACTACCACCTCCAAATTTTACTGTGGGAATGATACATTGTGGTTCATAAGCTTCCCCTTGTCTACGCCGAATATACATATTGCGTTCCGGGTAGTCCCCAAAGCTGCCAGGCAAAAGAAGAAAGTTGGCACTTAGACAGGATTAATTTTGTTTAATGTTACATGTAGACTGAATTGCATACAACGATAAGAATATTAGTCATGAAGATGTACTTACATACCTCGATATTCGATTCATCAGACCAAAGAATCTTCGACCACTTCTCGATTCTCCAATATTCATGTTGTTTGGCCCATAAATACCGCTTCTTTTTATGAGCGTCAGTTAAAAGCGGTTTACGTCGCGCTTTACGCCCTCGTAAACCAGCACGCTCACTGGCGAGATGTTTCGACGATTTTTTCCTATCACTGAGAGCCAGTCTTTGTAAAATTCTGTGTTCTCTAATCGAGGTACAGGGTTTTCTGCCACTTTTTGATCTGTTAACAAACGACCCACTCTCCTGATAGCGACTGCACATCGCGAACATTTTTTTTTTGCAATTGCATTGATAACTTCTGGTAATGCAGTAGCATTATTTGGACGCGTTCCCCTACCGACAACTCGCGTGTTTTAGGCATTTTTCTTCAACAAATAACTGACACAACGTGAAAAAATAGGATAATCTAATTGATCTCTACCACAAACTCACAAACGCACTTTGCTCACACACTGCTAGAATGACACTAAATTTCTAAAATCTACAATTTCCCCTTTCCACCTGTTCTTTTCAATAGAGGATTAACTAGGGTATTCAAAAACGCATTTGTGCTATTTTTACGGTTAATTTCCGTCAGACCGAGAATAACGGTTTTTACCTGGGGTGTCTAATACATCTGAGCATGGTTGTATTTCTGTTGGTCTTTGAAGTACGATGTCTAGTTTGAAAACTAATCACCCCTCTTAATTGATTGATCATCGTCTGCTAATGACATTGTTTGAGGCGTTTCCAAATTTCCAAATAAAAAGAAGTCGGATGAAGCCAAGTCTGGAATATACGGTAGCTGTTCCAGCCCAAAGGAATTATACTCGCGCATTGATATGAAGTAGGTAGCTAATTGCTGCTATTGTAGTCTTCGACAAGTACTCAACAAAAATAGCTTCTGTTTGGTTCCAAAAGACGATGTATATCTTCAATAGAGACAAAGCCTTGTCCCCATACTCTATAATCTTAAAGTTTTAGGAGAATTATTTTCCTTTGTCCAAATTTAAAAGCAGTGCAGTGTTATGAAACTCATTGTTTATTGCGAAACATTTTATAAAGCCCAAAATAAACAAATTAAGATCAAATTTAACATATAAATAGGAAGATATCGTCACGATTGAATGCTACCAGGCAACACTTAATTTATTGTGTTCTTGAAGACTTCTAATCCATTAAGATAAGTCTGGCGAATATTATCAATCCTGATGAATTTTATAGCTCAAATGACGAAACTATTGTTTAATATAATGCTTTATATTATTAGGCTGATGCGCACAAGTTCGTAGGGTTTTCGGTTTCTAGAATGAAAATGTCCTAAAAAAAAAATTTCATACGTCAAAGCTATTTTAATATCATATTATTGATTAATGAATTTGTGAATTTATGCAAAAGCTGTCTTATGTGTTTATACAATAAAATGGAATATCAATTAGAAAAAGGACAAGCTTCTCTGATATTTCCTTTTATCCGAGTTCAACAGGGGAATTAATACATCGGAAGCCACTTATCCATTCATGCCGTTTACGAAAAAACGTAATTAGGAAAAATATAGAAGAGAAATGGTTCTCATTTTAGCATAAACGATTTTCATGTTCGAGAAAACCATCGAACTTTGACAAAGATCACCTGAACATTTTACTATATAATGGCCAATCAGCGCATATTTTGAGCGAAAACAACAAAATCTCGGGTGTCAACATTTGTGACTTTACTATCGTTTAACTCGTCAACATCATCGACCGTTTTTATCCCATATTGTTACTGATAATGAAAAATGATACCAATATTTTAACATTAAGGACAGAAAGAATGGCTTAACAAAAAATCAATTCCTCAAGCAGAAGATGGTATTCATTCACCCAAGAACTATCACTGTTATGTTTTACTGTTAACTCTGTCGACTTAAAAGCACAATTTAAGAAAAAAGACTGAGAATTTACCAAATCATTTTAAATCTCGATAATGCTCGCCCTTACACTACTAACATTACAAAAGTCGCTACTCAAGTACTCGGTTTAGAGGGTATACCACAACCACCTTATTCTCCTGATCTCGCTCCGTCATCTCCTTCGCTCTCTGTTAAACAAACTTCTTCACTTCCACCCCATTGCATTTCTTCAGTTCTTCAGTAGTGAAATCGAAAAATTGCCAACTAGTTTGGAGCTAATCGTGAATAATGAAGGAAAATATATTCTTGTTTATGTATTTTGCTTGTTAAAAAGTTACTTATGGGCAAAATTATGTTTTTGAAGGCATCGACTGCTTCTTCTGACGACTGGAAGATTTCACCACGCAGTCCGTTCTTGATTTTCGAAAAGGTAAAGAAACCGTTGGGGCCTAAGCCTGGACTGTACGGAGGATGGTCCTTTAATTTAACGTTTCGATGCGTTAAAAATTCAATTGTCTTGCATGCTATATGCGAACTGGCATTGTCTATGTGGAGGATGATTCGTCGTTCGGGATTGATTTTTTGAAGCTCAGCGGTGACTAGCGGCAAACAATTGGTTGTATACCAAACGGCAGTAACAGTTCTTTGATCTTGTACAGGAATTGTTACTACATGATCTGCTTTCGAGACAAATGTCACGACAATTTTTTGGAGACTCTTCGAGAACGGAGACTTTAATCGGTTTTTCTTCGCCTCGGAATACCAAAATAGATGACTGGCGTTTATTTTCTGGCTCGTATGAATAAATCCAAGATTTATCATCACCGACAATGTTGTACACGTTTTTAAAGTTTCCGGCATTGAAGTGATCTAGACACAGCATTTTTTGCTTAAGTTAATGTGGTTGTTTTCTTTCGACTTGAGGATCCAACTGGTAATAATGCAACACAATACTCTCTTATGATAGTTCTAATCAACGAGAAATATTTGACGCTTGATAGAATTGTTTTTGTTCATTTATTTGAGATTTCAAACCCTAATATGACGATTATTAAGCACTCTATAATACAAATTTTGTTTGATTTGCCTAATTGATAAAAATGAATTTACAGGACAAAGTATAAATGGAAGTAGTGCTACAAGAAACAGGTAAATATAATACCTGGTAAATCTAAGTAAATTCAATCGGCATAATGCGTATGTGATTTTTCACTAACTCTTGTTAAGCTGATCCTTTCAGCTCATTTACATTCCAAATCTGGTAAAGTAGATATTGTCGTTGCCCATGCTTATGTTTATCGTATAAAGCATAATGAAATGATTAATAAACATATCAAGAAACGAATACATTTAATGCTCCATAAATAAATGAATATCTAAAATAAAGTTCATAAAGAAAACGATAAATTAATGTGTTTAGTGTTATTTATTAATAAAATTAAATTAAAACTTAAAATGTTATTATATATTAATAAAATTAAACTAAAATTTTATTGATAAATAACAAATAAAAAACATAAATTATAATTTTTATGTGCACATTTTTTTTATGCTTCTTACTAGAATTGAGTAGAGTTTTTATTTGTATTTTAAGTTATTTAGACAATGTTTACTAAATCTATTAAATCTCGTTTACGTTCTTTCTTTATTATTAGAAATACGTTTTCTTCAGAGCAGAGATTCATTTTGGATGGTCATTTAATTGGGTGACATAAAGTAAACTTATTTTTTTCAGTATTAACTTTTATTAACTGTTTATTAACGCAGAATTTCATTACGTTTTATGTGATCATAGTAATATAATGTAATGCAATTAACTCATTTTCATAACATAACACTAAAAAATTGTTATTCTGTAATTAAAATTCGGTAACCCGATATTCTTTTTTGTAACAAAAAGATACAAATATTGGTGAATGCATTAAGATGTTAGTTCTGAGTGGCACAATAAAGTGTTTGGTTTTGCCTAGATGTCAAAACTGTAATGTATGTAGATATTTGTGACAAAATACATGTCCAATCAATTTTATTATGCCGAAGTTTATAGAGAAATACTAAAGACGCTATGACGAAGTCTCAAAATAGACATATTAAAAAGATGCGAAAGAAAACTTCTTTGATCGTGACCTTAAGTTAGATACTACCTGTTATTTTAAATCAAAGATATTCTTTCTATGTATATCGTCAAAAGTAGACTATACAATAGCAAAATATTCTAATTTTCATCTAACAAGTGAATAAAATAACTATATCAAAAGTGAAATATTCGAAGATGTTTTGTAGTTCCTAGTAATAAAAGTACACATGCTAAATGATGAGACTTCAGTGCTATTGAGTGATCAACGAATGTTAATTTCGAATCAGACTACATTCTCAGATACTTAATAATATTCGCTAGCAGTGCAATCTTTCCAAGCTTATAGTTGATTAAGAAAGATCTTACTTTCTTGTGAAGCTTGCTACTTATCATGACACCTTCTAGTCTTGATATATTACTTTCAAATACACAGGGAAAGATACCATTATCGCAAAGAGAACTAAAGGTTAGCAGCCAACACGAAATCAATCACGTTTGAAGATTATTTAATTACCACACAATACTAATTTTTTTAAAGTTTTAGCAGATGTATAATACAAAGATTACTCCAAACTGGAAACAAAACTTGTTGAATGAACATAAATGACAGTTAGTAGATCTTATTGTTACAATTTATAGCTTCAGAGAATGGACTTCATTTAGTCATAGTCATATACATATGTATCAGGTATTTCGCTCCATCTTCATATAAAAGACATAAAATTACAGGCATTTTTACTCGTGTCAAACATAATACACACTTATATAAATCCATTCACAAACATATAAGCTCAAACGTTTTTAATTTTGGCAAAAACACTTTTCGTAAGTTTCAGAATCAGTAGTCATCTTATATATGACATCATTTTTAGAGAGCTCTTACTAGTAATTTGAAATCTGTGTTTGCAGTTCAAAAACAAGTAGTAAGAATACTTATGAACATGAAACGCAGATAGCTATAAGGGTATTTTTAGGGAGGGAAGTATGCTAACAACTGCGGCAGTTTATATATACGAATGTATAGTTTGAATGTAGAAACGTAGTATTATATTACAATGACTGGCACGACCTTAAGTATGTATATGCACGTTATATTATACCAGTGTAGAGTATGAAATTATATAACGAATTGCCCAGAGAAATAAAATCTTTGGAAAATTATAGTGTAACGAAAAATATATTTTATAAATTACTTTGTATTATAGAAACACACACATTAGAATATCATAGCTACTCAATAGTACAGTAAATTTAGAAATATTATGTAACTTTGTTCTTATTTTCATGTACTGACCTTATAATTTAGATGATTGTATTGTTAATCCGCTGTAAATGAATAAGTTAGTATATACATACATTAAGAATAACAATTGGCAGATCATACAGTAACAGATTATAGTTTCAAGAAATAAACTATTTAATACTCTGACCGCTATTTATATGTCCAGCTGAGAACATTCCATTCTATTTTCGTACAATATTACCCACAAAATTAGGAATATTTATTTGTCTAAGAAGCATTACATATATGCAGCCATAAACATATAAATAACAACTCAGTATTTGGCAATAACAATAGAGTTTAATTTTGCCAAAATCTCTTTTAATGAATGTCATAATCTGTCCAATAACTTGAGAGATTTACAGGTAGATCACAATCTTCAGTATCTGATTTATAATCGCTAGCCAATTGAATCATGGTTACATTAATTATTGTCTTTAATAACATTTCGTTCGCTATAACCTCTTAACGATATTTCAGAAGTGCTATTTCAGTTGAGAAACGTATTATATTTACCTGAACCTGTAACATATTTAGTGATTTCTAGTAATATATAGGTATATACGAGGGTGGCTCCAGAAGTACCCGACCCAACAAAGGAAACACAAACATTTTGGAAAGAGATATATATATTTATCAACACAATCTCCTTTCAGCACTATACACTTTTCCCAGCGGTGTTCGATAAGTTCGATATCCTTTTTATAACTGTCTAGCTCCTCAAAATAGCCATTAACTGTCGCCATCACTTCTTCATCGTTGGAAAATCTTTGATCATTGAGCCATTTTCTCAAGGTTGGGAACAGAAAATAATCCAAGGGTGCTAAATCTAGCGAATAGGGTGCATAAAGTAGCAATTCAAACTTTAATTCATTAATTTTGGTCATTGAAATAACGGATTTGTGAGCTGGTGCACTGTCTCGATTAAACAATACTTTCTTCTTAGCCAAATGCGGCCATTTTTGCTTGATTTCTTCGCTCAAACGTTGCAATAAGTTCACACAATACTCGCTGTTGATAATTTTTCCTTTTTCAAGATAGTTAATGAAAATTATTCCACGTGCATCCCAAAAAAATCGATGCCATGACCTTGCCTGCAGATGTAACGGTCTTCGCCTTCTTTGGAGCCTGTCCTTCCTTTTGAGTCCATTGCTTCGATTGTTCTTTTGTTTCGGGTGTGAAGTGATGAACCCATGGTTCATTCATGGTTATGAAACGGCGCAAAAATTTTGATTTGTTGCTGTGAAACTTCGCTAAACATTCAATTGAATCATCTTCGCAACAGTGTTTTTGGTCGAGTGTGAGCAAACGCGGCAGCCATCTTGCACACAGCTTTCTCATGTTCAAATTTTCAGATAATACCGCACTTTTTGAAATGCCTACAATGTCTGCTAGCTCGCGTACTTTCAGTCGACGATCATTCAGTACCGCTTCGTGGAATTTCTTCGCCATTTCTGGAGTTGTTACCTTATTTGATCGGCCACTGCGGTGCTCGTCTTGGCAGCTTGTACGGCCTCGTTTAAACTCTGCTACCCAATATTTCACTGTGCTTTTATATCGGTTGGGCTGAGGCCTTTCAAATAAAAGTATTATATCACGTAACGACCACCAATTTTCTCCATTTTTACAAATTCACTGAAAACGTTCATTATTGATGGCTGTCACAGAAAAGCTAAACAACGTGGCGTTTTCAAACTTGAAACATATGCTTCATAGATTGTCTGCTTTCCAATACAGTGATATTTTTCAAACAACTACTGCCATCTCTAAGTCAGGCCGGGTACTTATGGGACCATCCTCGTATAATTTAGGTTTCCTTTCATGGAACACAAGCAATCGAATTTAATTTTTCATTACTTTTGTAAATTTTACAACAATTTCTTATTGTGTTCATTCAATTTGTATGTTTATGCATTGTTTATGTGGTTTTAGAAGATTTTCTTGTTACATTTTATTATGTTTTTGAAATATACTATTGAAGAAAAGAAAAACAATGAAAGAGTTTTGATATGTTTATTCATTTTAAAATATATACACTCCACGAACAGTATTATTTTAACCATGTAAAGTGAAATGGACTATTCTTATAAAACGTAAAATATTCGATATAATAGCCCTTGGGTACTCGCGTTAACTGTTGTAGCATGAATGCTCGCAAACGTCAAAATTACGATCGTCTTTATTACAGTGCAAATGGATTAGCGTAAAGCAATTATGTGTTTATTTTGCCAAGTTTTGTTTATTTTGAGGATCCAAATGCATATTTCCACATAATTTAGAAATCTAGTAATAAATTTGAAGCTTTATTACATTGTCAAATTTAGAATGGGATTTTCCATGAACTTGCATATTCCGAAAATACATTGAAAAACAAGATTTCTATATTTTTACTCTTAAATTTAATCATCAATTTTAGTATGAAATAAGTTAAGTACGTAGAAAAAAGATATGAAACATAAGAAATTCAAGACACAGTTGTCACGTATTCTGTACATATTTTTATTCCTTCATGTATTTTCGCATTTTAATGTCATAAAAATAAATATTTTATCAAGTTACAATAATAGTGAATGCGACTGTTTATCGAGATACGTGTTATAACCTTCATTACTATACATGTGCATACATATATGCAATGAAACTACTACTTGAAATTGAAGGCTTGGCATTCATGCTATTTTGCCTAAACTTCTATTTGATAGGTTATGTCAATAATATTTAAAGTTACAACATGCTATCTTTGTTTCTATTACTTTAAATTCATAAACATTGATTCTTCTTTTATTCTTTTTATTATTTTATTCTTTTATTATGGAAGTATATTTATTCACCTTCTCTATAAAATGCATAATATACTACATTCTTAATGCACGATGCATGTTAAATGTTTGAATTTACTTAAACATATTCAGTTTTGTTTTTATAGTTTTGAATGTTTCTGAAAATGGTTTGTATATGTATTTACAATTAAATGTAATTTACAATTTTGGTAAAGATTTATACATTTTTATTTGACAGAAAGAAATGTTTAGTTTTATTCTAAAGGTATTATTTGCTTACATTTGCAGTTTTACACGGATTTATTTGCAATATTTGGTTGCATATCTTGCATAACTTATTATTACGATCACTGGAGCTACCAGTTCATAGCGGAAACAGGGCAAAAAATGGTAGTGCCATAATTATAAAAGTCATTAAACCCCTAAGAAAAATGCCATTTACAATGCCACAATTTGAAAAGAATGGAGACTACAACAAATTTCAGCATCGCATGGGCGAACGATTAATTTTTGGAGGAGATCTGAATGATAAACACCTAGACTGGTGAGAATTCCGAGAAGCAATGAGAGAAAAACTTGCCGTTTTCATTAAACTGGAAAACCCACATATTGGCAACAGACCCGAATAAAATACCCGATCTATTCGACTTCCTTATAACTAGGAAAATATCTCCGAACTTTATTAGCATAGAAAAAACTTTAATTTTAACTATCAACGCTTACAATCAAAAGAAGGTACTGGGCCAGTTGTAGACTAACAATGGAGTATGAATTGAACCGTAATTCTTGGATAAATACTTGCAAGAGATGATAACAAACAAAAAGGTGAAATCTTTGCCAAGCATTTAGAGGAAACCTTCAAACCAAACGAAAGACAATAAAAAACTGTACTAGAAGAAATTAATAATGTATAATATGAAGAAGTTTCTCTGGTTACTCTAAAAGAAGTAGCCAAAGAAATAAAATCTAACCTCAACGCAAGAAAAGCTCCCGGCCACGACCTTATCACAGGAGAAACCCTGAAACAATTACCGAGAAAAGGCATTATCAAACTGACTTGATAAATGCAGCACTTAGACTTAAATATGTACCAAGCGCCTCGAAAATATCGGAAGTAATACTGATACAAAAACCAGGCAAACAACCAAACGATGTGAAACCATACAGACCTATATCATTATTACCTATAATTTAAAAACTCTTTGAAAAACTACTAACAAAACTTAAACCAGTTATAGAGAGAAGAAGGCTGATCCCTAATAATCAGCTCGAATTCAAAGAGAAACACTCCACCATCAATCAGGTACATCAACTCACAGATATTATCGGAGAGGCCCTTGAGGGAAAGAAAATATGTTCGATCATTTTACTCGACGTGTGACAGGCTTTGATAAAGTTTAGCACCAAGGACTAATTTGGAAACTTAATAAGTTGCTGGCAAAACAATATGCAGAGTTATTGATATCATACATCTCTGATCAGCTTTTCTATATAAAACAAGGTGAAGAATATACAGCATTAGAAAAGATATTTTCAGGCGTCCCACAGGGTATTGTGCAAGGATCTACCTTGTATCTGCTATACACGTATGACAGTCAGAGGATGTGGTTACAGCCACATTTGCAGATGATACCGGAATGGTGGCTGTTGCATCTGACATCCAAGAAACTACAGAAAAGCTCCAAAAAGAATTCGTTCAGTCAATAGGCAGGCAAATGGAAGATAAAACTGGAAGAAAAAACAGAAAAAAAGTTGAAGATGTTCAAGTATATATTTACACTCTATTGGTAATTATATATGAATAGTCGAGATAATAGGCAAACTAGAACATCCTTCATTGGCATTAGTGAAATCACTACAAGTAGTGAACCAGCTAAATAGTGTTTTAAACGAAGTTTCATATTTTATCAGATTAAGACAATTATGTAATGATAGTGATAGTACTTCTCTAGATTCCTTACATAATTGCATAGGTTATTTTAACTATGCTAATGTTACATCACTAAGTGTGATTTTCTTTGCAAAAGGTGATTTTTCAACGCGGCCTACATCACTGAATGAAATGCTATTAGAAATATATCAGATGCTGTAGATATATAGTTGAGTTCATTTCTATACAACTTTGTATATATTATTAAAATTTACTGAATTTTAACGACTCACTACTGTCCATTGAACGAAAGAATGGAATTGTTGATACCTTTCCACTGGGTAAATAACAAGTATTTGCGCTACAAATATACGCGATTCGAATGTTTATTAGTAATTTAATCTATTTATTCGTATTATTATTTATTACTAACAGTTACTTACTCAACACTAAACTGAAAAGCACATGTATTTTTCGAAATTTAAATAAAAGTTCTAGTTATTATGTTTAACCTATTATTTAGTACGATGTGGAAGGCTATGGCGTGCTGTCTGAACTGGCAGCTCTAATTATCGTTCAACACATTGATTGCTAAAGTGATGCTCAACGGCACAAACCTCTTCATTAACCCAAACAAGATGGTTTTTGTCAATGATTTTAACAAACACATAAAATTGAAGTTTTGACTTCCTTAACTATCCTTATATATAACGTATTATATATATGTATATTGTTTATGTTCTGGAATGAATTTAATTAATAAATTGCTATGTCTGTAGATTTGCAACATTTTAATCCACGAGTTTCACTCTGTTCATTAGCCACCATTCTATTATTCAACTTGGATAGAAATTAAACCTATCGATATGCCTTCCACTACACTTTCGGACTTTTTATCGATTCATAGGTCTTGTCTTATGATTTTGTTGGTTACGGACCATAGCGCACTAATTATTATGCATAGCACTTGCTTATTCTAGAACATCAACGTTTTATTATGAAGATATACCTCGGAGTTGTAGTCGTAAGTCCATATCGGCGCTAACACACACCTATAGACAAACAGTTTACTTTCTATTAATAGTTTGGGTTTGGTCTCGTCATGTAGTGTACTTTATTAAACTTGGATTCCTAATTTCTTCTTTATTATCAGATATGCGTTTTTCAAGTCAAACCGCTACTCAGGTGCATTTTTAAATACTATTCAAATTGGCCTACTGGTATTAGTTTACCCTGCAGTGTTACAGGTGCGTGGTTGTTTATTTTCAAATGAAACTTGAATCGACTCTTGTTTATTTATTTTTTTCCACTGTCTAAGCCAATACCCGATCTTGTATAAGTTTTGGCTGTAAATAAAATGATGCTGCTTACGGGTTTGCATGTACAGTAGTGAGTTTATATCACTTGCAAATGCTGCAGTTGCAGCGTAGTTTGGTGTTGGTGCTGCTATAGAGAGCAGATATAGCGCTGCGCACAAAACGCTACCCTGACGACACCAAAGTCGATAGAATAAAGTTTTGTGTGTATGCTTCTGGATAGGTGATACGAACGTGTTTGTCAGTAAGGTACTGGGGAATTAAAATTAATAAAGTAAATTATAAAATATTTTTTGAAAGTATGTCTCATTACAATTAATACACATTAACATTTCATCAAAATATTTTTTAAATTTTCGAAGATATAGTCGAAGTAAAAGTTATTTTTAACATATAATAATAATAATTAATATTTAATTCAATTTAATTAATAATTAATAAATAGAATTCATCAGTCCCCATCAGTACCTAGGAGATTGACTCTATATGAATAACCCTTCATTTTATTGTTCCATTCAGTATGTTGGCGAATGTTATGAGAATGCAATATTATAGTTTTTTTTTGGTCAATTGTCACGAATATTTAAAGGTTATCGGGCAAAACATTTAGTGTATTAATTCAAAATTGACTGTAATATAAATCATCCGGAGCAGTTGCAAAACGTCCATCGACAGAGAAGTAATTAAGACCAATGCTCTTGTCGTGCCTTTTTTCATGAACTGCTTCTGTTGGAGTTAAACTAAGCAGTTGACTTTTATATTTTTTTTCGGGGTAACAGAAATGGATTCAAATTTCATCACCTGCTACAATGCTACGAATTAGGTTAATGGACAAAATATCTGAAATTGACTTTGTTCCAATTAGCAGGATGTATATTTTGAACTAGTTTTAAACTATGGGTATGAACATTTACCCTTGAAAAACCTAAACCAAGTTCGTTGCACAAAAATTTTACAATAGTTAATAAAGTTGATTTACTATTTAACAATCGTTTGCAGTCTTAATCAATACTTGAAATTCTATATAACTATACCTCCAAAATGATCGTTATATAATTTTGGCCAACTGGCAGAGGATAAAATACAAATAATCAATAAATCACAGCCTATTGGTTAGACTCAGCATGAAGAGAATATCGTTCATAACTTCTTTTCAATATTTCATAGTAATCTACGAAAACGGGTGATCTAAGTGTTTGTTAACACGCGATTTAAAATTATAAGAATATAACGAAAACAAAAATTAAATTTTTTAAAGAACCATAGAAAATTATCTTTGCATATGTTTACCGCTCACTGATTAAGATGCTTCTGAATAAGAAAGGGTTAAAAGAAAACAATGTACAAATATCCCTTTCCAAGCAAATGCAATACATTGGTGCTGCTTAAATGAACAAAAGAAAAGTTACGATAACAGAGAGGTAGAAGGAAGGAAAGAATTGTAATCGAATAGGGCACGAATTCGAAATAGATTCCTTTAAGAATTTGTTGAACAAAGGCAACTTGGATACTCGGGATAACTACAAAGAATGAGCAACGTAATACCCGTTGGATGGGTTTAAGAATCTAAGGTTTTGGGGAAAAAGGAGAATAAAACAAAAATAGTAATTTCAATCAATGGTGAAGAGTCTCCACAATATTTATCAAACATTGTTTTGGTTTGTATGTTGATTTTTCCAGGTAGAAAATAATGTTTGACTAGCTTACAAAATGCATTCAAATTCAAATATTCCACATTGCAAAACTACTAGAGATTGTCTACTTTCAATGACTACCAAAACTAAACTAAAGAGCGGATCTTCTAAAAATTCAATAATGCATACTGTCAACCACAATATACTTGCGGAAGTAATAGTGTGGCATAACAAATTTAAGAAAGATTGTCGTAAACATTTACAACTAGATCTTTAATTAATCAAATGAGATTTAATAGACAGATTCACAACCAAAAAAAAGAACTCGTGAATCATGTTGTAGTTTCGAATTCTGATAAGTCGAATATATTCAAAGATATCTCGATATTACGGCAACAACACGACGACAAGCTTAAATAAAAAAATCTGCAACATGTATGGCATAAAGCGCTCGGTATGTTGATTATTCTCATATTTTACGGATTTTAATATTTAAAATACGTACAAAGATATCTAACACTAAGTGTATTTATTCTAGGTCATTGCACCGCACTTAAAGTAAATCGCACATAATGGCACAGTGCTATTATCAATACACGTTCAAGTTTAAAATCTTTGGTAAATTTAAATATCAACGGTTATACGAGATATGCACATATACCATATTTTCAAAACTTCAATGCACGTAGTTATACTTGTAACTGCAGATATTTAATATTTTAGTCAGAAACATTTAAAATAATATAATGCTGTTATTTCAGTGAATTGAAAACTCTCATAAAGTGTAAAATAAATTTAACGTTTATGGAGTAATGAATTTTAGAAAACCTACATGTGTATATAAGATGTCCTTCTATTTCTTTGTCAGGTTAGTTTGCTTTAGTCTTTATAGTGTTGCTACCAATAAATTGACAAGTATTTATAGAAGTAAAGTGAAAAGTGATTATCACAATGTAGACGTTTATGTATATTGTTTAACACATTTAATTTACAAGTCATTTAAATTTTCCGATTGCATTGCGAAGTGCATAAATTCTTCACCTAAATATTTACACATCGATATTTGTAAATAACAGTATGTAGTATGCAGATTCGCATTTGATTTATAAATATTATTTTCAATAGAGTAACTCATCGATATTTTCAACTAGATCTTCGAAGGTCGGAGTATGTGTACAAGTGCAATAAAAATTAAGTAGATCATTATATTTTCATTATAATTTATCATTAATAGGTAAATGCGAAAAATATATTGTAAAAGTGGCATAAGATCTTACACATAATTCTCGTTGTCAATCGATGGGATTTAGTGTCAAGTTTGTTTAATATTCTTCGTTAAAGAAACAAAAATAATTTACCAAATAAACACAGTGCTATACAAATTTAATTAGGTTTCGTTTGTAAATAGTTCACACAAATTTAAATTAATTTTTCAATATATCTCCCTCCGTAGTTGTGCAATTACTATTAATCTGGAAGATTACAAATACATCCCTGGAAGAAGTCTTTAAATTGGCTGCGTATACATTTCTATAGCCTCTTTTGAGAAGGTTTTCTCATCTAAAATTTATTTTAATCTCGCAAACAAAAACAAGAAGAGACAATATTGGGGTTGTGAAAAAGACTCCACTGAAACTTGTTTATGATTTCAAGTGCTTCTTTAGCAGTTCGCCGACAAGCGTTGTCTAGGAGAACGCAAACTGATTTTTGTCTCACCTTTCTTTTGTTACATGTTTAACTTTTTCACACGAAAACAATATTAAGCATTAACTTCATAACTTTTACAATAAAATCAATTAGGTATACCTCTTGTGAGTTCCAGAAATGAAGTAAGATGTAACTACACTAAGCAAAAACGCAATTTTGTTTTTCGGACTAATTTGGACTTGGAACTGAGGCGTGACACTAATGCACGCTGGCATGTTTTGACTCATGAATTAAATAATTCACATAATACAATTTTATCGATGGCAATACACTCAATTTAAAAAGTCACCTGCTCCTCTGCTATTATTGCATAAGTCTCCGATATTTTTCGCTCTAACATCTAAAGCTTAGATAGTCTACATACCATTGCTCGTAATTTTTGCTGATAAGGTTATTAATTTTGTGTTTATTTTAGCGATTAACTAAAACAGGAACATGTGTGTGTGGTTCATTCACCACGGAAACATTCTCATTCTTTGAAAGGCATTAATCGCAATATTGTAAAGTTGGTTTCATATAATTCTATGATAGTAAATGTTTCAAGTGTATCAATAAGACTTACCTTATAATAATAATAATAACCTATCTTTTACATTCCCCAATTTCAAGGCTTTGGCAGACCATTGTGGGACTTAAGATATTTGGCTGTCAGCATTCACTTAAACTGGAAGCGGAAACTACGAAAGAGCTTCACAGCAGGCCATCTGAGACTCCCGACGTGATAAGCAACTTGTCACTGAGCTATCAGCCGACTATTATTATGTATTAATGTGAATAATAAATATTAAAAATTTCTTAAAGTTTAATGACTAATAATTTGTGCTGATTATTAATTGAAACTGTAAAAGCCTATACATTGAGTAAATTAGAAGATGGGTGGTCAATATGAGTAAAGACTGTCTATTTTAATGTTAATAGAAATACGGTATTTGTAATAAAAAAACGACGGGAAGGGGAAGAAACACTGAGATGAAAAGAAGGTACTGGAAAAAGGAGTTTTGGTAGGAGATCATGATATTGCGCTGATAAATAGCTTAAGGGCAAGTTCTTTTACTACAGTGATAGGGGCTGATATAAGAATTTCCTGGTTCTCTTACAACCATACGGAAAACAATCGGAGTTAAGAAACAGAGTAGATGTTAATAAACATATTTTTCATGAAGTTAGCTGCTATTTTTTAAAATTCTATTCATTACGATTTCGAATCATAGAATAGAGTAGTTTTTACAGACGAAAGAATGTATCGAACATAAAAACCATGTAAAATATACCGACCAGATAAGACAAAGTTTGACTACAATTATATGAAGAACGTAAAAACTTCTGGATGTCTGTCACTGAATGTGAGCTCGTGTGGCAAAGATGTATGTCGGAGAATTGATGAAAGGGTTAGTACGCAAAATTATATCAGAATATAGAACATAATGTCTAACGTATCTAGAAAATAATTTTATTTAGCAGCGAGACAAGTGTCCGCTACATAAAGCAAATAATATAACTAATTGCTTTACAAACAACATCAGGGTTCTGCTTTGGCCCGCCAAAGATCTTGATTTAAATCTAATTGAAGATTATACGAGACATAATTATCAGAAATATTTACAAGAAAAACTGTCTACCACATAGAACAATTGTGGAACATTGTGCATGATAAATGGGAAGAAATTAGTTCTGATAATTTAATTAATTCATTAATAAATTCAGTGCTACGTAAACTCCAAGCTATTGATGAACATAGAACTACAACAAAATATTAACGAAATAGTATTGCATTTTTCATTTTCCCTTTTTATTATTTTTAATAACTGTAAATGTAATTTTTAACACTTCTCAAGTCAAAATAATCAAACTATGAATAGAAAATCTGTTTCACACGTTGGTGCGAATACAAATAATTCTTATAAAGCTCGTACTATTTTTATGTGAAACCAACTGTACAAATAGTCGTTTACGTTTGTCATATTCATAATTAAAATGCATTCTTGAAGATTAATAAAGAAAATGGTGTATTAGCTCTACTTCTATAGCGATTTAATAGTTGCCATATACTGAAATTATTTCACGTAAGGTAAAATTTTGCTACTAGCACTTTTGGGAAAACAGCATTATATTCTAGTACTACCATCTCTTCTATGGTGACAGTTAAAATTCTAAATGCATAAATTCAGAATTTATAGTGGAATCCTATATTTATTCATTGAAGCACTAAATACATCTGAAATTACGCAACAAACTTTAGGTGTTCACTTGGTACGTAGACTTCCGCGGTCGTGGTCCATGCTATCTGCTTCTGGGTTTCCGGGTTCCGGGTTTTCAGCCCTGAAGATGTCCCATACAAATGGGTACGAAACGTCGGCAAATATATAAGTGACGCGGTTTCAGCCCGGAAACCCAGAAGTAGATTTAGGTGTTCACATTCACTGAAAATGATATGTAATCAGGACCATCGAGGAATTATCAGTAAAATTAATGTGAGCAAATTAATTGAACGCGGACATTTTATACGTGCATATCAATATAAATATATAAGCTGTTACCAAAATGGGTGCCAGAATCTTGAATTTTTATCAAAAATGTGAAATATGTCAAACAATAATTTGATGCTACGTAATAAGAATCAAGCTGACTTTATTATGGTAGATGAAACCTGGTTTCATCACTATGTGCTTAAATACAATCGGTGATTCCAACAGTGAATAGCTCATCCGCGAAAAAAGTCGCGACATCTATCGGTAGATAATGACTATTATAATTTTCTTTTCTCCTCTTTAACACTTTTTTTATTATCTTCTAAATATTCTGTTTCTATTCTAGTACAAATAGGTGATGTGGATGTACAGTTGATGGTACCTTTTGGTCCAAGCACTCAATGGGTTAACGTTCTACGACTGCCTTACAAAATACCAAGGCTACGAAATGCCAATTAAACATTAAATTGAATGAAAAAGTGTAAATAAGGAGAGGAGACTAAAATATTTCTTCTAAGATTCAACATTTTCAAATATTCGAGTTGCGATGGCAGTCAACAACGCTTCAGGTAGCAATATCAAGACCAGTAGCTCCATGTGTGTTCCTTGGAAAAGTGGACGAAATGCCTTAATCCATTTGTTGCATTTCAAGTCTCATTTACAGTCAAAACGTATTCATATAATAAATAAATTTATTTGTCTGGTATTACCAATCAATTTTGCCATATACGTAACTATAAGTTAAAAATCTTTTTTGTATTATAGTCAATGATATAAAAAATAACACTCTTAACATGACTTCTGTCATAGTTACATTTTAATATAGAATGAATCTATGTACGAAATGCAACACACTTGTACGTACGAAAGTTCTTGAAAAAATGTAGATTTAAATGCAATGTAATGTATAAATGGGAGAAGCTACTTAGTATATCAACAGTACGTACAACTGCGTTGCATTTCGTACATAGATTCAGTAAATCGAATGAGATATACGGATGGAACATAGCACATATATACGCGTATAAATGTGTTCTAAAGTCAAGGAATGCATACGTACACATTATATCAGGCATGAAGCCAGTGGTTTTTTATAACCCAGTAACAGATTAAGAAGATATTTATTAGAGCTGCAGAGAGTCAATATAAATCTCTCAGGTAAGCGTACACCTTATCCATTTCATTCTAATCTTAAGTGGAGACAGAAGGAAAAATCGATTTGATGTAGTGAGTTTAAGATACGTAGTTCCGAAAATACAATTTCGAAATAAGGTGAATATTACATTACTTAAATACAAGTGAATGCAAAGCAGATATTGAATTGGGTTCTATTTATATCAGTAACTGAAATAAAATAATGTAATACGTACTTTAGAATTTCTTCTTTCTAAAGCAGAATTGATGAAAACCATATTCGATGAAAAAAGAGTTTGTAGATGTTTAGAATAAATATTTAAAAATTTGAATTAGTTCTCACAGGGAAGCAAGGAAAATTATTATATACGAGGATAGTTCGACAAGTAGTGAGAATGACACATAGGTGGCGCTCTAATTGGTAAAACAAATACACTGTAATTTAGGTTGCCAATTTATATGTTTACATTATGATATTTAGATAAATCGGTTGATTAGTTTAGTTTTGACAGCTGATTGAAAAAGAAGCAACACGTCGTTTTGCTAAAATGGAAAAGGCAGAGTATCGTGCGGTGACTAAATACTTCGTAATTAAGGGTATGAAAGCTATCGAAATAAAAGATGAGTTACGGGAAACATTAGGTGAATATGCTCCATCATCCGCCACAACAAGTAGATGGGTAAATGAATTTCAACGTGGTAGAACAAGCTGTGTTGATGAAGCCCGCTCTGGAGCACCCCAAATCGTGACTTCTAAGGAAATGATTATAAAAATCCATAATATTATTACGCAAGATCGACGACTCAAAGTGAGAGAGATAGCAGACATGGTAAACATTTCAACAGAACGCGTACACCACATTTTAACGAAAGAGTTGGGCCTTTCCAAGCTTTCGGCAAGATGGGTGCCGCGATTGCTTACGACTGATCAAAAGTTCACTCGTTTGCGCATTTCCAATGAGTGTTTGAACTTTTATAACCGGAATCCGGTTGATTTTTGTAGGCGATTTGTTACTTGCGATGAAACTTGGATACACTACAGTACACCCGAAACTAAACAATAGTCGATACAATGGTTGGAACGTGCTTCTGCACCTCCAAAGAAAGCGAAAACCACTTTATCGGCAAACAAGGTGATGGCATTAATTTTTTGGGATTCAAAGGGCATTTTGCTCATTGATTACCTTCAGAAAGGTGCCACAATAGATGGACAATATTATGCAGAACTTCTACAAAAATTAAATGTTGAGATTCGTGCCAAATGGCCAGGAATGGCAAAGAAAAAGATTCGGTTTCACCAAAACAACGCTCCCTGGCATACCAGCACAGTTGCGATGTCCAAAATCCACGCGGCTTATTCGCCAGATTTAACCCCTTCCGACTTCCACCTTTTTCCAAAATTGGAAACGGCACTAGGTGGAAAGAAATTTTCGTCTAATGACGAGCTTATCATCTTCGTAAATGAGTATTTTGCAAGCCTTCCGGAATCGCATTTTAGAGATGGCATAAGGGCATTGGAGCACCGTTGGAATAAATGTATTTCTCTTTTGGGAGAATATATTGAAAAATAAAAATTATTTTGTATTTAAAAAATTCGTTTTTCTTTTCCGTTCTCACTACTTGTCAAACTACTCTCGTAAGGTATCTTCATTTTTTGTATACTATTTTTAATTTAATCATTATTTCGCCAAATGTTCGAGGTTCTTCATCAAATGTTACTTTCTGGTCTAGTTCCGTGATATTTTTTAATGTATTCCTTGCATTTCCAATACGATTTACATTGGAAAAATTTTTGTTAGTGTTATTTCACAGATTTTGCTCTGTGGTATAGACGTACAGTGTTGAGCACTCATTTGTGATTTTTGTGTATTATTGTAATGGTTGTATCGATTAATCGTAGCTTCGACAGTAAAATAGTTCCAGACCTTTCGTTTTGATACATGTCTTGGGAGATTGTTCATTATTTTTAGGATACATTCTTCTTCACTTTACTTTAGTCCGTTTAACACATGAGTCCAGCCAGACCTTTTTTTCATTTCATTTGTAACTTAAGTATACTTTTAATTCAGCTAGCGAAATTTCGTTACTTTCCCTAAAATTTTATTAGCCATCATCTTTGGAAAATTGGGAGGATATAACCAATAGGAATTAATAATTGCAAAGATTTGGTATACACACATGTGATTTGTCCAGACTCCTATATATTTTATATGCAAATGTATGAAATATGATTCAATTTGAACATTTCATCTCGCTTTTTTTATTTTCTCTTGGTAACTTTCCATTCCAAGTGCCTTTCCTATTCGCTTAGCATTGTGCACACACACAAACGTAAGTATTGACACGCATAAACTTGTAGATAATATATTCATCGACGTTTTTTCGTTATCATTATTCTTTTTATATTCCATTCATTCCTGCCAGGCTCCTACAGAGCTTGGGTTCTAGAAAAAAATAGGGCCGACCTGGAATGCATGAGTGAAATGGTTACTCATTTCATATCAAAACGCTTAACAAAGCGATGGACTTTTTTTCTACCACGTTTTGTATTTGCAAAGAAGTTGATGAACTGAACAAATCTGACGCAAGACGAAATATCCTATCCGCGCTATCTAAATCGTTCTCCCAAAAATTGAAAATTAAATGAACAACGTTCATATTGTCAACAAGTTTACTACTTCTTTGGCCACGAATCGTTTGTCAGCACAGCAATAACCGTAAATATTGGGTCTGGGAAAAAGTTCGTGGCGTTTTTCCCGATAGATGGCATTGGTTGCCGATAACTAAAGAACAACAAGTCACAGCGACACCACCGAGGGCTCGTTTTTTAGATGACCTTCCGAACGTTAGTTTGAGCGTAGAAACATTGTAATCGGTGCAGTGGTTGGAAAGTTATTCGCACTTGAAAATGGAGAAGAATAATGAGAAATTTCGCTATATTCTGCAATATTATTATGATAAGGCAGATAACGCTGCGCAGGTCGTCCAATCACCGAAAAATCTGATGAAATTCTTGAAAAAGTCCAACAAGATAAGCATATCAGCAGTGTCGATATTGGCATGGAGCTAGGCATTGACCACAAAACTGTTTTGAACCATTTACACAAAGCTGGTTACAAAAAAAGCTTGACGTATGGGTTCCTCATGAGTTGAGCGTGAAAAACATGATGGACCGAATTAACATCTGCGATGCGCTGCTGAAACGGAATGAAATCGAGCCGTTTCTGAAACGTTTAATAACCGGAGATGAAAAATGGATTACGTACGATAATCGGAAGCGTAAAAGATCGTGGATAAAGGATGGTGAGCCGTCACAAGCGTTCGCTAAGCCAACATTGACGCCAAAAAAAGTGATGCTGTGTGTATGGTGGGACTGGAGGGGAATCGTCCACTACGAGCTACTTCCAACTGGTCAGACGATTGATTCTCAACTCTACTGTGCACAACTAGAGAGATTACGCCAGGCGATTGAAAGAAAACGGCCCGAATTGATTAATAGGAAAGGTGTTGTCTTCCATCATGACAACGCCCGACCACACACTTCTTTGATGACCCGTCAAAAATTGAGAGAGTTTGGTTGGGAAGTTTTGATGCACCCACCTTACAGTCCGGATATAGCACCCTCTGACTATCATCTGTTTCGATCTCTGCAGAACTCTCTCAATGGAATTAAGTTGGTTTCAAAAGAAGCCTGTGAAAACTACTTGATTCAGTTTTTCGACCAGAAACCACAGAAGTTTTTCACCGATGGGATCATGGATCTACCAAAAAAATGGCGAAACATTGTCGATAATAATGGAGCATATTCGGTTTAAATGAATTCGTCCACGCGCCATGCGGGGACCAGTTGAATTTTACTGAAAAAACGCCACGAACTTTTTCCCAGACCCAATATTAAAGTTCAATCGAGTTATATTTGCCGTCCGTTTCCCTTCACTTCCGTTTCGGCTCTGCTTCCATTTCGACTGCGCCGCGCTTCGTTTAATGCGCTTTCTTGAAAATATATGCATTTCAATTGCACTTTATCTAATTTGATTTGTTTCGCTTTGGTTGCTCTATGCCAGAACAAATAGTTGAAAATAAGAAGAGAGGTTGTATCTTTTGTGCAAAATGTTCAGATTCAGTATGCTAACAACACTCCAAAATTGATTATATTTGGTTTAGTTGCACGAATGAAAATAATAAGAGTAGTATGCGAAGGCCACTGAGAACCAGAGAAAAAACGAAAATATATACCTGCATAGTACATAAATCCGAACATTGTCTAACGAAAGGTTAAACTCTTTTTTCTCTCAAGTTTTGACAAATCTGCTTAAGTGATTCTTATTTGTTTTCTCTTGCTGTTTTGATAATTAGACTATCATCATGAACTGTAGTTTTTCTTTTCTATATATATGCTGATATATATATATATATATATATATATATATATATATATATATATTGTATATATAGAACGGCTACCCTCGTAAATATATATATATATATATATATATTTCGGGAATAGCAAACAAACAAAAATTTTTTATTATCGAAAACAGTTTTATTACTTTTCAAAATATTCTCCTTGAAAATCAATGCGCTTTTGCATTCGTTTAAACCAATCCGAAAAGCATTGCTGCCACTATGAAGGCGGTATATCCAAAATATGAGTTTTGAATGCCTCAACTGTTTCTTCCGGCGTAGAAAACCGTTGACCACGAAATTTATTCTTTACCTGTGGGAACAAAATAAATCACAGGATGCTAGCTCAGGGCTGTACGGCAGATGGCCCATCAATTCAATGTTTTGCCCGGTCAAATATTCACTTGTTTGAACCTACCTGTGAGAGCTCGCATTGTCATAGTGGAGAATGATCTGTCGTTTTCGGTTTGTTTTCCTTATTTCTTCAAAAACCTTTGGCAAATAAATAATTGTGTACTATTCGAAATTGATCCTTCTACAACACTCTAAAGGCACGGTTCCAACGTGACCGGTTTTCCCGAAAACACGGGCGACCATTTGTTTTGATGTGCTTCGAGCGCGAACAACTTTTGTTGGTTTTGGCTCATCTTGGAATACCCACACAGCCGACTGCTATTTACTATTAGGCTCATACGTGTAGATCCAAGATTCATTACCTATGACGATTTTATAAATGTTCTCTGAAGCACCGCCATTGTGATTTTGTGCATTTCTTGGCATCAATCGACAACAGTCCTTTTTTGAGCGGTCGTCAAATTATATGGTACCCAACGTGAACATAGCTTCTCAACGGCTAAATGTTCATGCAGGGACCTTATGCACGTTGGCGTTACTAACACCTAGAGATGCCTCCATCTCACGGTAGGTCACATGATGATCTTGCGTTATCAATTCACAAATGTTGTTGTCGGACGACCCTCACCAAATTCATCGTCCAAAGAACGCCATCCAAGTTCGAATTCACTATACCAACGATATACTGTAGTTTTCGATGGTGCTTCACCATATAAAGAATTCATCTCGTCGAAGTATTCTTGTTGAGATAATCCTCGCCGAAAGTTATGAAAAATAAATAATTGCACGAAAATGTTTGTGAGTTAATTCTATTTTTTCATTGACATAAAATTTTCAGGTTACTGTCAACAGTGGAAATAGCGACCAGATAATAAAACTGTCAATGTAAATATATTGTCAAAAATCACAAACTTCACAATGCAATCATCAGATCAGAGGCAACACTAACAGTGTTGCCAGTTCCCGAAATATAAACGGCTACCCTCGTGTGTATATATGCTGACTTCATCATTTTAAAGAAATTTTAATTGCAAAAAAGCGAAATACTTGAATATATTTAAAATAACGCACAATCAGGTTTACTTTAATGTCTCTGCACGTTATTACTAGTCGTACAGGGTCAGGTATAAACTAAATTCAGATATTTTCACAAAATAATTTTGCAGCAAACTCTCAAGGAACGGGAAGTTCGAACATTAAAATATCATTACGACAAATTAGCCATAAAGCAGATAATGACAAAATACATACTTGACAGTACAATTCGAAAGTTATTCTGAGAAACTTAAACATTTTGAAGTTGTCCCAATTCAATGGCAATATATCCTAAAAAACCCACCTCTCAGTTCCTTCATAATTCTTAGATCCTACCTTAAAGACCATTACTTTTTTGGTAATATCTTGGTAAACAAACGCTACCTTATTAAATAAACTCTGGAATATTTCAAGGGAATATACTCGAGTCGCTGCTTCGCTTATTACACCAACCAGCAAAAATATACTAAAAGCAACGTTCCTTGATAACTGAGCAAAATATTACAAAATCATCTCCATAGAGTAGAAGATTGAACGAGGAACGGCGCATAAATGTTGATGAGTTAAAATTAATACGCCACATTTACTAATTGTTAATAAAAATACCCACCAAAAATTACAACGAAAAAAAATAAGTACTATCTTGGCATGATCACCGTGCGATGTGAATAAAGAAATAATCGAGAATTGAACGTCTAGAATACATTCCATCAGGTAAAGTCGTGGAACTCGAACGCCCTAAAAATTGACACGTTGCAGACCCCTTAAGTGATTTAAGGTAGCTAGTTTAGTGCTAATTGCAATCCGTATCACATTATGAAAATACTTACTTGATTATCCATCATTAATAATAAATGATTTATTATCTAATATATTTTGTGAATAGGCGTTCAGCTCATAAACATAAGTTATATTTTTGTTAGTTAATCAAGTTTAAGGACAACAGTTTAATTACAGGAACCCTCCTACTCTGGCTATTCTTCCCTAGGTGTAACAAACGATCGTAAGTTTGTTTATAACCTTATGAAGGTAAGTAATACGGCCTTGTAGTGCTACAATATACTCTAAGCTCTAGTGTAGAGAGGGACATAACAGCGTTTACAATGTAAAACTCAAAAATTATAATTTTAATCACTTTTTACATCGCATACATAATGCAGATTATCTTTTTAATTCCTGCTCTTCGACAAGACTTAAACTCGTGATCTTTGCTAACCGGGCATATGTTTTTACCCGTAGACCATGGATAACGGTGATAATCGAATATTCTAATGAGTCATAAGTTGCTCAATGGAAGTAGATATTAACTGAAACCCGCGGTAGCTTTTAATTGTATTTAGTTCACAAATATATGTAACACTTCCTATACCTTGATAAAAACACCTAAATAATTTGAAATGCTAGAAAAGAGGAATGATGTTTGCAAAAATGCACTAAATAATTGAATTATCTAATTAATTTAAATGTGTAACAGTTAATAAGCCTCATAAAAGTCTAAGTATTCCTAAATAAACAAGAATAAAGAAAAGTAATAAAGTAAACGTTCAAAAGGGTCTCCATTTACTTGAAGGTATTGTTGTATTCCCTTGTTTATTGAATTATTGCTTTCTATATACATATATTTGCCTAAGATTCGTCGAATATACTTGTATCAAGAAATCAAAAATTATGGAAGCCATTAAAATTTTCAGAATACATCCCAAACTTCTCAAAATCAGTACGTCGTAGATTCACGGTATATTTATCACGAATTCGTATTTAAGGAAATGCTCTTTAAAAAAGCAATCAAATTCATTCTATTTATAAAAACAAAAATTGTGGTCACTTCTCATCTAACGGGAAATATCATGAGGATGAAAATATTTTAAAAAGATATGTCTTAGTATATGCTACATCTTGCGAAATTACAAAACTACTTTTTTTTTTAATTTGGACGTACATATGTCTAGCATGCGGTAACTATGAGTAATTCTGTGCAAATGTTATCCCGCTGAAAGAAAGAATTTTTTATGGAAAGTAAACGTTTAATAAACGAAAAAATCGATTTAAGGCACTATATTTGTTACAACTATGCAAATAACGTTGACACTCAATAAAATTGCTAAAAATAAATCTAGCCTCATTTGGATCTATATGTTATGTATATTCAAAGAATTTATTAGGTGCGCAAGTTCTCGCCGTTTTTCAAGAAATGACTCCAGTAGTAAAGTGATGGTCGATTGTGACATAACCAAAACGTCATGAACCAAGCTTAGACAAACGCATTGACACATTAGTGATTTTATTTTTGCGTCATATACTTTTGGTTGCGTGAAAATGTCTGATTTTGTGCCAAATAATCATCATTTGCGGGAAGTGTTGCTTTTCTGCTTTCATTCGAAGAAAACGGCAGCTGAAGCGCATCAAGAACTTCAAAAAGTATACGGAGATGCTGCTCTAAGTGAAACAACGTGCCGGTGATTTCGATATTGACGACCGTTCGTTCGCGTGAAGGAAAACCAAAAACCTTCCAAGACGCTGAATTGGAGGCACTGCTCGATGAGGATCCGTGACAAACGCAAAAAGAGCTTGCTTCAGCATTAGAAGTTACCCGCCAAGCCATTTCCCAGCGATTGCATCCGTTGGGAATGATTCAAAAACAAGGCACTTGGATTCCTTATGATTTGAAGCCAAGAGACGTTGAGCGTCGTTTTTTCGCCTGTGAACAACTGCTCCAGTATCAAAAAAGGAAGGGTTTTCTTCATCGCATCGTTACGGGTGATGAAAAATGGATTCATTACAGTAACCCAAAGAGAACAAAATCATGGGGACTGCCAGGTCATGCTTCTACGTCGTCGGTTCGACTGAATATTCACGCTGCGAAGGTTTTGCTGTGTATTTAGTGCGACCAGGGCTGTGTTATTTATTATTGAGCTGTTGAAATCGAACGAAATCATCACTGGGGAACGGTATCGAACTCAATTCATGCGATTGAACTGAGCACTGCCCGAAAAGCGCCCACAATACGAGCAGAGGCACGAAAAAGTGATTCTACAGCATGACAACGCTCGGCCTCACGTTGTCAAACCCGTTAAAACCTACTTAGAAACGTTCAAATAGGAGGTCCTACCCCACCTACCACAATTCCCAGATATTGCGCTGTCCGATTATTACTTGTTCCGTTCGATGGCACATGGTCTCTGGCTAATCAGCAGTTCCGCTCATTTGAAGACATCTCAAAATGGCTTAATTCGTGGACAGCCTCAAAAAACGAACACATGTACCGTGACGGTATTCGAACTCTGCCAGAAAGATGGGAAAAAGTTGTCGCTAGCGATGGGCAATATTTTGAATGATTCATTTGTAAACATTTTTTCACAATAAAGTTGCATTTTCATCAAAAAAAAAACAGCGATAACTTAGATGCGCACCTAATATCATGTACTTTATTTAGTAATTTTGGATCCAAAAATATTCAATATCTATTAAAAAAATGTAGATTAGCTTTATATTACATCTACATAAATTTAAAATGGCATAAACACACACTTTCGGCGCATTTTATGATACATTTTTGTTGACGCTCACATTCGAAAGTAATTTTTTTTTATGTATCTCTTTCATTATAAGATTATTTCTCAATAAATTATAAATGAATGAAAGAATGTATAAAACCTGCTAAATAGTAAGAGGAATCCTAAATTATGCCCACATAAATTTAAAATTACATAAACAGAAACTTTGAGCGCGACTAATCAATTGCTTAAGAACCTACAAATCTTGTGTTTTATTGTTCATTAGTAAGTATCCGCTAAAAAGAAATCGGATCATAAAACGGGTCACCAGTAGCGTAAATAACTCGCAACTTTTATCACTGTTCATACAGCTCACTGTCTCCTAACCTAGTCCATAAAATTTTTCATTAACATTCCCGCACATTGACAACGCATTGCGAAAATTGATAACTAAACCATAAAATAAATGTCACTGTGGTAAAATTGTAAAACTTATCCAGCTTATTTATTACCCATCTAAGGTAAAGCGTAACTGAAGATCATGTAAATTATGGTGATTTCCCTAGCACAAAAACAATAAACTTCAATACGTAGGACGATATGCGTTTGAATAAGGATATACAAACATATCTATTATACTACAATTGCGATCTTAAACTGAACGAAAGCCTACAATTGTAAGTATTTAATATAATGAAATAGATCTTATAACAATTTAGTAAAAGTATAATGTAAAGTAATATTTTGTGGATATTTTTCTTAATGATACACAGATATTTACATTACGTTGGCGTAATTTCATTGGAAATTGTGGCTGAATAAATATTCAAATGAGTAACAAAAAAGGGCTTACCACACTAGTACATGTATCCTAAATACGTAATTCGAATATTAAGCTGTGATCTTCGACAAGAAGAATTACGTGACGGCTTTTAAATGTCTCGATAATCTACAAGGTCTCACAAATAATGTGTGAGCATGAGACTTAAACTAAGACGTAACGCAATGTTTCGATAATTACGGGGCCGCACGGACTAGGTCTGTTAATGTTTTCCTGAGCCACTAGCTCTTTGCATTTGGCCTTTCTCCGTCAAGCTGACAGACTATTATTTCCTCTGTTACACATTCTAAAACAGCAAGATAAGAATTCCATTTCAAAAACAAGCCAGAAAGGTAAAGACGAAACAAAGCTATCTATACAGATGAAGATAAGTATATATAACTTTGGTAGAAAACAGCGTAGAGGAAGTAGATCTTATATCTGACAAAGAGATCCGTTAAACTAGATTAAGTATCTGGCATTTCTAAGACTAAAGTGCAAAATTTGGTGAAAAAAAGAGAGACACGGATGCTAAAAGCTAGTCAAAGCCATCTTCAATAGGAATATGCAAGAAACCAAGAGACTATAGAAAGGCACATAAAAGGATCTCAATAGATCTAGAAAGTGGCAGTAGAATAGATGGCTACATTAAGTAATCTATCTACTTAAATATCTCGACATACTTTCTATTAATGTTTTTAATATAATTATGGTTAAAGCTATTACATATACACTCTAAAATTTTGAAGAATATGTATTTCCGTGTTTATTACACTCCAGATACTAAATTTTCTAGTAATGGTCATAAATTTTCAATTGGTTAAGGTTCTAGTTCCGGAGAAGTCTTTCTAAAATATTTGTATCCGAATCTTAATTTAAGGTTTTTTTGCTTAATGTGTTGGTCTTTATCCAGTTAGAAATTATTTCCAAAGATTCGGTTTTCTCAAGAATTCTTTTAAGTTTTCATTTATATTTATGTATGTCGTTAATTTTAATCTTTTTCTCTTCAAGATGATATATTATAAATTCTTATCACTCTTCTTACAATTTTTATGTTATTACTTATTGCATATTTTAGATCCTCCGCTATTTAAATTAGATATTATGTTAATTCTATTCACCTTTTCAAGGTTGATACTTTTTAATAGCTAATATTTTTTTTGATCAACATCCATTAATTTCCGCACTAGTTCGCAAATATACGTTTTCGTAGAATAACAGACGAGCATAAGTTATGTAGCATTGGCATGAACGCGGTTCCAGCTCGGAAGCCAAATTAATAAATTTCGAAACCTTTCACCTGTTATCTTAAACCGTCTTAAATGTAAATTTAACCAATTAATAATCCCCAAATGTTCATTTTACTGTATCTTCTATAAAATTCGTGGAAATTGTAATGTAGATTGTTGAGAAAATATTCGTAAGACATATTATATACACGTTGTGCCACATTAACCTGATCTTTCGAACCGTACTTTGCTATTTCCTTTTAGATCGACTAATGGCAATGTGAATTTGAAACCTCGGTCGAGGATGTATGTTTGTCATGTACAGTATATTTCACACGAACACGCTGAATTTGTTTAAATATACGTTTAAGAAAACTTCAATTATGAAAATTCAACGTGCGTTTCGTAAAACAAAACGTACAAGAAGTTCGCCTTTAAAGAACACTATCAAACATTCTTACCAAGAATTTGTGAATAGTAGTACCCTCAGATATACCAGGCATCTACGGCGATCTGATGAAAATATCGATCTGAAAATTCTTCGTCACACCACTCTGCGTTGATTTGAAGTTGTTCCAATACAAAGTTCAAGTTGTTGAATCGACTCTCGCCAGCCGATAGGTCCATGTAAATTATACGAAATGCATTGTCGAAACATCCGAGAGTAAAAAGGATTTTTGGAGCCATATCAACATAAGTCTTTACTTAACAGTAAACAAACAAAATTTTCAGGTCTACGGCTCCGAAAACTGCCAATAAATTCATGAGGAACTTCGTGGAAAGTGAGAGTGTAGTGCAGAATTTGTACGAGGGGAGTTATCATACCCTTCTTCTCCGAAAATGACAATGGTGTGATGTCGTCACATCATCATCGCCAACGTTTATTATTATTAGACTATGATAATGGATTTTTTGACTTTCTTTATGCATGATAATTATATAGAGCACTTCTAGTTTCAACAAGATTGCACCAGAACACATGCCACCCAAACCGTAATCAATTTATCGATACTCTGAAAGCTAACATCCGGCGAAATACTCTCTATAGAAAAGAAAATGACTTTATTGGCTTTTTGAACGACCCCTTAAGATAAAATACACATACGCGTTCTTTGAAAACACTTCCCGAAACATTTAGAATACTTTTCTTTTTGAAAGTTAAATGTCGCTCAAATTCAGCAACTTTCCACACTAATGTCAAGAAATCTCTTATTGCACATCAATCCTTTAATCAATGTTAACATCGAATATCTAAATTATGAAAAGTTAAACGAGTGACCAGTTATACTATAGATTTGTGTTAAAGAATTGTTTCTGCCGTTATATGTGAAGGTAAGTTGTCATAGTATAACAAAATTCTACACCAGTAAAATCTTGGGAAATCACCACATAAATTTTTAAAAAGTTGAAAAAGGCAAACTTTTACATACAAATATAGCAAGTTAATTACTATAACTGGATCGCTATATCTAATTCCTCAAACATTTGATGTTATTCTGTATCAGAATAATAATTGTCATCTTTAATAGTGTTAAACTATTTCCTTGAAGCTCCTCCATTAACATTTTCTAACATAAACTTACAACAGTCTATCCGTGCTTGTTTTTGTTCTTATATTGATGACTATGGAATCTACTTTACACCTAGATGTTTGTAAAATAATATCAATGGAAATGCCAAATTCCTTTTGAATCTTTCTCTAGGTGACATCCCGATTTCTCTTAATTTTCAACAATGTTTTCTGCACAAGTATTTATTGCAGGTCCTTCAAATCTTGGTTTGTCTTCTAATACAGATATACATAAATTTAAGAAACCAGTAACTAATAACAGACCATTGTCATCAAAAGCTGCCAATTTCGATCACTTAGTAGTATAAAATACCTCGTTCAAAATTGAAAAGAATCATAAACCAAAAAGCGTGAGATTTGAGCATATAAAAAAATGTATTTTTATATGCTTCAACTTTAATCAAACAAAATTGAAGTGTAATTGAATATTATTATCATGCCATTCACATATCACCGGACATTATGATAAGTAATAAATTCCGACATGAAATTTACTGCTTTGGTTGACGAGAATTCAAACTTTAAACAAAAAACGAGTTCAGATATTAACACAGCATAATACTAACAAAAGAGGAATTTCTCACACAAAAAACAGATTATTGAAAGGTGGCGATAAGAGCACACAGTGCTGTATATGTGGAATAAATACATGAGACACTGTAGATAAGAAAAGCTGTGATGAAATAAGTTTCACACTACGGTAGTGAAATATGAACACTCAATGTATGTACATATACAACATATGTATATGAATTATTTCCGGCGTTATTTAAATACCCAGTGTCACAATACGTTACTTTCTGATGTAATAAATACTTTATGGCTTAATCGACCTTTCTTTTTCTTAACAAACATAAAGACAATACCTATATGAAATAATACACAATAATGTCACTCATATTTCAGTAGCTCTTACTAACTACTTATAAATCCTAAAGTCTCCTTAATTCACTTTCAACCTATATAAAAACGCAATATAACTTTATTGGAAGTGTGTTTTCTCAGTACAAAAATTATCACATTTAGACTCCACCCTAAACAGAAAGGAATTATCTTAATGGATACTTATTTCTACAATGATATTGTCATCTTCACTACCATAGGAGTAAAAGTGTTACAGCTTTTATTTATCTAGAAGAAGAAACAAGACAACATGTAGTGACGTTCATACTTACTTCTAAAAATACAAAATTTAGACAGACAAATAAGTGGATAATAATCTAAGAAACCACATCCAAATATGCATTAGTCGTGATTTCGCAATATGAATAGGAGTTCGCGATTACTAGATTAACTACATAAAATAATGCAATTATTTTTTACCATCAAATGGGTCAATCGTAAGCTAGTGGTTACTCGTGCCAAGATCACGGTTTCAAATCTAAGGTCCTGCCTCGGAAAGTTTTTCGTGGCTTTTCTTATTATTTAAGGTGAAAACTGATAACCAAAGTTCTATAGTTACTCCACGAGTAAATACGCAGTAATAACTAAGAGCCTGCCAATACTTCACTAAACTGTTGAAAGATGAGAAGGCATGGATTATTATTGAAATTATTATTATTTTCCATCACTGTTGAGCAATCTAATCGTTTGTTATCTGTCTGAACCAATTACATGACGCTGCATGGTCTATCTTATTCTTATCATTTATATCACTATAGAAAATTAATGCATTCAGTTTTGAAACATAGTCGTAGTGTAGTCTGCTAATAAGTAATTGATTTGCGTTAGTCTTGTGCCATGAGTATCTTATCAACACTTGTTTGGAATAATGCTAAATAAATAAAACATATTCACTTTGTCTAAATTTTGAAAATAAGCTTTCACTTTCACTTTCTAAATGTTCTTTTACTTTCTAAAGCTATAATTGTTTAAGTACATTTTCAGGGAAATCAGAGTAATGAAAACCTTCAAAGTTCGTATAGTATAATCGGTCTGAGAGACAAATTATCCATATTGATTTAAAAAATTCGTTGATATAGGGTCAAAGATTAAAATTAATTATTTCTGCTTTTGGATGCAAATGCACCAATTTTTGTATTTGTTTAAATGATGTATATTATCATTACCATAGATTTCTCGTAATACGAGGATAGTTTGACAAGTGGTGAGAATGACACATAGGTGGCGCTTTAATTGGTAAAACAAATGCACTGTAATTTAGGTTGCCTATTTATATGTTTACATTCCGATATTTAGATAAATCGGTTGATTACTTTATTTTTGACAGCTGATTGAAAAAGAAGCAACACGTCGTTTTGTTAAAATGGAAAAACCAGAATATCGTGCAATGATTAAATACTTCGTAATTAAGGATATGAAAGCTACCAAAATAAAAGATGAGCTACGGGAAACATTAGGTGAATCTGCTCCATCATCCGACACAATAAGTAGATGGATAAATGAATTTAAACGTGGTAGAACAAGCTGTGTTGATGAAGTGCGCTCTGGAGCACCCAAAATCGTGACTTCTAAGGAAATGATTATAAAAATCCATAATATTATTACGCAAGATCGACGACTCAAAGTGAGAGAGATAGCAGACATGGTGAACATTTCAACAAAACGCGTACAAAATATTTTAACGCAAGAATTGGGCTTTTCCAAGCTTTCGGCAAGATGGGTGCCGCGATTGCTTACGACTGATCAAAAGTTCACTCGTTTGCGCATTTCCAATGAGTGTTTGGACCTTTATAAGCGGAATCCGGTTGATTTTTGTATTCGACTTGTTACTTGCGATGAAACTTGGATACACTACAGTACACCCGAAACTAAACAACAGTCGAAACAATGGTTAGAACGTGGTCCTGCACCTCCAAAGAAAGCGAAAACTACTTTATCCGCAAACAAGGTGATGGCATCAATTTTTTGGGATTCAAAGGGCATTTTGCTCATTGATTACCTTCAGAAAGGTGCCACAATAAACGGACAATATTATGCAGAACTTCTACAAAAATTAAATGTTGAGATTCGTGCTAAACGGCCAGGAATGGCAAAGAAAAAGATTCTGTTTCACCAAGACAACGTTCCCTCGCATACCAGCACAGTTGCGATGTCTAAAATCCACGAGTTGCATTTCCAATTAGTACCGCATGCGCCTTATTCGCCGGATCTAGCCCCCCCAAAATTGAAAACGGCACTAAGTGGAAAGAAATTTTCGTCTAAGGACGAGCTTATCATCTTCGTAAATGAGTATTTTGCAAGCCATTTTGCAATCGCATTTTAGAGATGGCATAAGGGCATTGGAGCACCGTTGGAATAAATGTATTGCTCTTTTAGGAGAATATATTGAAATATAAAAATTATTTTGTATTTAAAAAATTCGTTTTTCTTTTCCATTCTCACTACTTGTCAAACTACCTTCCTAAGTCTCGTAAAAATTATTTTAGTTGAAGTACTCGTATTACATAATGAAATATACTACTCGTATTTACAAATTTAATTCTCCTTGTCAAACCTATTCTCGGCTCGTACTCGTATTCGAAACATTATTACACTGTCTTCTATAATAATTAATGTTTGATTAGTTAGTACTTGCATTAATTTTTCAACTACATCAATGCAGTATTGTATTTTTTTATTTAGATACACATATGCACTTACACGATACAATGGACAACAAATCCTTAAAAATTTTTTAATTTGTAATATAAGACTGTTGGAGACTGGGATGACTCCCGGTCTTTACTTCTAACATAAGTATAATTTTTTAATTTTATCTTGGCTTTAGCTACATATTTTGTAGGCTTAATGTTAAGTAGGTTAAGATTATACATATGTTGTAATATTTTATGCCCTATAATTGGAATATTTAATATGCTGAGCAATATAACACATGGATCAATAAGTCCCGAGACTAACCCATATATGGCGCTCGTAGTAAACCAGTAACCACGTCTTTCTAGAGTACTAACCTTTGCTTGAAACGTGTCAAAATTTTAAGTCGATCGGACCAGAAACAGCTGAGTTATCGAGGTTGGAGTAAAGTCGTTTTGTAGTTTGTTTAAACAATGGAAAAAACCGAGTTTCGTGTTCTGATAAAACATTGTTTTTTAATGGGTAAAAACACCACGCAAGCAAAATATGGATTGAAAAATGTTACCCGGACTCTTGTCCATCAAAAGCAACGATTTGTCGGTGGTTTGCCGAGTTTAAACGTGGTCGTACCGACACAAATGACGCGGAACGCTCGGGTAGACCTGTGGAAGCCGTTACACCGGAAAATGTGAGTGAAGTGACAAAAATTATAATGAAAGATCGTAAAGTGAAGCTCCGTGAGATTGCTGAGATGACACAGATATCATATGGAAGTGTATTTACTATCCTTCATGAAAAATTGAGCATGAAAAAGGTTTTTTCCAAGTGGGTGCCGCGATTGCTCTCGATGGAACAAAAACAGCAACGAGTCGATGATTCAGAAAGCTGTTTATCGCTATTTACTCGCAACAAAAAAGATTTCTTGCGTCGTTACGTGACCATGGACGAAACATGGATACATCACTACACTCCAGAGTCGAAGCGGCAGTCATCTGAGTGGCGCACAGCTGGCGAAAGCCGTCCGAAACGTCCGAAAACGCAGCAGTCAGCTGGCAAAGTCCTGGCGTCAGTTTTTTGGGATACACATGGCGTGATTTTCATTGACTACCTCGAAAAAGGTAAATCGATCAACAGTGATTATTATATTGACTTACTGGTGCTTTTGAAGGAGGAAATCGCAAAAAAACGACCGCACATGCAGAGAAAAAAAATCCTTTTTCACCAAGACAATGCACCCTGCCACAAGTCGATGAAAACAATGGCAAAATTGAACGAATTGGGTTTTGATCTGCTTCCCCACCCCCCATATTCGCCAGATTTAGCCCCCAGTGACTACTGGCTCTTTGCTGATCTTAAAAAAATGCTCCAGGGAAAAAGATTTGGCTCAAATGAGGAGGTCATCGCTGAAACTGAAGCTTATTTTGAAGCGAAAGATAAATTTTTTTATAAACATGGTATTGAAAAATTGGAAAAGCGTTGGAACCATTGTATCACCCTATAAGGTGATTATGTTGATGAATAAAAAAAAATTTTGCAAAAAAAATGTTGTTTTCATTGTTAGTCTCGGGACTTATTGATCCATGTGTTACCATTTTGTTTCGAGAATAACATTGAGGATGAATTTTTAACCTAAAATTTATGTATTAACTGGCGCGATAAACTAATATGATAAATTCTAAATTAAATTTATTCCTAGATGTCAGCTCGATTTCCTATACAAGAAATAATACTCATATATATATAAATATTTGCCTAATTTTATCAGCACATAAAATACATTAAATATATTTTACAATATAATGAACTTTAAAGTGGTTAATCTTATTTTGATCTCAGTTGGGGTACATTTGAACATTCCCAACAATCTTGCTAAAAAGCTCTCGTAGTGTGACAAGAATCGAGTTCATATTTGCATAATTATACCATAGGACTTATATTTATTGACGCGTTGTCTAATCAATTGATTGTATTAATTTTACTACTATTACTTTGATTTTATCTCAGTGTTCTCATTTGTTTACTTTTAGTACGGCTTTTTTTTTAAATATATAAATTTTATGCGTGCGCAACGATACGTGGACAATGCGTTCTTTTCCGCTAAAGTGACCTGATTCTATGCAACGCTTAACATACATTTTTTACTTGCCTCCACAAAAGTTATTTCGGCTTAAATATACATATATAAATATTTATAGAGAATTACTTTTACAATTATTATATATACTTACAGTCAAGCATATGCTAGGATTGTAAACAGTTTTTGGGGTTCAAAAAACTGATTTAATCTAAATGTTCCGATTTCTAATATCTAAGAGTATATGTGTATATGTATACCAGTTAGTAACTTATGGAGACTAGACTTTCATTATTCTATATTTATATGTATACAATACTTACACCTTTATAATCTGTTTATATATTGTGATACTGGAAAGGTCGTAACTTTTTTGTTCTGTTTTTCATTGGTCATTTAAAAAAATAAAACCAATATGTTGCACGTTTCTTTCAACATTTTTTTTGTCATCTTTCTATGAGCTTCATAACTTCTGATTCATTGAAGATCCAACTTTATCGGCGAAAAACTTTGCAAGATACTGATTTATAGTCTCGCCTCATTGGAACGTTACACCGCGCAAGGAGTTTTAAAGAGAACGAAGTAAGTGGAAATTTGTGGGCACAAGGTCCGATGCGTATGCTATGGGTGTAGCAGCACATCTTATCCAAGATTCAATAATTTTTGACGGACGATTAAATTTGTATATGTGATCCGGCATAAAAACTATTTCTTTACGATTAACTAGTTCTGAAGTCTTCTAGATGATGAATTCAATCAAACTATCCAATTTACCACAGTACATACTTGAATTAATTATATGATCCCTTGGTAGGAGTTCGCAAAACACGACACTTCTAATATCACATCACACTGAGATCAAAACTTTCCTCAAATGAATATTTGCTTACTATGATATTTTAGATGAGTCTCCAGATCGAGAGCAAAATTTTTTCGTATGACATTGTTATAAACAATCCACTTCTCATCGTCAGTTACCTATCAGTCGCTTCAGCAAGGGTTCTTTTTCCTTATGTTTAAGGAGCGTAAATGTTACACGCACCATCTTTGATTTCACATAAATATCGATGCTGTCGTAGTATCCTAGCTTGTCCATATGGTCGTTAACGCTTGCTTAAATAACAGATGTTTAACATATCTGCAGTTTCTCGTGTTATGTGCCATGAGTTCGGCTTGATCAACTCATTAGTCGTACTACATTTTTTTTGTCGTCATCAACCTCAGGAGCCTCTCTGGTCGAAGAGAGGCTTTTATATTATGTATATTTTTAAACGAGCTGCGTTCGACTTCTAACATCTCCTAATTTTTTTCCAGTTACACCAAAAGGTTATCAATATGGAATTTTAGTAAACGTACACAACGTCTCTGTAGGGGCGCTTTTCCTCACTGATATACTGCTGATGCAAGGCCTGTCCTATTAGAAAATAAATGGGCACGAAGACTTTTATCTTCGAATAAACTAAAAATTGCCAAGAGAAAGAACAACTATGTAGAATACTTGGGACACAACTTTAAATTTGTTGATAAGAGCGTTATGTTGATGAAAAAGCAGGTGCTTCCATTTAAGGTCATTTTATATTTTTTTCCGGAACGAACTCTTTCCGAAAATCATGTTCGTGGAAAGCAGTCATCACCGCACTGCCCTTCTGAAATACGTTGAGTGAAGGTCACACTTTCGTTCTCTCAGAATATGCTCACTACCATTCTCCCAACGCCCGTGGTACTCGGAAATTTCTTCAGTGGCGGTAAATCTGTGTGCTTCTATTGTGATGATTGTCGTTTCATTTTGCGATTGAAAAACTATAGCCAGATCTCATCTATTGCGATAAATAGTAAAAATCCCCAAAAAATCATTCATACTGTTATCACATAACAAAACATCCTGACAATCATGAATAAACTTTACGTCTTTTCAATTCTTCATGAAGGATATCGTGTACTTATCCTAAGGAAATGTCAACTTTAAAGGCAATCTTCCACAACAAATGGCTATGCACACACAATTATGTTACCGATTGGGTTGATTTCTAGGCTTCTTGGATCCATTATCATACATCATTCGGCCATAATACCATTACCAAATACATCCCTTAATTGACGTACAATGTCGATGTGTATTACACACCGAAAGTACAGAAAACGAATCCAAGCACGCTATTCTTGTACACCGAAAGTTATCATTAATATGTCGTTATTCTCTGAAACTAACAGATATTTTGAACATTTTGGTAAAGCTTACTTTTCTGAAGGAATGAAAAATCTTAAATATTGGTGGACTAAATATAATAAATTGTAATGAGAATACGTTGTAAACTGAAATATTTTTTCCAAAAAGTTTTTACTGTTTTATCCAGGCTCAAAAATTATTAATTCACTTTCCCACAATACCCTCTGTCAAGTAATAAAATAAAAGAAAACAATTTGTTGTAAGTGATTATAAATGATATAAAGTATAATACAATTGTTTAAGTAGCTAACCGGAAATATAATCCATTGACAGTCAAATACAATCCGATTTACATAAATTTACTTTTATAAAAGGAAAAGAATTTGTAATATAAGCAACAACACTCCTTTCTAAACTTTCCCACGAACTAATTGAAAAGAAAATCGTTTAGATAACTTCAAGATTTAGTTTGCCAATAAAAATTTTCAGTTGTAATAAAATTTGCTTTCTAAATTGTATGTAGACGTACGACACACATACATACATATAGTAAAGTCTATCATTTATATAACACTTAAACGTTTCCATAAATACGATATTTTTCTAGGACAGACATCAGGTATAAAACGTTTCAGTTTAAGTCTGAATTTATAGACATGTAATTATGTAAATATTGATTCAGTTGTCATTTCAAATAACTACTAAACTAATGCTGTAAATTATAACTAAAACAAATTACAATAAATTCATAGTGGAAGAAAAAAAGCAAACATAAGTATCTACCAAAATGTGTATCATTTACAGCAGTTTTGAAACTTATAATTAGGAAACGCTAAGCTTAAGATGTTTGTAAGAAAGAATATTTGTTTAAATTCGGCCTTTTCCATAAAATTTTTACTCGAATTATTAATTGAACTTCTTGAGAACGTCAAAAATTGTGGAAATATCAGTTAATCACATTAGTTGGAGTTCTTATATAGAAATAATTCTGCCACCAGAGTAATCTTTACTAAGATCATTTTAAAAAATTTTAATTTAATTGTATAATTCTACTCGCTGCACTATAGAGTGGTGACGACGATGCGTATAATTAAGACGTTAACTTAATACGTGAATATACTTGTAAGCACGATATTTACAGCAACAACAAAGACAGGTAAAGTTCTTTCTTATTTGTCAATGCTCACAAATATCTAAAACCTTGTTCAACTTACACTCCTTCATAATTTTAAGGAAACCAAGAAACTCAGGAAACACATAAGAACTACAATAGATCTGAAGTGATCGCAGTGGAATAGGCTTTATAGTCGTCTCAAGTGGTATTAAACCTTAATCCGTTCTATTATATATGTACATAAAATATGTATAAAAAATATAATTGTGAAAATAAAAAGAGGGATCAAAGCCATACAGATGTGCTACTTCTGTGTGGCTTATGGCTTCTTACATGGAAGTTGAATTGTATGAAAAATAACTAAATCAAAGAGAAAATGGAAGCTGAAGAAACACAAAGAGACCACAAGTAGTTTGGGTATTTATTATAAATGTGGAAGCCAAGTAGTCTAAACCATTGTTTTAAATTTTAGGAATAAATTAGCGGGACAGATTCGGAAACAAAGGGATGAAGAAGGCTCCGACTGACAGAAACTTGAACAAATAGTAAACTTCAGAAAAATAGATAGGGCGAACAGGTTTCGGATAAATAACATTTACATCAAAAATATAGTTTTCTCGGTATTTTAGCACATCACTATTACATTACATTCATTTTCACCGATCCTGCAGAAGTTTATTATAAACGCCGATGAACAGATTGGGTGTAGTCAAAACATTAAACGCTGAAACCACAACACGAACTTCTTATTATCGTAAATTACTTCCGAAATTAAAGATTGACAAATGGACAGGGGATGGAATTTATCATTGTATACAGGATTTTCGGCAGCGATTTCCTAATCTTACTATCGCATCTCTTTGTTGACAAATAACGAGAACAATAGCTCCTAAATCTGGGAATAGTGTACCTAAAAAGAGAACCACAGATTGCATTGAATATTTTTGACAGCGAATGGAAAACCCATTTAAGAAATTAATTGCGAAGCTATCACAAGAGGTTCAGTTTTCCGCTAGAATATGCTACGCTATACTATAAAGAAATTCTAAAGTGATATTCAATTAAAATTCAAACTATCTACCTATTCAGACTCTTGGATTTTAATAGTATTGCATGTGCTTTATGGATAGCTTGAATAGTGAATGTTTTCAGTAATTGTTTTCTAATGAGGTCTGGTTTTATGTTTAGGGATATGCAACAAATAAAACTTTGTGATAATAATAGAGAAGTGTGTTAACTTAATCTTCCACGTTTGACAAGCGCTTTTGAAAACAGAAAATGCAGAATTCGAGCGTGTATCAAATCTAGGAATAATTTGCTTTAGATGAGGGATAAAATATGTGTTGCAGTATGACGAATAAATCAAAATTTACACATAAATAAAAAGTAAAGTGAAAACATTTTGAAAGAGGCTCATAAATATAACTTCTAGCATACCTTATATGTATAGCACGAATTTATATCAATAGAAACATTAACAGATAAGAGTGTGCTTGGTGTCATCACAGACTTCAAGTAGTTTGAAAAACCCTGCCGATTTTATTTGCCTTTTTGATTTTATTTTATTTTTGGCATAATGACTAAGTTAAAAAATATTAGGTACATTTTCTAATGATAATGCTAGTATTAAAAATTTAGATTACTAAATAACAGTATCAAGATTTTTTTCGGGACTTCTGGCTGAAGCTGTGTCTCTAGTAGTTTTGTTTCACTTGTCATTTCGTCCACTCAAGACTGTTATTGATCTCACTCTGTACTGAAATTGAAGGTCTAGTAGTTAAGGAAGGGGTTATATAGGAAATTTATGACAGACTGATTTTTGAAAGCAAGATTTGCCACGTGTTGTGTAAAAGATAGCCGTTATCGCGATTAAGAAGCAGTGTTTCTGAATTGCTATGATCTGCTTGATTTTGCATCAATAATAATATGACTTGCGAGAATCAGGACAGAATCAAATTGAAATGGATGCCCGGTTTCCGACCTGTGCCTAACAAGTGTCGATCCGATGATACGTAATATCCTTGTACAACATTCGAGTTCAACAAAACGAGCGCCACCAAACGCTTAATCTCGCCAATGTACACATTACCATAGGAGCATAGAATCCTGTAGGTTACGGTTCTTAACAGCGAAGGAGTCCTATAGTGTGGAGTGTGATCTGAAAATGGTTTTGAGTTTCTGCTTTAGTAGAACTTTACTGATATGGTCGTGATACTTTGGATATAAGGTGATCAAAATTCGGAGATAGAAGCGCGTTGAAAAACGGAACTGGACGGTCTTGAAGTGATATGTTCGTTTTTGGTTCTAGTTCTTGGAATAGTGAATCAGGTTCAGATATTATAATATAAGACTCCTTGGATTAGTGAAATTAAAACACTATTTTTTTGTGCTGAATGACGCTGAAATAAGCAGATAAGTATCTGTTGGTTTTCGGTATGTACACGCTTGGGATAATCAATGCTCTAATGAGTCATCAGTACAACACTTCACCACGACGTTCAGAAATAGAAAGAAATCCCCTAACTCATCCTCCACAACGAAGTAAATGGAATTATACTAGAAATTTACGAGAGTAGGAAATTATTCAAGAAACTACTTTCACATTTTGGTCAATTGCCTTAAAATATTGACCAAGATACGGGCATCCCATGACTGCACTAGGAACTTGTTCGTAATAACTGTCACAGAATTGAAAATAAGTAAAAGTAGAAGTTAGGCAAAAGTTAGGCAGGTTTCTACAGCTCGTTAGACTGGTTGTTAAAGGCAAGGATCTGTTGGATTACTTATGTATGGTGTCAGGTATAGGAATTGATAAACGAGAATTTGACATCAAAACATCAATTCTGAGGATTGATTGTTGGTTTCTTCGATCTCTGTACAGCGGAATTTTTAATAATGAATTCACTGTTTCCAGTGTAAGGGATGAAGCAGTTATTAAGATATTTGGATAATTTATAGATAAGACTGTTTAAAATGCCTGCTATGAGACGTAAGAGAATATTAGACTTGGGTAAATCGTAGAGTTTAGATGCATTAGTATTTAGAAGCGTTAGTGACTTGAAAGCCATCTTTAAACTACAGTCCACATTATCGAACCTCTTCTCTGTCAAATATCGTAGTTATCGAGAATCCACAGGTGTTTATAGGACTCTATGCACGTGTTATAGTGTGAGAATAAACGTTCAATTGACACTTTTGTTACTGAACACTAACTTTGTATTAGGACGATGCACGCGATCGAATCAGCATTCGCTGAGCACAAGCTGGAAGCCGGACGCCAAATTCAGTTTGATTCTATCTTTATTCTATCCCACAACTCATATTATTACTTCTGCAAAATTCGTTAATTCCTAAAAGTCTAAAAACATCTTAACGATCTTAACCGATTACGGTTTTTCTTTACACAACAGGTAGCAAACCTTCCTTCAAAACCAATCCAACACAACACTCCAGTGACTCACAACAACTCCTTTATAACTCCATTCCAAACTAATGAATTTTCTGCTTCAAGCACTGGAGGCTGACTGTATAAAGTTTTCTGAATAAACCGGTTAACTAGAATTAAGTAAACCTTGTTAAAATTAATATCTGTTAAATTTAGTTCAAGTTACGTGAGATAGCTAATGTAGCACTCGTTGTACTTATAAAGCAAGTTTCATCAGTCGATTGGTTAAGTCGTAATGTTATCCTATCGAAAATATTTTCGATACATGCTCATGCACGTTTCGACAATATAACATACACAAATTATATGTTTACGAAATACACACTGTACTGATTAATATTGAAGATATTAAAATCGGAGTATGCTCAAATAAATTTCCACTTCTGTACTAAAATTACTTTGTTTACAAAATTACTAATAATATGAGTTACAAACAGACACCGATAAATAAATAAAACGCAAATACACAACGATTTTTTATTTCTTGACGGATTTGCCAAAAGTAACACTAAATTGGCTAGATCACTGAAGGTTGATATATAACCCCTTGCCGCATTAATTGAAAGCCAAAACGTACACTGTACAGTGTATGTTTTGGCTTTCAGCGGTACGGATCGCGTGCGGAATTTGTTTTGTACGGATATGTTTACCGTAGTTGTCCAGGTGCGACACTGTTTAATTATCTGCTGATGATGACAACTTAGTTGTCGAAATACGTATACAGAATACGAAAATTAATGTGTATAGCAACATTCAGTGATCTAGTTAATCAACCATAGGCTCCATCAAAATTAAATTGGCTACTTAATTTAACTTTGTTCCAAAATTAACAAATCCCCGTTACCTAATATGAATTTAGGGCTACTTATGATAGAAGCAACCAAATATTCACTTAATCGACGTTGACTAACAAACATTTAATGTAGGCTTAACAAGAGTCGATGAAATATTACAACTTATGCCACTTTATACATGCATGTGTAAAGCGTCACAATCATGAAAAAATAATGTTCGTATTATGCTTGAAAGTAAACTTCGAATTTGTCACTAAATTTTAGTATGTTTCGGCAATATTTATCGCCCTGTAATTCACAAAACATTATAGCAAATATTTAAAAAATTTACATACAATTTAAAACTTAACGGAAATTCTCATATTTTAAATATTTTTGTTTATTTTTACATTTAATTTTAATAAAGAAACTAGGTTATTGTGTGAAACGTAAATACAAAATTTTGTATTGAATAAGTACACATTTACACTAGCTTTCATGTTGACGTTTAACCAACAGGCTTATTTAAATACTTTTCTCATTTGCGTTTATCTACTAGTCATTGTTTTACATAAAACGAAATAAGTGCTTTTAATTATAGTCGTTTGATTTAATTACACAATTTATATTTGCATTTAATTACATAAATAGAAGTCTCAAGCGAATAATATAAGTTTAACAAAAACATTTACTAAAATAACCACTCATTAATTAATCAAATGAAGGATTACATGTTTCCTACTTACACACGCGAACATATATTTTAAAATATAAATTCCAAAAGATAAAGTTTTATGCATTTTCTAAATTGTCATACTTATTTTTAAAGGAAGATCTAAACGTATCTCCGTTACATTAAAACTTCCATTTACTTTGATTGCAGATCATTCATTAACCGTTTATTTAGTTCACTTAATTAATAGCTTGGAAAAAATAACCCTACCAGATCCTCAAGTCCGTGCTATTGAAGCAGTAATTAGAAAAATACGATGACTGAACTATTAGCAACACTTACGAACGTCAGCGCAACCGTATATATACACAAAACGATCGCACTCCATCTATAGTGATATATTTATTTTTATTGACTTGAACTGGCAACATTTTAAATACCGGAGTTCTAATTGCGAATTCCAAGTATTCTCATGATACTTTTCCTTCTCGTTGTATTGATTTTATTCGACTCAAAAATTTTAAATCTCGACTACATTATGAAATAACTAGAATGAGAAGTAAGGTGAAAAAATGGCAGATAATTCGAATGTAGATTTCAGTTGCATTGTTGCATTCAGTTATATTGATATTGTTGCGTAGGTCTGTTGTAGGTCTTAAAAAGAAGTGACTTTAATAAACTAGTTGTTCAAAATGTCCACCGAATTGCTGTATATATAGTCTAGCTCTTCTTAGAAATAAAGTGGTAACTCTGCTAAAAGTCTCAGGATCAACACGAATGGCTTCTGCGGCATTCATAATTCTAGAAATAAGTTAATAATATATATATATATATATATATATATATAATATTAAATTTTATATTAAATTATATATATAATACTAAATTTTTCCGCCTTCCCCATAAAAATAATCTAGGGGATTTAAGTCTGGTGACCTTGGCGGCCAAGCAACTGCTGCACCTCTTCCAATCCATCGGTTCATACAATTTTGATTAAGAATATCTGTTATTTGTCTACCAAAGTGTAGATATGCGCCATCGTGCTGTATCCACATCCGTGGCCTAACGTTTATAGGAATGTCATCCAGTAATGTTTTAAGGAAATTTAAATAACTAGCTGCCGCGAGACGATTATAAACGGACCAATGAGACGGTCGTCAATAATATCACACCAAATGAGATTCCCTAGTTAGCCGAGGATTTTCAAGTTCTCAATAATGTGAATTTCTAGTGTTATTGATGCCGTTCCTGGCGAAGGAGGCTTCATCATTAAACAATATTTTCTGATTTTCCACGACGAAATTCAAATTTTAATGAGTGGCCGCCAGATCTTAATGCAGGTAAGATATGATACAGGCGCAAACTGAATTTTTTTAAAGTACTCCTACTCTCTTGCGGCTTACGTTAAGTCTCTTGACTATTCTTCAGACAATACTAGAGAGTTGAGCATTAACCATATTAAGTATTGACTCTTCTTGAACAAGTTCTTTTTGCACGGGGCGTTCAGAAGTAGCTGCATAAAACTTGCCTCTTTCTCCTGAACATTGATGGACATTGCTAAAACCAGTTTTACAAGACGCTTTACGAGTGCGAAATCGCCGCTATTCATTAATGCCCGCTCGGTCATTTCCATTACACAAGCCAAAACGAAGTCACGTACTGTACGTAATACCCGCATTAGCAGAGTTATTTAAAACATCGAATGCTTATAGCTCAGTTACGACAGAATTTTGGGCATATATTTATTAGACATTTTTAACTTAAATTTCTTGCCTTCTTGCCTCAGTATCACAACCTTAAGCTGTGGCAATCATGTGATGGGACACCCGGTATATATATACATATATATATATATATACGAGGATAGTTTGACAAGTAGTGAGAATGACACATAGGTGGCGCTCTAATTGGTACCCAAAATCGTGACTTTTAAGGAAATGATTATAAAAATCCATAATATTATTACGCAAGATCGACGACTCAAAGTGAGAGAGATAGCAGACATGGTAAACATTTCAACAGAACGCGTACATCACATTTTAACGAAAGAATTGGGCCTTTCCAAGCTTTCGGCAAGATGGGTGCCGCGATTGCTTTCGACTGATCAAAAGTTCACTCGTTTTGCGAATTTCCAATGAGTATCTGGACATTTATAAGCGGAATCCGGTTGATTTTTGTAGGGGATTTGTTACTTGCGATGAAACTTGGATACATTACAATACACCCGAAACTAAACAACAGTCGAAACAATGGTTAGAACGTGGTTCTGCGCCTCCAAAGAAAGGGAAAACCACTTTATCGGCAAACAGGGTGATGGCATCAATTTGTTGGGATTCAAAGGGCATTTTGGTCATTGATTACCTCAGAAAGGTACCACAATAAACGGACAATATTATGCGGAACTTCTACAAAAATTAAATGTTAAGATTCATGCTGAACGGCCAGGAATGGCAAAGAAAAAGATTCTGTTTCACCAAGACAACGCTCCCTTGCATACCAGCACAGTTGCGATGTCCAAAATCCACGAGTTGCATTTCCAATTAGTACCGCATGCGCCATATTCGCCGGATCTAGCCCCTTCCGGCTTCCACCTTTTTCCAAATTTAAAGGTGGAAAGAAATTTTCGTCTAACGACGAGCTTATCATCTTCGTAAATGAGTATTTTGCAAGCCATCTGGAATTGCATTTTAGAGATGGCATAAGGGCATTGGAGCACCGTTGGAATAAATGTATTGCTCTTTTAGGAGAATATATTGAGAAATAAAAATTGTTTTGTATTTAAAAAATTCTTTTTTCTTTTCCATTCTCACTGCTTGTCAAACTACCCTCATATATATATATATATATATATATATATATATATATATATATATATATATATATATATGATGATATAGCATTTCGTTATTAATCGAATATAGTAAATTTGTAAAAATGCCCCTCGTATTATTTAGTTTAAATAAAATTTTAATAATATATTTTAATTTTTATGTCTCTACTAATTTAATTTTTTAATAGGTCAGTCGGTAAAGACTGAGATCTTTATTTCTAAATCAGGGAGGTAGTTCATTTCATCAGCAACAGAAATGTGCAAGATTTAAAATAATTTGAGTGTTTTTTCCATCGGTTTAATTTATTATCAAAATACGAGAAAAAATATTAAAAAAAGTATTAAATATTTAAACTAATGAAATGTTTTGTAGCAGATATGCTATCTTCTTTTACATATCATAAAACTATACCTCTTCAAACATCATTTAAGTATTAAACACAAAGTGATTTATAAAACAAGCAACAATAGTAAAGTAGTTATATCAAGTAATTACACGTGGAATTTGAAAGAATAATGACAATTAACTTGGATATATGTAAGAAAAGTAGATAATTTAAATTAAAAAGGCACAGTTGAATATGTCAAGAAATGAGTTGATTTCTAACGGAGTTGGCTTTTAATTCAATAATATAAATTCTTTTCATTATGTTTCTTTTTCATATGTCGATTAGTTGAGAGTTATTTAAATATGTATACTAACTTTCTCTTTAATTATTACATACTTATGTTTCTGGTTCAAGATATGTTAGATACGATTACCAGCTTCTATAAGGGTGGATGTATGTACATAGATTAACTACAATCCATCACAATAGGAACACAAATGAACTGCAATTTAGGAATAACAGAATCATGGTATTAATGGATAGGATCGAAGATATCAAGAAGATACAGGTTTTAGATAGCTTCTAGCATATTTAAAAGTAATATCGTATAGATTAAATATACAAATTTCGTTAATGTTATGAATAATTAAAGTTTCTTCTTTATTTGATCTATCTTCTTAATAAAATTTTGAAATAATTGATTGTTAATTCACCTTTTGTTCAAACTAAATATTATTTTTATAAACTGCCAAAATGGCCGCCAAATATATTCTCATAATTCTGGTCTTTTTACCAGAAGAACGTTATGTTCTACCTTACAATTTTGTATTATTCAATTGACCTATTCCAAACTTCTATCAAGCTCGAAAATGCTTGCAAGTCGTCATATGCTGCACAATATATATTTGCTCTTCACCGACAGATATTTTATTGTGTATGTATTTACGAAGGGAACTATAACTATAATAAATCTACCTAGCCATCATAAAGAATATCTAACTTTGCATCGGCTAGTAACGTTCAATAGTGATAAATTCGACTTCAATTCACACATTATTTTTTGCATTGTGAAATGTTTTGGAAGAAAAATGAGTTTCTCAAGATTAGAATATCGCAGTCATTAAATTTTTGACGAAAGAACAGAATTCATTCCAAAATATTCAAGAGTGTGGTAGTATATAGGGACGAGATTCTATCATATTTAAAAGTAAAAAACCGGTGCAGTGGTAAATCCATTGAAAATGACCCATTTGGGACCAGGCAAAAGTTATTCTTATTGAATGCATGCCAAAGGAAACAAAAACATCAGCAGCCTACGGTTACACGTACATTAACAGATTTACGCACGCCTATTGATAACGTCTAAGCTTACGTCAGAAAGAAATCCTTCTTCTTCGTGATAGTGCACGAATTCACAAGACAAAGCGTGATCGTTCATCATATAGTCCAAATTTGGCTCCGTCCGCAAATTTGTACATTCGATGGAAATATGCGATAGAATGACCTCAAATGTAAATTCTTAAATATAAACCGGAAATTATGAAATCAAATGTCCCTTAATGTTCCATTTTTATGTAGATATTTGAAGCAACACCTAAGAGAGTTTCATTTTGGAGACGATAGTAAATTTGAAGACCAATTTTTTCTAATGGAATAAGATGCCTGTAAGGTAGGTGGCGTAAGTGCGCTTAAGTTAAGAGGGATCATGTTGCAAAATAAAATTATCAAAAAAGTTGTAGGCTATATAAAGTTGTAATTATTTTTCTGTTAAATAGGAAACTTTTGTAGTTCCGTTTTGAAATTATACAAACCGTGAAATAAATAAATTTTTAATACACTATTAAATTTAGGCTGACAATTATTCTGTTTCACTGTACATATATATATATATGTATATATATATATATATATATATATATATATATATATATATATATATATATATATATATATATATATATATATATATATATATATATATTTGTATGTGTGTGAGTATGTGTGCTTTATTACAAATTATAGTCGAACTTTTTTATGTTAATAATTAAAACTCTATTATGTTTTCTCTATTTCTGTAATTATCTTCTCACAGATAAAGTATTTAACATGTTTTTTACGAATTACTTCAAGACATGCATGCATATGTGTGAATGAAAAAGCACATTTAAACGGATACTTAATTACTGTTTGCCTGGAAAAACTAACTGTTTCGCAGATAATTTTTTTGCATATACGATAATGCCTTGCAGTCTTCGTGCTCAAAGAAATTAATCGTAAATATAGTTATTGCCTTAACACCTGAATACATTATTATTATTACTGTTAGAACAATCGCTTCTAGAAATCAACATGTGTACATTTATTGGCCGTAGCTGAAAATCATATGAAATAATGTGTTGTATTTCTTTAACACGATATTGCATTATTACTTCCAGTAATATTTATCCTGACTGTTTTATGCCTTTGTGCACATGACGTAATATCAGCAATGTATATATAATGTGTATACATATTTGTTATTACTATGGGTAAGTTGTACAATGGATATAAAATTTATATATAGAGTAAATTCAAAGAATATCTTTACAAAACGTACTAAAAATAACGGTTAACCGTTGAACGACAAATTCTAGTCTTTACTAAGTTCTTTTAAATATTTATTTATTCTCGAATACACCCTCCTATCGAAATCCTCCTTGTTTTACTTTCGGTATAGTTTTTTTGGAGAGGCGTTCTACAATCTCAAACTAGGTGAGTTTCACTCAATTCACTTCTCGCGCTTTTAACTCCAAATGACAAGTAAATATTATTTGCACACATATACCAAAAACTTTTGACGCATAGACTACTCAAATTTAACCATTGAATTCAACTGTTTTTCTCTTAGTCAGTAAATAGTAAAGCACAATATATTATTACGGATACTACTCATCGACTTATTAAGCAAAATCGGGTGTACCACAAGGTTCAAGTCTGAGTCCACTTCTTTTTAATATTTTCATAAACGATTGTTTGGGTGAAATTTACTGTAATAAATTGGCTTTTGTTGATTGATGTTTAAAAATTTTTTTATTTTTAAATTTTAGTGACTTTTTATAACTGGAGTTCAAAAAAGTAGCCCAGTGCTATGAGTATCACAATTTATCTCTTATTGTGTCGACGTGTAGTAAGTAGTAGTAATAGAATAGTAAGTTTCTGAATGCAGTCATTTACCTATATCATTCAACGCCTCGATATTTAAACGTTCTTATCCAGTAAAGGATTTAGGGTTTATCTTGACCGTAATCTTGCCTTCATGGAACGTAGAGACTATATTATATCTTATCATCTATCCCTACCAAATTATTGGAATGTATAATCAGAAACACAACGTCTTTTTAAATGTTAACAATAAAACATCTGTTTTATACTTATGTATGTCTTAGGCTTGGGTATGCAATTTGATCTAGAATCCGTATTACAAATCATAGTACTTAAGCATCGAAAATGTTATGAGAAAATTTCTAACTTCCTCTACTTTAGGGTTGAGGGACACTTATCCTCCGAGAGGAGTCGACCATCGCCCCTCACTCAATAAGTTTAAAATAGATTTTCTTCTCGCTAAGCGACAATTCACGAGTCTGAAACTTATTTTTAACTTAATTCATTATAGAATTGATTGTAAGAAGTTGTAGTCCCACTCTAATTTTATAATATGCTCGAGACCAAAACGACCTTTTAACTTTTTTGTGACATCAATGCTCTTTTAAAGAAATTTTAGATGTAGCAGGAATTTATTTATAATTTTTACTTATAGGTAATTTTGATGTAGCCTGCGGTTAACTTAATAACTGAAGGTTAATATATAACCGCTTTCCATATTAATTTTCGTATTCTGTATACGTATTTCGACAACTACGTTGTCATTATCAGCAGATAATTAAACAGTGTCGCACCTTGAAAAACTACGGCAAAATACCCGTACGAAACAAATTCCGCACACGATCTGTACCGTTGAAAGCTGATGATGACAACTTAGTTGTCGAAATACGTATACAGAATACAAAAATTAACATGGAAAGGGGTTACATATCAACCATCAGTGATTAACTTGCTTATAGGTGTTTAGATAAGTAATTTTTTCATTTAATAAATTTATTATTCTGATACCTTATTTTCCTTTATATTTGATATTTTTTGTATATATTTTACATTTCTATTTGTTTCTATCTTGAGTATGATGATACTTTTATTAAGTGATTCGTTCTTTTTTATCACATAGTATATATTGTTACAATGTTACTTATTATAGAAGAATTACAACACAGAAGCGAAGAAACGTTTTATTCTAAAACATAATTTACTCAATTTCTTATTGTATTTCATTATTCACATTCTTTTTGTGGTGTTTCTGATGCCTGTACGCGTTTTGATTCATTGCCTCTTCCTATGTAAAAAGTAGACGTATCTGGTTAAGATATTTTTACTGTTCAGTACCTTCCTGTTTATATTAAGAATAAATGTTTTCTTAAACAGTTTAGAAGCATCACAATGATTTAGTTGAAATGATACCAATACCAGCAATTATATAAATTGCGCTAGATATTCACAATTGAACAGTTATTGTATTATTTGCGCTATATCCTGCTTTGTACTATACTAAATTGCAATTTGTTTATTAACATAGAATATATAAGACATTGTACTGTACAATACGAAACTCTATTAATTCAGTGAATGTACCACTTATAACGAGATACAACTTAACTATATGAAGCTGTATAATATTTATATAGTTTTTTGCAATTCTATGAGCGGTGAGATATTTGTCTCTTTTTGAATGGAGTGGCACCTTTTCATACGCCCTATAGTAAAATTTAGAGTCAGTTAATTGTGGAAGTAAAATGTAAATTATATATAAGTAGAAGTAAAACTTATTCAACAAGTTTTTGCAGAAAAATTTAGGTCTTCTACATTATTTCTATAAGTAATAATAATAATATTAAATGTATGACTGCAATATCGACATCCGTTATTAATAAACACTATATTCAAATTACAACCTAACAAAAAAGAAAAATTGGAGAAACTCAAAATACTGCAAAGTGTACTTTACGCGCATTATAGTTCTAAATATAACAAGGAAGCAAATGCCAAGCAAAAGCGTATATACCAAATTAGTCTGTTGAATTTGATGGAGCCTGTGGTTGATTAACTTAATTAGTGTACATCTTGGTTCTCAACGGTATAGATCGCGTATGGAGTTTGTTTTCGTACAGGTGTTTTTCACCGTGGTTTACCAAGTGCGACACTTTGCAATTATCTGCTGATGATGACAACTTAGTTGTCGAAATGCGCATACAGAATTACAAAAGTAAATGTGGAAAGGGGTTATATATCAACCTTAGTGATCAAATTAGTCTGGTTATTAAGAATTGTTATTTCGGACTTATGGGAAGATTTCCATATTTCAAGGGCTTTCAGAATGTTCAATTTGTTGCCATTTTTGGTAAAAAGTAAAATATTTATTTATTTATTTATTTATTTATTATTCTTCTATTATAAGGGCTGCAAAAGTAGACTTGGAGAATGTGTTATCAAATTCACCTGTATATTCTTTAGGGCGAATATTAAAACTTCTGTCAGTCTAGCCGAACATATAATGAAATATTCATGCATATACAGTAGTGCGCATAAGTAAGTGACCACTTGCGAAAAATTAAATTCTTTTACAATATTATTTCCATATTTAATATGACTCTACTTTTGATCTCATAATAAACTTCTAGGAATTGAAAACGTATTATTATATGAAAGAGAAGCAGTTTTTGTGAAAATGTTCTTATTTAATTCTAACAGAATTTTAAAGCGCTTAGTTCGAATTATTATGTGTTCAATCATAGAGAACTTACTTATTTCAGTACAAGTGTCTGTGAATATTTATATATTCTTACAATATTCTGATATTGTAAATAACAATTCATTTTATTCTATCATACGTATTTTGATTAAAGTAATTTCTCCAAAAGTAGTGAAAGAGTAGTAAAATTCCTAGAATATCTGACTCAAATCGCCACTGGATAGTTTTTTTTTATCATTAAGTTGGCGACAAATTACCGAAAGAATAGAATATTGCGTTTTCTCTGCAATTTGTCGCTGACTTAATTATAAAAGCACTCTTCAGTTGCGATTTTCATCAGATATTCTAGACATTTCACTATCTTTTCGAGAAATTAATATAATCAGAATATGAATGATAGAATAAAATTAATCGTTATTTACAGTATCAGCAAAATATTTACAAGCACTTGTACTAGTTCTCGATTTTAAAAATAATCAAAAAGAAAGACGCAATCGATTTGGTGACTAATAAAGAAAGACGAGAAGACGAGGTCAAGAAAATTAAGGTCATGACCAATATTTGCGATTGACATCTTTGCGAAATAAGACGAAATCGTTTAAAAAGTTAACAAAAGATTTTTGTAAATCGATAGAAGTTTCTGCGCATCCTTCTACCGTTTGGTGTATGCCTAATTAAACAGTGACTTAGAGGTCGTGTTGTAAGAAAGAAGCCATTGCTGCGAAGGGATAATAAACAGATACAATTGAAATATGTACGAATTCATTCCCATTGGACATTGGACGAGTGGCTTCGCATACTTTGGATAGATGAGTCTAAATTTAAAATATTCGGAACCAAAAGAAAACAGTATGTTTGCAAAAGGGTTGATGAAGCATATAAACTATCATATATACAGTCTACAATCATATATGGAGATGTGCAAGGAATTGGCCAGTTAATTAAAATTACTGGAAAATTAACGTCAGTTAAATATTTAGAGATTCTGCAGCATTATACTATACCAATAGGAATACATTGGTAATAATTACATTTTTCAACACGATAGCCGTCAGAAGCATACTACTAGGAAGCGTTAAACATTATTTAAATGAGATCGAGCAACAAGGAATTATACAAATTTTAGTCTGCCCTGCACAAAGTCCAAATTTAAATATTATCGAACATGTGTGGGATTATTGAAATCGTGCGATGCAGAAAAGATCGCCAACTAGTGCCAATCAACTTTTCGATATCTTTTGGAAGAATGGAATAACATTCCACGAGAATTTGTAACATAACTGTTCGATATTTTACCTAAACACGTGAGAAGTATATCTGCTACATGTTAACTTACTAAATACTAGTATTATTGTCTTTATTATTAATATTTTTCAGTTATATGCATTATTTTCGTTGTGTTATTAACGTCGAAAAATTTTATTTTCTAGAAGAAAGTTTCTTTTACTTGTTTTTTTTTAATGCAGAACGATAAATTTTCTATGATGGTCAATTATTTATGCACATTACTTATATACTATATATACATATATATACATATATATGTATATATATATATATAGTATATATATATATATATATATATATATATATATATATATATATATATTAGTTTCAATATTAAAAATAATTATTTAAATTTGATACATGTGTGTTAAAGGCTACGTTAATATTGTGTTTAGAAATAATTCTGGCTATTTCCTTACTAACAGACAAAAAGCCAAAATACTAATATGAATGCAAATTTAATTTCTTTTATATTTTATATACATTTTATGATTTTAATGGGATAGCCATTATTATAGAATTTTTGTTTTGATAAAGGTAATGTTAATTCTATGTATCATAGAGTACAAACCTGCTAGTTTTTTGCTTATGAGTTGATTTGAATCATTCGAAGCATAAGAGTCTGTAAAAGTAGATATACGAAAAACATTAAAGCTAAATTGGCTATCGAGTTTGGTAATATTAAGGGCTAAGAAATTTCTAATGCTATCTTTTTAAATTTCCATCGCGTATTACACTTTAGAGTGTATTTTTAACCAATAATTTTTATTGTATACATACACATAAAATGATTTGTATTCTTATTTGAATAAATAATTTTACTTTTGCCCTTGTTAGAAAGTACATAAATAATAGCTGTAAGTATTTTAATTTCTTTACGTGAAATTACTTGCTTAACAACTACGTTTACATAAAAGTTTTCATCGTAGCAACGATATGTTCTAGATTTTCCGTGTCTATCAAAAGTTTTGTTTTATACTGGCTCTGGTGTTCCCCAAGATATAATTTTAACCACTAATACTAATTTTCAGTAAACAACAGTGCAAATATTACATTAGTAATGAACACATTCTGTTATTTAAATAGTATAGTCTAAAATAATCAAATAAAACATCAAGTTTGTCTGTACAATAAATGATCTAATCTTCAATCAAATCTGTGAATTATTGACGATTGGTGTACCCACAATCAGATAAAGCTCAACATCGACAAATGTGCTGATCTCTCTTTTAGTAGAAGTGATACTCCGCTTTACTATAACTACAATGTTCGGCAATCCATTATACCTAGAGCACACAACTTCAAGGATCTTGGAGTTTTGTTCGACTCGTATCTTAGCTTATAAGTAGCATATAAGCAGCATAACTTCATCGTCTTGCAGAGGTCTTGGGTTCCTTATTCGTTCTTGCAGGGGTTTTAGTAGCTTGCACACTTTGAAGGTTTTTTACGGTTCTCTTGATCAGTCTAGATTGGAATATACTTCAGTTGTGTGGTACGCGCTTTACCATTACCAGCAGTTACTCCTGGAGCGTGTTCAAAAGAGGTTCCTTAAATATTTATCCTACAGGATTGATGGACATTATCCTGCCTTTGGTTCAACGAATGAGGGTCTACTTGATAGGCACAATTTTGATTCTCTCAGTATACGCAGGGAGAAAGCTAGTGGTGGTTTTCTTTATAAATTAATAAATAATTTCATTTATTCTTCTGTGCTGTTGTCCCAGGTTGATTTCCTCGTGTCTAGTTTTGACGCTAAATTGTCGGCAACCTTCTCAATAGCTAGGGCAAGAACCAATGTTCTCTACAAGGCTCCACCGGTACATATCTCCAGAAATGCCAATGTATTATACGAGGATGCCTTTCGTTAATTTGCATCTATTATTGTTCGTTCAGTCTTTTTTTAAATGACTTGGTTTACATTATTATAAATGTGTATATTTTTTTGTTAATTAGACTCTTATTTTTCTTTGTATTACATTAACTGCACTTACTTTTGTATTTAATTTTATTATATTTTTAAGTGCATTATGTCCTGTAAATGGTCTGTGTAACTGTTGGGCATTAAAGATTATTATTATTACTATTATTATTATTGTTAATTAGTAAAATTTGGACGGAAGATCAGAACCAAATTGCACTGTATTTTGAGCCTGATTTTTTGGTTTACTTTATCACATAATATTAAAATGTTAACTTATACAATTAATTTAAAGTTTAATGCTTAAATATTATATTATATATAGCATACTTATAACATTCAGTGTTTCAAATTGCACGAATTTTTGCTATTTCAATATGTAACGATTATTTACATAGTGATCATATTACTCCTTTCGCAGGTCTTTTCAATGACCATTCTACGTGCTTCAGAAATTAATTCCTTACTTATAAAAATATTCAACCCTAATATCTTTTGGTATGCAAACACCATTGTTTGCGACTTGTGTTTAAACAGGCTACCACAACCGATTTTTTTTAGTACAGTGTATGTGTGTATATGTGTACATAATTCTTAAGCGTATGTTATAAAATAAACATTAAATAGAATAATGCATTTGTTACCGAATGAAAACTAATAAGCATACTACAGCCAACTATATGACCGGTTCGATAACCTTGGCGCACTAGTTGTTAAAGGGCGCGGTGAATGTCGAGAAGAAATGTGATTTTGATTACCTTTCGAAATATGTAACGAAATAGATAGAAAAAGCAAGACGTATTCAGATTTCGATATTTCAAAATTTCTAATTTGAGTTTTCTATTGCGTTATTTTAAAAGTTCAAAAGTAGCATTATATGAAATATATATAAACATTTAATTAATGCATACAAAACATAGATAACTAATAAAATTCTAATTGGTTGTAAAGTTTAGATGGCCTCTCTAATTTTTTCTAGATCACATATTTTAGACGACATACCGTGCTTTCATATTAAAATGCTACAAACACCGTATCATATTATATTCGGGTCTAGATACCGAATGCCGATCAGAATGTAAAGTGATGGGGCGCGAGTCAGTCGAATCACAACAACGACTGACTACAGATTACAGATTAAGTAAGTGTTCGTGGTACTTGGCGGAAGGTCTATCACTGACTGTCCATATTGTTTACGTCCAAAAATTAATAAATTATAATTACTTTTAAGTGTACAATTAGTTATTTTTACAATAAGTTTCGCATTGAACTAAAAGACGTTTTCTAATAAAATACTTTTTAAATACAGAAAATAAATTCAATTAATTAAATTCTCAAATGTCCCTCCTGCTGGCGCTAAACAGTACCCCAATCTATTATAAAATTCATTTCGAACATTAGCCAGTACAAGAGGATTAATAATTTGGAATTGGTGTTCGATATTAATCCGTAATTCTTCCAAATTATTAGTCCTTTCGTCTTGATGCCCATATAACTTTGATTTTATGTAACCCCATAAAAAAAAGTCATTAGGGGCTAAGTCTGGTGACCTTGGTGGCCAGCGAATTGTACCACTATTAGATATAACTCTTTGGGGGAATATATTATTTAAATATTCATTCACAATTCTAGTTCCATGGGTCGGACAACCATCATGCTGGAACCATACGTTCTCTAAATTGGGATTAATAGTTCTCAAAGCATAGACAATGGTGCTTCGAAGAAGATTCAAATATATTTCCCCATTTAAATTGCCTTCGATAAAGAATGGACCAATAATGTTATTCCCATAAATACCAGCCCAAATATTCAATTTTTCAGGATACTGTGTCCCCGTATTCAATTGTTGATACTCGTTTTCAATAGACCAATATCGAAGATTCGACGGATTGTGTTTACCATGCAACGGAAACGTGGATTCATCGGTAAACACGATAGTCTCAATGAAGTGTTCATTCGCATTTACGCGTTCTATTACAGTTTCACAAAATTCCATTCTGCGGTGTTGATCAGCATGAAAAATTTCCTGATGAGTTTGGTATTTATAGCATGTGTATTTATTTTTCTTTAATATCTTATGAACTTTACCCACGCTAATACCTATCTCTTCTGATATTTTAGATATAGTAATATTGGAATTTTCTTCGACAATTGCGCACACCATGACTTCCTGCATTTCTTTATCGTTACTTATTCTCAGTATTTTATAACATTTACATCCCAAAATGCAACCTTCTGATTTAAACTTTTTAACTACTAATGATATTGTTATTAATGCAGGAAAGAGACGATCTACATACTTTTAAGAGAAAAGGCCCTGGATACGCCGTAAAGAATTATCTTTCAAAGCCCATGTTATCATTTGAATTTTTTCTTCCAATATATACATTATCAAAGTAATATAATTAAGAAAATATTTAAATTTAAAGGTCACACTCTCCCATATGCAAACCACGAATGACCGTTAATACGATATCGATACGCCTACAGTCAAATTAGTGTTGGGGCTGTAGCTAGTACGATCAGTAGTCAGTTATAGTCGTGATTCAAATGACTCGCCCCTACCACTTTACATTCTGATCGGTATTCGGCAGCTAGACCCGAATATAATGTGGTACAGTTTTCGTAGCGAGGTAAAATGAATGCATGGTATATGTAGTAGAACCAAGATTTATTTCAGCGAAATTATAGAATATAAATATATAAAATTTTGATATAGGAATTGCGAAAGAAAAGTATGGAATTATTTCACCCTTACACTTTCATTTTAGAAATAAGAGAAAATATCTAGTAATGAATTTTTTGGGTTTTTATTTTTTTACAAGATAGCTTACATATAAACAGCTTTTTTAATATTTAAGTTTTCGTTGCCATTAGAATTATTTATAATAAATAATTTATAGAAATTTCTCATGTCACTTATACATGTATAAAAATCCATAATTTATAGGGTTTATTCATTATTTGGAAAAATTATTAATTGTACACTAACGCGATCATTAAAAATCGCCCCTAGCTTAAGCTCGTTTGTTTTCAAGCAAATATATATATATATATATATATATATATATATATATATATATTTACCTACTTTAAATGTATTAGATTTTAGATTTTTCGATGAATGAGGGTACAAATTAGTGTTTCCACAAAGGGTGGGGATGTTTTGATTTTTGAAAGCTTGAAGAAAGGTGATGAAATGGCGTTGCACAATAACTGGATGTACGGCAACAATTTATACAAAAACATATGGTTCAAGAGCAATCATAAGAAGGGCTAATGACCACGGTCACATTAGGAATAAACAAAAATCATTCGGCTGCTAGTTACGCAATCTGTGAAAAGAAAGGCTGTTGAAGATCGCAGTTTAAAAGAAGAAGAAATTGCTGTGTTAGAAGTAAGTCTTATATCACCACTACGTAAATCAAGAAGTTAAGCATAATAGAAATAGTGACAAATTTGGGAAAAAGATTTTTGTTATCGAATGACTTTTCCACAAACGTTATTGTGTTTTAATGGAAAAGAAATTGCGATTTCTATGTGATGTAGAAGAGATATATGTATATATGTACATTAAAGTATTACAGAAAATTTTATATGTAAATGTTCACATCACACGGATTAGGAATGGACAATACGTTCCATTAGTGTAATTTATTAACGAATAAATTAAAATCAACTTACGTTGGTATAGAGAGAAAGGTAGAGAGGGAGAGAGAGAGAGAAGAAAAGGGCTTCCTAGGCTTGTTTTAAACATCATACCGTAGAAATATAAACTTAATATTAAAAGTACAATTTTTAATTACAAGCTATTAATAACTCCAACTTTATTATACATTTCCTTATGTTGGCAATAACAGTTACACATTTCTCAGAAAAATGAAATGTCCATAGAAAAGAAAATAAAGAAAATGCTGTTAATTGGACATTGTATTCGAAACATATAAACATTAAGTTCTCTTTAAGTTATTTCAGCCAGCGCATAATTGTTTTATGAGGCTATTCAAAGTAAACAATTCTATTCTTATGTATTTATTATTTTTTTACAAAGAAGAGAAAATATTTATATTAATTTCGAAATTAGAAACGTGCCCGAATATGTACAGAACTTTAAATATTCCACAAAGAATTATTTTATGGAACCAAATATTCTCTAGATACAAGTTGTTACTACATAATCTACTAACTGTCATTCATTAATGTACGGATCAACGGAGCCAGCCACCGCAAGGGCATGTTTTAAAATCATGTACTAAAACTATCACGACTTACACAGGTAAACTTTGAACTATCGTAAAAGAAAGCCACGAGGTTTCTTGCAATCCATTTTATATGTACTTAATTAATTAAATAATTGATTTCCTCATACCTAGTTTTGATACTTTTTCAATACCCAAGGCAAGAACCAATAATTTTTACAAGCCACCACTGGTACGAGTACATACATACATATGTGCAGAAACGCTAATGAATTATACTTGGATGGATTTGTTTGGTTAGGTGCTTTTTTTGTATTAAATTAAATTATTCTTAATTTTGGTAATATGTCCTGTAATTGGATTGTTATCTGTTGGACATTAAAGATTATTGTTATTAATACTATTATTTTTAACCTGTGATCTTTATTACATTTTTCTTGGTATGGTTACATGTTATGTATAGAAAACAGATACAGAAAATATTTTAGTAATATATTCAAAATAATTTTACAATTACGCATTTTACAAAAATACAAAAATATTTTAGTAACGTATTCAGAAAATCTATCTACTTCAGATTAGTGAGAAACACATTTTACCAAATGGAAACGAGATAAAACACAAGTTTTTAATTGTCCTCTTAAATTATTTGTGTTCTTCTTTATACACTAATTTCACGTTCATTCGCACTTTTTCCGCAACATTTTGCATCTTTATATATATTCCAAATTGAAAATCCTTTTAAACAGAAACTGATACAGAGATGGGTGATGCCAATAAAAACTTGAATTGAATCTAGAATGGAAATATTCTCAGGCATTTGTTGTTCTAAAAAAAATAGTAGCATTTTAGCCCAAATACCAGGTGGGAAAACAGCTGATACTTTATCTAAATAATAAATCCAGAAACTTTAATGTTCGAACATATTTCCAGCAAAATCCAATACAAAACAATCGCCAACATCATTCAGATCTAGGTAAGTTAAACCAAATGGATACCTTAGTCTTTTTCCCATAAATAAATCAGAATGATTGTACAGTGATCAGAGAAGGTATAAACTATCTTTCTTAACATGCACCATATTAACTCGGATATATATATATACTCAATGACATTAGAAGTGTTACACCTAGAAGGAATAGTTTCCTGGACGTGATTTTTTGGTAATGTGATGAGCTTAAGTCAAGAATGAAACGATCAGATTTCCAAGAAATTTTATTAACATTAATTTGAAAAAAAATCAATAATGTGTTTGGCGACCCCGTAGCTGTAGACACTCCTGTATACGTCTAGGCATCGACAAAATAAGATGGTCGATGTCTGCTTGTAGCACCTCGTTCCAAGCAACTTGAACTTGGTGGATTAACTGTGCCAGAGTTTGTGGAGGATGGTTCAAATTGATCAGTCTTCTCCCCATTATGTCCCACACATGTTCGATGGGATTTAAATCCGGTGAACGGGGTGGCCACGGCAAAACATTAACGCCAGCTTCTCGTAGAAAGTCCATAGTACGACGAGCAATATGTGGACGCGCGTTGTCTTGCTGAAAAAGGACGTGTGGACGGCCATCTAGATAAGGCAATAAAGTGGTTTGTAGGACGTCATCAACATAACGCGCAGCTGTCATACTGCCCCGAATAAACAGAAGAGGTGATCGGCTTCCATATGCAATAGCCCCCCAAACCATTACTCCAACAGTCCTGTGCACATGCCTCAGCAAATCCAATATCACGTCGCTCTCCACGACGGCGTCTTACCCTCTGACGGCCATCATGCATGCCTAGGCAGAATCGCGATTCGTCGCTGAATACGACATTATGCCATTCTGCTTCCCAATGCTGCCGTTCTCTGCACCAGTCCAAACGTTGACGACGATGTTCTGTAGTCAAAGGAAGGACTAATCGTGGACGGTATGAAGCAAGTCCAAAAGCTCGAATGCGGCGATATAATGTTCGCATACTGACAATGCGACCTTCTACACCAAACCATTGGTCACAGAGTTGGCGCGTAGTAGCAAAACGGTCTCGCAGAGCTAGTAGTCTGAAGTGCCTGTCTTGACGCTCTGCGGTACGCCTCGGTTGACCTGTTGGTCTGTTTCGTGTTCCTCTACCTTCTTCTGTCCACACCCTACACACACGCATTACTGTCATTGCAGTGTTTTGCCGTGGCCACCCCGTTCACCGGATTTAAATCCCATCGAACATGTGTGGGACATAATGGGGAGAAGACTGACCAATTTGAACCATCCTCCACAAACTCTGGCACAGTTAATCCACCAAGTTCAAGTTGCTTGGAACGAGGTGCCACAAGCAGACATCGACCATCTTATTTTGTCGATGCCTAGACGTGTACAGGAGTGTCTACAGCTACGGGGTCGCCAAACACATTATTGATTTTTTTTCAAATTAATGTTAATAAAATTTCTTGGAAATCTGATCGTTTCATTCTTGACTTAAGCTTATCATATTACCAAAAAATCACGTCCAGGAAACTATTCCTTCTAGGTGTAACACTTCTAATGTCATTGAGTATATATTAACATAAAAATTTGTTTAATCCTTCCTATTTGCTTTGAATAATAATCTGAAATTTAATTAATTTTATATTTATAATAAACAATTACAAACAATTTGTTAATTAAAGGAAATAAATATTCAAGTAAAATTAATTTATTAATTTAAACATGTAACAGTTTCTGTAAATCTCGCAGAAGCTTTTTGCACGATATTTCGCTCTTCGCCGACGCTTTCTTGTTTCTTCATTTCAATTTCTTATCCAAACAATTATCATCGACCACGTTTCCTTCGCCTCCTCTTAATTGTTGATTCTACTCGAAAACTTTTGTTACTAATAAACAATTAGCTTCATAAGCGATTTTAAGCATTCGCAGCGTCACAGTAGCAGTTTTATTATTTTTAACACAAAAGTTAATGTTAAAACTCCCTTCTTGATGCACTTTTCGACCCAAGCATACAAACTACTCTCCTTTAAATAGAGGTATTTCAGTTAAACATGCATGTAAAAATTTTATTTTAAGCATTTAATAATTTTTATAGGTGTAACTAGAAAGAAAATATACCTAGCCATAACAGAAACAACTAGTAGTGCGTTACCTAGTAACGTTCAATTGTGACAATGTGTCAAATTTGACTTCAATTTGCTCATGATTTTGTATTTTATAAAGTGTTCTTAGCAACAAAAAGTGATTTTTGTGAAATTAAAACATCGCAGTATCAATATATTTTTGACAAAGGAACAGTTTTCTCTTAAAACTATTTAAGAATGAATGATTGCAGTGATTGCAGTATAAAATATTGAAAGTGACCCACACTTTTTTGAGATCGAATGGGAGTTATTCTCGTTGAATATATGCCTACAATAACAGCAGTTACCTACGGTAATACGTTAACAAAATTACCTACGAGTATTGATCAAAAAGTTTCTAAGTTTGCATCACAAAAAAGTCCTCCTTCTTCACGACAATGCGCGATTTCACAAGACAGTTTAACAAATACTTCGTGAATGTAACTTCCACGAGATGAGCCACTTCCCCTCCCGTCCGGCATCATTTTATTCTGAAATTTGAAAAAACACCTCAGAGGCTTTCATTTTTGAGACGATTAAAGGAAAAGGGATATACAACTCTCTGTGTGTGTGTCTGTTATATATATCATATTTATATATATATATATATATATATATATATATATATATATATATATATATAGTTATGTAACAATAACAAGACATATTTTAAGAAAAATCAATTTTAAACTGGCGTTTAAAAAATACAAGGTTATGTCATGAAATTTTCGAACAATCCTGAATTTTATGTACGTTACATAAGTACGTCAAGTTTTATTATATTTAATTCTAAATATTTGTGACAATATAACAAAGAATACATAAACTCTTAAATATTGGCGAAACATATTTCTTTGTGTTGATATTTAGTAAAACCTTACATAATTAGATATTGGAGAGTCTTTCAATAGGGATTTCCGAACTTTGACAGTTGATAGCGGTCATATTGTTAAAGCTACATCTGTCGAATTTACTGTCATTTATTCAGTCTGTTTTGCCAAATCACTGTGGATGAATATAGCGTTTAGCAACAAGTGCAAATGATAAAATTGTTTTATTAAAATGGGTGCATTGCAGTGTGGTGAATAAATTTGAGTCCACTGGTTCAGTAAATAATGAACCAACACCCGTACGATGACGAAATGCAAGATCTACCGAAAACATCACCGCTGTCCGTGAGAGTGTGCAGGGGAATCCGAGGCAGTCGATTTCGCGTCGCTCACAAGAACTCGGCCTTTCGCAGACCACAACTTGGACAATTGTGCGTCGTAACTTAGGCTTGCACCCGTACAAAATTCAACTGACCCAGGAGCTGAAGGTAAGCGACAATAGACAACGACGTGTGTTCGCTGAATGGGCCCTGGAGCAGTTGGAAGCTGACCCTAATTTTTATCAAAAAATCATCTTCAGCGATGAGGCCTATTTCTGGATGAATGCGTACATCAACAAACAAAATTGTCGAATTTGGGACGATTCCAATCCACATGAGATCCAAGAGCGAAAAAGTCACATATTTCTTTGAGAATGACGTTGGCCACCAGACCATCACCGTCAATGACGAGCGCTATAGGTCGGTGATTACTAACTTCTGTTGGCCTAAATTGGATGATATGGACACCAATGACCTGTGGTGTGAACAGGACGGCGTCACACAGCTCATGCCACATTGGACATTCTGCACGAGTGATTTCAAAGCCTGGTCATCTCACGTGGAGGTGATGTGAACTGGCCACCGAGATCGCGAGATTTGACCCCGTTAGACTTTTTCTTGTGGGATTTTCTTAAGTCGCAGGCCTATGCGAAAAAATCACAGATCGCAGCAGCCCTCAAAGCCAATATATCCCATGCCATCGGTCAAATTCAGCCTGATTTTTGCGCTCGAGTCATGGAAAACCGGACATTTCGGTTGCGCGCCACCCAGCGAAGCCGCGGCGCAAATTTGCACGATTATATTCCATACTTTTCATCTATTCTGGTTAATAGTAAAATTTCTTTCAGGTTTCTAAGAATCGACATATTGACCAGTAACTTGTTCCTGGTTTTTCAATTTTAATATATTGCATGCTGTATTTTATCATTCCATTTTACGTTATATAGGGTGTTGTTTCGCCAGTTTTTAATTTTCTTTAATTTCTCATAAAAGAAATCTGTACGCAAAGAAGTTTTATTTTAAGAAGAGTAAATATATTTAAAAGATGAAAATAGAAAACCAATTTCCAACGATTGTAAAAGGAAATTATAACGCCGATATCCGGTTGCGTCTATTGCGAGTGTTTATGTGTTTCAAATCTATTTATTAGCTTGGTTTCTCGTTTTACTAAATTAAATATCAGGTTCGATCGTAAAAGTAATGATCTAATGTTAAATATCTGTTTTAAAATATTCATTAATAGCTCCTAAGATAGCATAAGCAAACACGCGCAAATTTACATTTTCATTCTACACACCGTAAAAGATTGCATAGGAAATATGTATCTACTAATCTACTATGCATTCGTATGTATATTTTCCATTTAAATAGCCTACTATTTACATTTTACAGCTAAATAGCAATTTAAAGAAATAAATGGTGCACAATAAACAAGGCAAGATAATACAAATAAGAAAATTTATTGTTATTGATTTAGAAGATGTCTGTCTACTTATCTTAACAAAACTTGTGCTAAAATTATTTCAAATTACATACATGTGTCGACAAATATACATATTTTATAATTTTTTGATTGGAATAGATAGATATTTTTTATTAAATATAATCGAAACATTACGTGAATCGTCAATATTTGATTTTAAGAAAATATATATGGAGATGGTACAAAATAACAGATAAAATATTTAAAAATAACAAAACAAATTTCAAATAATATGTAAAACAACACAACACCTAAAAAAATTAAAAGTAAATGAAAATCTGGACGTTAAAAATGTATCATCTGAATAAAAGCTAACATTAGTTTAGCTTCATTTATACAGTCTGTCTGAGAGAAAATGGAACTTTTTTAAAATAAAGACAAAGCTATTTTCGTAAAATTCAATTATTTTATTCAAAGTAGTCGCCTTCGGCTTCAATACAACGTTTTACACGGTTAATTAATATGTCGAATGGATTTTTAAGTTTATCTTTAGAGGTATTCTTCAAGATCTGTGTCGACGACTTCTTAATGGCTCCAATGTCGACATAAGGCTGTCCTTTCATCGGCAAAAATTTTGCTTGGAGAATGGGTGATAATCGTCGAGCGATGAGACAGTGCATTATCAAGTAACAAACGCCAGCTACAATTTTCACTATATTGAGGGTGCACACTACGAATACGCGCCAAAAGACACCATAACACCAAGATAATATACAGCATTGATTGTTTGACTAGTAGGTATAAACTCTTTGTGCACTATGCCTTTCGCATCATAAAAACTAGTCAACATTGTCTTGACTTTTGATTTCTCCAAAGGGCATTTTTTCGGTATTTTTTCGCTTGGATGATTACATTCAGTGCTTCGACAGTTGATCTCTGCATTACATTGAAAACATCACGTCTCATCGCCAGTTACAATAGAATACCAGAAGTTTTCGTCCTTTTTTGAGTCTTTAATCAAGTCTGTACAATGTTGAATTCGGAGCAATTTTTGATCATCAGTTAGCTTGTGTGGTACAAATCTTGCACAAATCTTTCTCGGTTCCAAATGCTGTGTTAAAATGCGTTGGATAGAATCATTGGAAACATTTAATTCCATTCTCACATATAGCAATGAGAATTTCGACACATTTCTGATAAATTCACGTACTAGTTCGATGTTCCTTTTTTATGCGCAATTTCTCTACTTCTAATACCATGATATTTTGACATAACATTGGGGGCAGATCTACCTTATCGATGCATATTTTTTTAATAGCTGACGCCTACAAGAATTACTATTTTATAAAGGTTCCGTCTTCTCTGCGACAGACACCCCAGTAATCAATATATATTTGCGATACCTAAAGTCTACGTTGGAGTATTACTTGTAACTCCTACTGCAGGCATTATATTAGTCCGTTTAGACTTTTACTTTAAAATGGTTCTAGTTGTTCAGCATAAATTTTAGGCAAGTAAGTACATGCATACAAACATGGGAATGTATTTGATCTTCTTTGAAATATGTTTGACACTTTTCTCTCTTCTTTAGGTTGCCATAGCACTTTTTTGAAGAACGAATATTCTTCCGCTGTAGGATAAAGTAGCCCAGCAAAAATACCGTAATTAGCTTATCTTCGAAGTTGACGTAATAGGCAGTCTTTACCCCTGCATAAATAGCCATACCTTTCAGCCTTCGAATTTGATAGATTTTTGCACATGAAAGCTCTCTATCCAAAGTGAGTTTCAAATATTTGAAATCACCGCAAAATTCAACTCAAAAATGTAATCAAATTGTGAAATTACATGAATATAAGAAGTATGATGGAAATGACGATTCAATCTATTTTCTTTTATTGTATACAATTAATACTTATTCTAATTTTATATAGTTTCGCAATATCACACTTCCGATCGTTGCAGTCTGGAACAACTTCAACGTAGCTTGAGACCTTTTCACCCGTAATGTAGCTGGCAACTATGACACTCTATATTGTTTTCCCCCAAACTAAGACAATATAAATAGCACACTCGGCTTGTCTTAATGCTCTGTTTTAGTCAAAAATGGACTATTGAAGAGTTTTACGCTACAACTTTGTCTATGAATTGAATAATGATTAGTGTTTGAAGGAAACTGCTCCTGTGCTATAAGATGATTGTCCATATCATATAACTATATTCAGGTGGTATAAGGAGTTGTAAAGATAAAACTTCATTTTGGAAAATTCTTCAAGGTTTGGAGCCCTACTTCGTCTGTTACTGAGAAGAACATTGGTGTTGTCAAGAAGACGCTTGGGTCAGTAAAAATACATTATTCATCAGCAATCCGTATCATTCCCACAAATATCTTTGGGTGAGGAAGATATTGTACCTCATGTCATCATCGGCAAGCAAATATTACGATGCATTACGTAATGCCACCAGGTTCTCGTGATGTTTAAAATTGTAATACTTGGCTACATTAAAGCATCTTAACAAGTAACAAAACCATGACATGTGCACTAAAGCAGAAAATGGAATCTGACTGAAGATTAAAATTCGTGTATCTATATGAATATCTCGATCCGTTAAGAAGGAAACGGTACCCGTCTTCTTGACATTGAGAAGAGTTATGAACGTAGTGCTAGTGTTTCACCACGATAACGCGTCGGCTTATCGCTCCAATGTCTGTACCAAGAAGAGAAGTAAAAACTAAAATGGAATTCTTTTTTTAAAAAAACTAACCTCTTATTGCAAAACCCTTGCATTGTGCTTTGTATGATCAAAGAAATGTGCATAAAAATTAGCGTAGAATGTAGAAAAATTCAATGAAAAGCAAATTAATGCATATAAATATATAATAAACATTCAAAAAGTTCAGAATAACAACCCAATTCATACATCCCGGGTTGTTGTTAAATGATTACTTGAACATCTTGGAATATCATTAAGGATTGACCAGCAAAGTCTCCGGAACTGAACCCAATAGAGAATTTGTGGAATTTATTAATTCGGTACTGAGATGCGGAAGAAACACATATTCATCTAAGAACAGTGAACCCTTTGAGAACGAGTTAGGACTGAAGTTCGAAATGAAATCTGTAACACACTGGTAAAGTTTATGTTATGGCGCCTGCAAATGCTAGTAGGTAATGGTGGTTACCGAATTAAATGCTAATGATTTTTTTGTTTCGTTTCTTTATTTTTGTATAATAATATGTGTATAACTTTCCCCTTTTTTTTCCTTTTTAACTTAAGTAATACATTTTTCATATAATTTACAATTTTTACAATTGGTTTTGATTTTTTTCGAACTTGATCTAAGTATATTTTATATTTTTTGAAATATTCCATTTTTATCTGGCTATATCTTTCTGAAAATTATTACAGTTTACCAAACGAATCAGCCAGTAAGAGTATATTTCTAAAACAAAGTTTGTTCAAATGTAGTGTATTGAGAATAATATATTTCCTTTGGAAAATTCATGCTCTATATAGGAAAATTTAATAATGAATTCGGCATCGAATTCGTCTACGACCATCATGAGCCCACGAACAAAAATAAGTTTCGTTTGAAAAAAAAAAATATTGTCCCATTCTTTATCCCAAATTTCGATATTATTCTAAAAAAAAATTGTTTGCTAACTGAAGATCTTTTCATTCTAACTACGTCAATTTTTTTGCATAATTTGTATGGCATATATCCCAACAAATTAGCATGTTAAGTGTCTGCAATTGTTGACAATCAGTTAATAACAGCAAAACATAACTTATTTCTCTAAAGTTCTGACATACACACATTACTCTTCTCATTTCACCTTAGACAATCGTTTGGCAGCCTTTTCAAATTTACCCAGAGTAATTATTTTTAATTTCCGGTCATAATTTCATCTGAAAAGTGCAATTTTGACATGACAAGAGAGAATGCCAAATGGCAAAATACAGTTACCATCGCTTAATAAGATTCGAAACAAAACTATCGCAAGTGACTATAAATAATTTTTTTCGAATAATTTAATTGTGTGTAAAACTTCTGCTATCTTACTTAGGGATTTTAAACCAAGGGGACTTCTACTAAATACTTAAACAAAAAAGTGGCATTTATTTCTTTAAAATTGTAATTGGAAAATAATTCGATTTTCATTCATAAATAATTATGAAAGCAATCTATTTCCTAATCATACAATTTCTTTCTCCACGTGACGATGGAGTGAGAAGTGTATTTAAAATGCAACAGAAGGCATACGATTCAAAACTCCAAGATAGCATTTGTTAATACTATCTATCAGGAGGCAACATTAAATTTATCAAAGAGATCTATAATTTAGTTCAGCTTTATCAATTTCATGTATTAATCAAACATTACTTTATGTGGGAAAACACTATTTCACAAACCAAAACCAAACTACACGAATATTATGGGGATGTTTCATTAGAATGATCAATTTGCAGATTTTCGTTGTGATAGTACAACTTATCGAAACGACTGATTTCAAACGTTGAGAATGTTCTTACTACAAAACGATTGGCAAAATCCACAGCATTGTATTTCAGAACAGCTAATGAAGACGCGCAATACAGCTGGGATAGTATGCACCTAAATTAAACGTATTCGTAATCTCGTATATGTATTATACGAGCTTTTGTATACGAGAAAAGTATCTGGAAGTAAAAGCCGTAATTACTCAAAATTTACCAAGAAGTTTCACAAGTTTGGTGATGTTTAAGAATAACAAAAGAAAATTTTTCACTATTTCACAACTTTGGATGAAACATGGATGTATTACATACTGTATGATACAGTAGAGATTGAGGAACAGTTTAAATACTAAACACAAATCTAGGCCGAAGAAGGTTAAGGCAGTATGAACGCAGTCTTTCGGAATGACTACTTCTAAAGGGAAAAACAAATAAAAGGAAAATATTATTGCAACTTTTCAGATCGTCGACGAATGTTCCAAAGACATAAAAACGACTACATTTGGTAAAGAAAACGTTCCCTCTCAGTAAAACAATACAAGGGTGTATACGTATGGCCAAAATTTAGGAATCAGGCTTTAAATTTTTCATTTCCTCCAAATTCTTGAGACTTAATTCGGACGATTATTTCGCTTCCAAAAAGAAAAATTACTACGTAAAAAATTCGATCCTAATAGGGTCATCGGTTGCGACAAATGACTATTTCGATATGCTGAAAATATTGTATTATTTGGAAAAGATAGAAAAATTAGAAAACCGTTAGACTAAGTGTAAATGTAGAACGCAAATACATTGAAAAATAAAATGGTGTTTGATCTAATATATCGTCTCTCGCTTCATTTCAAAAGATTTCTGACTGCTTTCGCAACTTCAAAAATGTAGTTTTTTGAAGAAATACTATAATATTGTTTTTTTTTTAGATATTTTCTTCTTTAAAGGTTTTATTTTATGTAGTCAATAACCATATTAATTTATGAATGAAGATGTTAATTAAGTCAATGCATTTTTATTTACTCCACTGAGTTACAGATTATTCCCATCATTTCACAACTGATAATAAAATTGCTCAATATTTTTTATTTAATATTTCACCGCCTACTTACCATTATTGAATTTATATGCACTCCAAATGACTTCATCATTAAAAATACCACTATTTTATTTAATATTAGTCTTTTATTTCGTTTCTTAGCATCAACAAATATATATTAATACATAAACATATATTCCTATTGATTAAAGAAGATGTTGATGCTATATATTGCAAAACAAACAAAGACAAGACTTTTACGTGTTTCTAATAAACAACTTTCATATACAATAAAAACTAAAAAGTACGTGAATTTCTATTTATGTTTATTTAAAACAATGAATAGCTTTTGCTAATATTTATCTGCTTATAAATTTAAGTAACAATTTTCATAGTGTCCTTACTTGCGTCCAAACGAATTTTAAATCCAGTCATGCATTTATCGAGAATACACTCTTATTTGTATTCATGACAGTGCACCAAATTAAAGTTTAAAGTGGATTTAGTGCCCTAATTTCGAAGTTAAAAGCATCACAAATCCTCAAACACCCCATGTAACACGACCACTTGACATCAAACAAATAAAATTGCCCGTATGGATCATAACTACATGGGGTGTTACACAATCGCGAGACCTGCTCTGCGTGATTGTAAAAAGGGGATTCGTCCTATTCGTTCATATATTTCACTATCATTTCATTTAACTTAAAAGTATCCATTGAGAATATGGCCAGTTTACTTACAAAATTTAATCAGGAGTAAATTTACTTTAGTTATTAATAAAACTCTCGATAAATGCTTCTATGAAATTTTAAAAAATAATATCTTTCGCAATTAAAGCCTATTTATTAAATAATAACCGTGTTACAAATATATCTATATTATTATATTATATTTACTTTGCAAAAGCATTTTACGTTTACTTAACATCATCCAATCTAAACTATATTGGTAAACGTTTGTTTTTATGTAACTAAACTAGGCTAACATTAAAGGAAAGCTTTTCTGCTTTACATAACCAGTCATTCATGACCAGTAAATCATGAAGTCCAGAAAAAATCATAGAAATTTTTTCAAGAATTTATACATTAAGCACTGAGACAATTGAAAATGTCTACATCGATAGTAAGTCCTTATCTATTTTCTCTGACCGTAATCTTTTTGTATTCATTATTTAGTTTTACTGCGTATTCTAGAAATACTTTTCTCCCTCCTTTTTTTGTAATATTAAATTTAATTTAAATTAAATTTTATTTATAAATTCTAAATCTGTCAATTTTTCTTTTGTAAATGAAATTTTGCCCAGTCTCAAGAAAACTTATTTTCATTGTTTAGAATTGTGTTATAAAAACTAGATTTTCAAACCAATAACTTTGAGTTGTTAATTTTTTTATTTGTTTATATCAGATGCTTTACTATCAACTTAACATTAATTTATGCATTACCTCCAATTTAACATTTTTTTAATTAAAATTACGTTATCCTATTTATGTGCTTTTATCTTTTATCATTGTACTGTTTATACTTTTGGGACGTTCGATACCTAAAACAGTGTACGACGTTCCTTGTTCCTCATCCCGATGTAGAAATATATAGAGTGTTGCTATATTCGTTTGACAAGATGGTCCGCTTCTTTATTTAACAGCAGATTATCTGTATTCAACAGAGCAGGCTGGCAAGCTGTACTCTGATGGACAACTTTGAATAATCGAGCCCTGGTAGGTTTCATTTCCTATTTTTATTTTTAATTAATTGCAGTTTTTCGAATTTAAAAAGTATTTCAAAGTAGATAATGAAAGTGATATCAGTAATTATCATACTGATTAGGAATGTTCTGATGACAATAACTGAAGAAAAGCTAAAGGTTACAGAGACTGCTTAAATATTGACTATTAATATTTCTACACTAGTATTTATGGCACAAACGTTCTTAGTATTTATTGTAATATGACCTTTTTAGAATTCGCGGAAAATTCATTTTCCCTCAAAATATTTTTTAAAATTTCATCTATACCTCTCTTGACATACACTATAAAATCTGCTATCTACTTCTGGGTTTCCGGGCTAGAACCGCGTCACTAGTATATCTGCCGACGTTTCGTACCCATTTGTATGGGACATCTTCAGGGCTGAACTACAAATGGGTACGAAACGTCGGCAGATATATGTACTAGTGACACGGTTCCAGCCCGGAAACCCAGAAGCAGATCGCATGGACCACGACCGCGGAAGTCTACATACCAAACTATAAAATCTATTTTCTAAAACTTATTTTCTTGATAAATAGTAATAACAGTAAAAGATTTGATCAATAAGGTTGATATATAACCCCTTTCCACAATTAACTATTTGTAAATTCTGTATACGCATTTCGACAACCAAGTTGTCATCATCAGCAGATAATTTCAAAGTGTCGCACCTGGTAAAACACGGCGAAAAAATTGTACGAAAAATAAACTCCGTACGCGATCCGCACCGTTGAAAACCAAGATGTGCACTTTTTTCGCCGTGTTTTACCAGGTGCGACACTTTGAAATTATCTGCTGATGATGACAACTTGGTTGTCGAAATGCGTATACAGAATTTACAAATAGTTAATTGTGGAAAGGGGTTATATATCAACCTTATTGATCAAGTCAATCAACCACAGGCTCCATCAAATTCAACAACAGTAAAAGATGCCAAGATTTAGATATATTTGTTTCATTTTCAATTACTGCTTTCCTACTTAACAAGCAATTAGGTACTTTTGTTATTGAAATTTAAATTGAAATACTTGGTTAAACATATACGATTCTATGCGGGATTCTGGTAATTAATATAATTCTTAAATGATAAATTTAATTCTTTAATGCGAGAATATTAAAATGCAATTTCTCTAATAATTATCCCAATTTGTGTATATAATTTAAGCTGGTATAAATTCTGTAGTATTCTCAATATGAACCTGGTACTTGCTGTCTTATGCTTTGGCCAATTACTAGGCGTTAGGGGACGTATACTATCTGCATATTCACCGTCAAATAACTTGTACCCAACTGTAAATATAAATAATCCTATGCAAAGTGCGAATTTCCCCTACCTGATCGCAGAACTGCAATTGTTCAAGAAGAATTTTGCGATTGGGAATTTCATCAATTGAATGAAATTCCTCATTATATTACTAAATAGAAATTAATTTAAGATAAAATAACTTAGAGGTAAGGTCTTCATTAGTACAGAAGTATTAATTAAACAACGTAATAAATCTGTAAAAGTGAAAGTACTCTTTTACATTAATGTTAGGATTTACAGGGCTGGCTATATTCTCACCAAAAGAAAAGCATAAAAAACTAAGGTCAAAGGTATCACACATTTTTCTTTAAGCGGTACTTACATATATTTTATATTTTAATTATCAACTTAATGTTAAATTTTCTTTAAAGCTATACTCGTAATCGACATGTGGGCCGGTGTCTATGAATGTATGTAAATGCATTTCATTATTGCGTAATTTAATCTTCGACCGGTGTATAAAATATCGATTGTTTTTTCTTCTTTCCAAAACCTACCAATGTAAGATTTACCGACCTCAGTTATGCCCTTTTCAAATTACACCTAATGTAATGGATACAAATACAGCCGTGTAGAATTTTATAAATGAAAGTCCTTTCAGAAAAAAGTCTTGTCTTCTATCATTAATTTAAAATTTAATTTATTATTTGGATTAGATTTCATTGTGGTTGGGGTCGTTAGATTTACACCTTACAAAAAAGTAACGTTTTATTTTATGTATACGTAACTTTTCGATAACTAGCCATGGAGTAGTTTAAAAGATAATGCACATCTGTTTTTAAAACCGAAGTGAATCAATTAATTAATACCCGTTCATTTACGCTTTCTCTTTAGATACTCATATCGTATTAGATGTAATGGAATTATATAAAATGCCGACAAATCAATATATAAGTAAATTCATCGTAAATTATTTAAAAGTTAGTGAAATTGTAATTGACGAAAATTATTTAATTATTTTTTTCCACACTTGAAAGGTACGGAATAAAATGTAAATTATTGAGAAGACGCTTGTTACCAAACTTATTATTAATTATATGTTGACATGCGATGTTTACATATAGTATTTGTGGATTAGCTTAAAATAGACACTGGAGACCACAATTAAAGTTCCAGCAATACTTGTTTGCGTATTTTCAAATTCAGGCAATTAGACAAACACGTTGACTAGTTACAGTAAACAAGATATTTATTTTTATACTTAAAATTATATTTCGTATGCAACTTTCTTTCAACTTTTATGAATATGTAACTAGTACACTAAATGTACCAGGCCTGATCAAGCGGCCGGTTTTAATATTTCGTTTAGAATCTTCTGTGTATAGTGATTATACATATATATCATTTAACTTTTTTATATGTATAGCATTTGGCAGACACATATTACTAATACAAAATGTTTATTTATGCTCTGTAGTTGATATTGCATTTATATTTTATTAGTCCATCTATGTGGCATATTGGAAACAGAACTTTTTATCACTTCTTGCTGTTTTACGTTCTCTTGCCAACGTCTATGAATATTATCTTTTAGAACTGCTATTGTTGGGTACATAAACTTTTTCAACATGCTCCATACATTTTCGTCGATTTCGCTGCATGGTATGGTGTTCCACTGTTCACGAAGGTGTATCGCCCTTCTTCTTCATTTAGTGAGCTTAGCAAAGACAAAACTAGAGTTTCAACAACCTTTTTATGTTGCACTTGATTCATCGAGCTCTCCACAAAATAGAGAGGTGAGCTGTCATTCACATTTATGCAACACCAGATCATGTCTGTCATGGGTGTTCAATATTTTTCTGTACAGCTTTGTCACTATAACGTTACTCGGGTCTTCATCTAATCATTGTTTTAAATCGAGACCATCGCTGAAAATCACGTGTTCCAAAGAGAATGTGGCTTGTAAAAAATTTAATTTATTATAAAAAATGATACTTTCAAGAAATGACTTATTAGTGATAAAATTTATACTCATTTACATCTTTCAAATTTTCAACTGTAAAATTTCTGTTTTTTGCACATTGTAGGTTTGCTTTCTTCATTTTTGTTGATGACCTAGGCTTCTTAACTTCTCTACATTTGATTCCAGCAGCGTAAAATAGCGAACGTATTGTGCGCCAGATATGTTTGTATTATGTACTTTTAATTTATCTAGCAGCTCTCTAACAGAAGATTGTCTCTTTTCGAGTGCTGTTTTTATAATTAGCCAATCATCTCTCTCGATAGTTTTGCAGAAACCATGGCAATGACTAGAAGCGCTAGATATCGACAGAATATTCTTTCGAATTAATGCGGTTATTTGTTGACTACTCTGAGAAACTTTATGCATTAATGTTATCCGCGCTACTATTATCTTTCAGTTTTCTCATTCAAAATAAATTACAATGCTTAAAAATCCACCGAAGAAACTAAACTGATAATAAAATTCACGATTGATAAACTTCGTAAGACGAGCACATACAAATTTCAACTAAAATTGGACATTGTTTGTAGTACTTTCGCATATTTCATTATATATGCTTAGACCCTAATAACAGGTACCTGACACAAAACCGAAAATAAAAGGATATTTCCAATAAAATAATGGTTAGTTTTTCTAGAAACACATGCACTTTGAACAACTAAATCCGTTTGCGATAGAATATTATAGTATAGATTGTACTACGAATTTATTGATACACAAGGATGGTTCTAATTCTGCTGCCATGTGCTGCAGTACATACAACGCATTTTTTATGATCCTATAATATATTTTTGTAGTCTGCCTACCAGGAGCCGCTATTTGACTGCTTGAACTGTTCATATTCTTTGTAATTATATTCTTTGAAAGATAAAATTCTAGAACATGTCGTGGAAACTCTTTGCTTCATTACCTATTATCTTATCTACTAGGTAAAGAAATTCGTGGTTGGGGAGGATGTCTAATCACCATTTCGCGATTTTTAGTAATCTTTTGATCTAAACAGAAAGCATAAAAACGAAAAAATTCGAATGCTATTAGTTTGAAGACTGTGGTTGAATAAATATTCAAATAGGCAATAAAATCCCTTTACCGCACTAGTATTTATATGCTATACACAATTTCGATAACAAAGTTGCCATTTTCAGCAGGAAGTTAACATAGTGTTGAACATGCTCATTATAAAGCTACACAGAAAATCACGAAGCGTTCTATTAGTTCTCCACAGTGTTTGTGAAAGAAATTTTGTCTATACCATCTTCGCTAATCCAGTTATTCATAACAATAATATTTCTCCTATTGCTGCCGCATATGAAAGAATAGTGAACAGGTTTCACGCTAAATCATAATATGCCTTTTACCTAAATGCAGTCTAAATCTGTAATCTGCAGTGATAAGTCTTGACAAAAATCTAATAGGTAGTAAAATGCTTCCCTACCTAAAAGAACAAAATATTCTCCATTTACTTGGTAAGAATCTATGATATTTACCGCTTTATTTCTTATAATTTTTTCCCACCGAAACAAAAACAAAGTATCTAAAATAATAAAGAAACATCAGTAAATAAGGATATTTCAATGTTGCTAGTATAAATTGTCTTTTGAAAACTAAGTTTATGATTAATTAATAATGCAATATTTAACTCAACCTCGTGGAATTGTAATTTTGACAATGATCGGTTCTAGGAATATATGTAGAAGTCAAGTGAAAATTGTCAACATTTTTAGTCAGTCATTCGGAGTTTTGAATATATCACAAGGAACTGTGTCCAAAATTTATGCACATCCAGTAATTCTGGACATGTTAAACCATTAAAAACAAAGTTCGAATTCGAAAACTATGATGTAAAGATAAACATTTTATTACTTATAAAAAATAATCCAATGTTTAGTTTACATCAAATTTTCCGGAAAGATATAGAATTGTTTTGAAGTGTCTCGATGATGATCAAATTTATCCCTATTGAATGACATTTACTTAGGAACTAACAGAATATAATATTGCACTCCTGTGAAGAAACAATGGACAAACTTGATAGAAATGAGGTAGCTCTTAATAATATTCTTTTTTTAATGATAATGATCTCAAAGACAAAGCAAACAGACAAATACAAAATATTTCACGTCAAGTTTTAAAGAAATCTTGGAAGGCGTTTTACCACTGATAGGGTTTTTGTCAAGAAATCAATGAAGAACATTTTGTAGTACCATAAGGCAAACAATAAGGAGCTCTGTAGAAAAATATTTTATATTTTAAGACTGTTCATTTTACCTATTATTGCGTTTTCATTAAATTACTTAAAAATCATTAACTTTATTACTCAAACTTGTAGGTCGTCAAAGTAAAATGATCAAGTAGAATTACAAAATATAAAAATATACAAGTCATCCATTTAATAAAACCCACCAATCAATAACTGGAAATACATGAATCAGCGTGTACATTTAAAGATTTGCTTAAAATTAATTTAAAAATTGACCCTTCCGACGATTTTACATAATCTAAAATAACTTTATTCCATAAGTGCTGTGCACATTTTGTTTCAAATAAGAATTTGCTTTACATTTCTTACGTTTACGAAGTTTAACTAAAAAACGTATATATGTTATATCAAATCCGTAACTCACTTTATATTTTGCGTGAACTTTTGAATACCTCCTTTGTTGTTGAGAAATAGGTCAAAAGATATTAAGAACCTACGTACATACAGGATGTTTGCAAAACGGTATTTGGATAACAACTTTGCCGATAATAAAGATAGTTAACATTCCACCTTGCATATTTATTGGTAGATACCAATTTATACCATGTTGTGAAATGTTTTTGTACATAATATGACTATATTTTTCAAATCCATTGCACAATTTTTAATAACTCAAATATCTGTTGCTTCTAAACTGAACATTTTACGTATTCTATTTTTAGAAATAAGTTAACTGTTCCAGTGTAAATGAAGGATAGAGCAAATATTTTTGGATCTTATTTTTTTTAAATAGAACCGTAACCCATTATTAAACAATATCTAAAAAATTACTTTCAAGAAACATACATATTTACTTACGTAACATAATAAAATCGTTTAGTTTTTAATACTGAATATATCAAACTTTAAAGCAACTAATAGAGAATCTAAATAAAAGAACGTCTAGAAACAAAAAAATTCAATTATCACACACGTTAATTTAATAAATCTTCATTCCTTTTGTGCATTAACAGGCCTTAAAAACAATAGATTATATGACGCCATAAACCCAGCAAGTTTTTACCGTTAGATACCTGACGAACCAACAAAATTAATTTAAATTTAAAAAGAATACTGGGAGTTACTAATTACACGTATTAGATTAATATTCTTAATTGTTTTCCGTTTTTTAAAAGCCGAACATCTCGCCACAGCCCACTTATTTCTCAACAGCAAGACATTATTTGTTACTAGTGCCCAGTAATTTCAAGCGAACTAGAAATTATTCCCATAAATATTTATGTTAGAACAATGGTGTCAGAAATCATCGGATAGGACACTGTATCCATACAGGTATGTGTGTATATAAAAAAGACAATATGTCACAACGATTTCATCAAGATTACCAGCTACATAAAGAAATTTGTATACAATGCATATGTGTATAATCAATTGAAAAAAACATGCGGGCCTAAAAAAGAAATATATTACGGACTTCTATTTTCTCTCTATAATATGAAGGAAAATGTTAAAAATAATTTATTTACATTAACACTTACTAATAATTGAATATAACAATAATTGTTTCTTAGGAAATTTCATTAACAGCCAGACATTTTGTTTGTAAAATAAAACACAGGTATCCTGAGAAATTTAAAATCATTTGTAGTTTGGTGTAAAATACAGTTAATACAATTGCAGATAGAATATATCAATCGAATGTCTTCTACTAGAGCCCTTATAGGAATTAATTCGTTGAATCCTATTTTCTACGACTTTCTCATATAAATTGACTCCAACGTCGTTCAATATTGCTCTGTGAATGTAACTGATTCGTTGCTGTAACAAAATCCACAGAATGTAGTCTAAAACGCAGGATAATTGATTGGGCCATTTGGAAATAATGTATTCACCAAACTTTCTTTTCAGGAAGTGTTTTTTTTTGTTGGCGCTGTAGCAAATGCCATCATTTAGAAATATCTAATTCAAAAAACTTCAATAAACATTGAGAGATAACGAGTTTCAATCACGGTAACGAGATTACTGCAGAGTTGAAAAGATTAAGCCAACGACTCCTCCAACATGAAATTCATACCACACGATCAGTTTAAGTGAATGCAATGCTTCTTTAGCTTTATTTCTAGATAATTTTCTGAAAATTTCTCTAAATGACTGAAATTACAACGCAAAAAAATGGCTGTTTGGTGCGGGTTCTTGACTTAAAGCAATCTTGTAAGCACTTAGGTCAAGGTCTTTTTGCAAAAATTGCAAACTGATTTTGGAAATGCTCAGTGCTTAAAATAGAAAACATCAGCTGACAGCTGAAATATTCAATTCGCTCTTTCCATATCTTTGTTTCATTAGCACAAAACATTATGAAGTGAATATGTTGATTCAAATTGTTTGGATCAAATGTTCAGTTATTCTATGACTTTGACAATTATAAAATAGCCACAACTAAATGTGAATTTTGGCAGAACTTCTGAATAATTTGAAAACGTTGTTGAAGTGTGTCACAATCCATGATGAAATCGTAGGAACAGGTAAGCACAAATGCCAAAAAACCAACACAATAGGGACTGCCACCTGGAAGGAAATTCAATTTGCAAATGCGTCACCTCTAATAAAGAATACTCTGAATCATGTATAAAGATATTATAGCTTTTATCATACGCTTCATATTTTGTCACATAGCTTCTAGCGGTTAAAGCAAATGATAACGTTACTTATACGAGATCGCAGATGTTAATTTGGAGCTCCTTGAAGACTCTAACACTAATGATCAGAGATAGTTTAAGAAAGATTATTAGTGGACGACACAAGAATTATTACGTGACTTATGTATTTTATCTGTCGAATTATAAATTTTGTTAGAAATAAATGCGAAAAATATTTAAAATATGATTCTCCTTCAATTTTCAAAAAAAATTTGTTGTATTTTTTACTTTAACATTCAAAAGCTGATTTGAAATATTTAAAGCCGTTCTATTTCAGAATTACTTGCATTGTATTACAGAATTTTATCAGAAATGTTAGAAAAAGTACCGCTACCAATAAATATAGTACCTTTATTATGTACAAATGGCAAATCAATATATCATTTAATAATAGAAGTTTTATATAAAATGAGCACAAATATTTTAGGCTTAATTGTGGAGAACTTCCTTCCTTTATCTGTCTTTGTGAACTCACCTCTTGACCGTTGGCCGAACTTTTGTGCGCCTAATAAGTTAATCATCTCGATAGGTTCCTACTCGGTTCCACAATTGTTATTTTTAAACAGTTTTATATACATATGTAATGACCTTATGTATATCCCGCAGGCGTCAGGAGATTATATAAAGAAAGGCAGTTTTTTTGTAAAACTTGCATAATTCAGTCAAATTAAACAACAATTTGTATGATTGTCAAAAATAATATTTAATTAAAGTTATAAAATTATTTCAACATTTTTAATGTACAACAAATAGTAAAACCAACATTAAAGATATTATAGATAGCAGCTCTTGAAGAATACCTGTTTCAATATAAAAGGCAACACTCGACCAACATAATTTCTAACCACATTTTACGGATAAACTTTCAAAGCTGCAATACTCCACTGCAGAATAGACTAATATTAGAGTTGATATCTTGGTTTTCGAATTGGTTCTCGAGCTAGTGCTGGTCAATGTCTGAATGATATTTAAATTAATATTTTATGTTTTAACAGCTACTATAGTGAGGTGTTAAGTGAACGTCTGCGACCTATCTGGTATCAGCCCCAAATAGTTTTATAATAACAATAATATTATTGCTTTTTCGCCCAACAGAATTAACATCCCAATTATAGGACGAACAAATACGTATACATAAACAAGTGCAACATGAGTGCGATACATGAACTGAAATGCTCAGCGTCAATTCTAGGAAATAGTAAATAAAATGAACCAAATGCTCGGCTCCCTTGTACTAAAAATTATATTTGTTGTAGAAGTAAGTGAAGATGAAATTGCTGATTATTCTCCCAAATTTAAGAGACCTCAGATTAAAGCGTAAAAGTAGTAAGTTGTAACCGGTATTTCTTTATGAACAAACCTTAGCACTAAAGAACAAAAACCTCAAGTATCTTCTCCGAATCATCTCCAACTGGCGTTCTTGATTAATATAATATCAACGAGCACTACTCCAAACGAGATTTCACCAGTATCAAATATAACGCCTTTAGTGTGTCTATAATCTTAAATGTTTCACAATTTCTAATGATGGATCCCAAAATAGGTACAATTGTCGAACTTAAACGTTTAAGTGTTCATTGAAACACAAATGTGGAGCAAATAATACACCAAAATCTTTAATCAGGCAGCATCTCTTCATATTAACATCGTCGAAAATATAATCACGTTGAAGATAATTAGTTACTCTAGTAAAAGTTATTACATTATTCAATATGTAATGATATTCTTCTATGTTCGCACCAATTTGAAATATTTATTAAGCCATTCAGCAGAATGTCATAATCACCTTCTGTTGATATCTCATTGAATATTTTCAGATAGTTAGCAAATAGTAATGTCCACATCGTTGTGCGATGTGAACAAACATCAACTAGTGCAAGAATCATTTCTTCGAACCACTGGTCTATGTTTAAACGACGCACGAAATTATAACGGTAACGTCAGTTACGGAAGAAAACGTTGGTGCTGGGAGATGATAAAAAAGTGAAATAAGGGACAATCTCAGTATGTGAACAACATCGTGACAGGTGACGAGATTTGGCTGTACTATTACGATGTGCCGACCAAAGCTCAAGACAATGTTTGGGTCTTTGATGATGAGGATACTCCTGTAGTTGCCAGAAAATCCCGATCTGTAAAGAAGAGAATGATAGCTGTATTTTTCGAACCGAGTGGAATTGTGGAACTCGTCGTTTTGAACACACAGAAGACGGTCACAACTAAGTGGTATACTGAACAGTGCCTGCCTCAAGTCATTGGATCTATGAAGAAACTGCGGCCAAAGTCAAGAATGGACACCTGGTTCCTCCATCACTATAATGCTCCAGCTCACCGCGCCATGCACCGAATATTTGAGCACGATAGGATTGAAACTTCTCGAGCACCCTCCTTACAGTCCAGATCTTGCTCCCTGCGACTTTGCACTGCTTCCGCATGTGAAAATGAAGCTAAAAGGGAGGCGGTTTTCCAGTGCAGTCGTTATGTGCAGCAAAAATGTATTGCAAAACTTTCCTAGTACCCTTTTTAACGAACAACTCACTAGCCACCTCCCTACTAGATAAACTCGAGCGTTTAGTGCTAAGGGTGGTCAGATCCTTAGAAATTTTAATTATAGACGCAAACGTAAAATGTGACGGCATAATTCTAGGAAAGAAATAATAAACCTATATAAATGAAAGTTATGCTAATGGATAAAAAACATTTTAAAATTTTAGGAACAAATTACCAGACAGTATTAGCACTTTAATTGCCTCTCTACAAAACCAAACATAATTATAAATGCGAAAATATAAAAATTCGAAAAATATTTATAGCATTACCTGCACGCTGAAGATTACTCACTGATAAAATTCCCTTGAATTTTTGGTTTCTAGAACTTACAGGCGTTTCATTAAAATTTGTATAATAATAGTTATAATAATGGTCACGAATGAATTGTTGATATCCGACTTTGGAATTTTCATGAAATTCCTATGGTAAATGGACAATACTATACTCACTTATAATAAACACTTTTCCTTATGATTAATTTCTTTTTAATAATCTAAACACGGCAAAGTAAAGAAAACAGCTGTAATGGCCTATTTTGTAAGCAAAGCATTGATTACTTGAATACGAAAATAGAATCATTGTTTAAACTGTGAGTGAAGTAAATATTATATATATATATATTTTTTGTATAGTTTAATAGAGAACTTGTATTGCTTATTACAGATTAAATTGTATAATAATGTAAATGAAGATAGTTATGTATAAAATAAATATATAATTATATTCGAAAAAAGAAATTCTTAGTGAACGTACATAATACTGGTCCGTCAATCAAAGGAGTAAAAACAAAAATCTAGAAAATTATAGAGGAATCTCTTTCCTAAATATTATATTGAAATCAACATAAAGGGACATATATTAATAACTCTGAAATCAACGTTTACATAATAATACTGCACACTCCCCGCCCTGGAAATAACAGGAATTACTTTATTTTAAAGAAATTAGTAGTGGAAAGTTCTTTTATGAAGTATCAATCCCCCTAAGCAATTCGTAAAAATTATATGACGTTCCGTTCAGCAGATAGGAAAGCATACATCGGTTAAAAATGAATAAAAGACAAAGAATGTACATTCAATTCTATGCTAAGAGCGTATTATGGAAATGATTCAAATGCTTAAAACACTCATGGATTTCATTATTTATTCCGACTACAAGATTTTATATGATATTTATTATACAAAAAAGGTCGAGAGGATGATAATAAACACCCTAATCGATCTTTTAAAACGATGATCGAAGAAAACTTCGAAAAAATCTGCACACAGATTCATGGAAATGTAATTCTGAATACCTACGGCGATCAATAATTCATCACATTGTAACCGAAAAATTTCTTCGGGGGCTAAATTCAAAGTTTGTTCCACATCAATTAACAGATTACTAAAAATTATATCAATGCTTAGTTTGGTATAATTTTAAATAATAAAATTATTTTAATATACATATGTACATATGTTTCACTGAGGGAATACAGGCAGAAAAGAAAGAAGTAAAAATACATGCTAGAACTAGAAAAAATTTATCTACATCATAAAAACAATTAACTGTTCATTGCATAGTCACATTTTCTACTTATAATTATATAAAAATCAAATTTAATTCAGTGATTATTTTGTGCATAAAATACTTAGCAACAAAAAATGGATTTTGTGAAATTAGAAGTTCGCAATATGATCAAACTTTTGAGAAAGGATCAGAATTTTCTAAAATTATTTAACGAACGAATGACTGTAGTGTATGAGGACAAGGCTCTGTCATATTTTAAAATGAAGTATAATCAAAACTTTTCAATATGGTACCGAATCCATTAAAGATGCCCCACTGTCTTTCGGAACCAAGCAGGAGATGTTCTTAAACTCTTAAATAATTTCTGCGTAACAAAATTACATATGCATAACTACCAAAACATCAAAATTTTCGTCACGAAGAAGTCCTCTTTCTCCATGACAATACGTGAGTTCACAAGGTAGTTAGAGTCTCGTGAGTTTAACTTCCTTTTAGTGAATTATACATCATATAGTCTGGATTTGATTTCGTCCAACTTATTTCCATTTAGAAACTTAATAAAGCACCTCAGAAAACGTTATTTTGACGATCATGACCAATTGAAGAAGGACCAATAGAAATAATTTATTGTGATGGAATAAAGTCATTACAGATGGCATGAGTGCGTTAAAGTTAAAGTAGATTGACAAAAAGGAGCCGTCTTTTGTTTCATTGTTCGGTAGAAAACTTTTTCTAATTTACTTGTATATTTTAAATAAGTAGTCGGGAAGAAGAGATATAGTCGAGGCTAAGAACTTTGAAAAAATATAGCAAGCATATCAGAAGAACATTACATTTGGCACAAGCCTCAATTTAATATTAATTCCTTTATTTTAAGAAATAATACCAACCTTTTAATTAAACTATTTTTAATAGCATTTTTCGAAACTAACTAGTTTTAAATTTATTATAAATAGTAAAAATATTAGTTGTAAAAATGAAAAAGGAATAACAAACACAAACAAAAATAAATAGTTCAGTGTACCGTCCAATTATTGTGCATTTTGAATATATTTATTTGTCCAATATCAAATAAAGTTAAATTAGCCAAATGTACAGAATGTTTGAAATTTATATTAAACATCCCATTAGTATAGACAAATTTATGTATATGTGTACATATAAGATATTTATTTGATGCAGATGTGTAATTTTGTCCAGTACTGTACATATGCTTGCGTGTTCATATATGGTATTTTATAATAACATAATGTGTATACAAAATCGTAGACAAGGTAATGAATACTGGCCAGGATACTTTCGAACGCACCCTTTCCTTTTGTTCAACGTACCATCGGGCTATTATTTGATTTAACCATTGATGCTATCAAATTACATTAGGTAATGGAATGCATATCTTATGCTATGCATTAAGGTGATACATCCTCTTACGTTGTATATAATACAATCATACATATGTGTATCTGCACAACAGATATTTCCACGTAAACTGTTGAGTAAATTCAAACCAGCGGAACTGCATTAGGTGAAATGGAAATATGTACATATGTATGTATGTATATACAATTAATTTCAAACAACTTAAACACTATGATTTGATTACGTACTACATTAATATTCGTACAAATATTTATTTATGTACTTAAATATAAAGTACCTACGTCCTACAATACTTAATTCGCTATACTTACTTAAATATAAAACAAATACATATATTCTAGTAAAATATTATATATACTTATACAGTACACGACAAAGGTCTGGAATAAGATTCCTACTTTTTTATTGACATTTAACGAAAATTCTCGGATAGATCGATCTTTTATTTTTCTTTGCACATCTATTACTCATGAAAAATAATTTTTTCCCCCACCATCACCATATCTAAACATCATTCTCTAGTTTGGATCTAATTGAAGAAAAAAGTAAATTACTTATTGTGTGAAGTTACACAGTGTGTATAATAAAAGTCATATCAAATATAGCACTCATTAGCCTCAGTAGAAAAAGCGATAACGAAATTCGTTTAGAACATTATCTCTAATGCGCTGATTGATATTCCTGCATCTCAAAGTTATGGTATTTTTTAGCTCTTGAAGATTTCCGTATCGAGAATATAGCAATAATATATCTTAAATATACTTAGAGTAAATAGTTAGAGCAGGCAATCGTGCCATGTCTGCCATTCCATCGGTTGTGGAAAACTTTATACTATTGGGTTGGCAACTAAGTACTTTCGGTTTTTACTGATAGAGAGCGTTGCTTTATTTTTTGTATAACGTATGTTAGTGCTGTACTTTACCGTTTGTCGCGTGATACTAGTCACATTGACGTAACTTCAGAAGCAAGTAGTGTGTGATTTTTATTAAAGCTATTAGTTGTGGGTTAATTTTAAATGGAGTGCAGAAACGAACATTTTCGACATATTTTACTATTTTATTTCCGTAAAGGAAAGAAAGCTGCTGCGGCTCACAAAAAGATATGTGAAGTTTATGGTGCTAATTGCTCAACAGAGCGCACGTATCAGAATTGGTATAAAAAATTCCGTTCTGGAGATTTTTCCCTCAAAGACGAGCAACGTTCTGGTCGGCCTACTGAAGTTGATGATGACCAAATCAAAGTCATAATTGAAGAGGATCGTCATATAACTGTTCGAGAGGTTGCGGAGAGGCTACATGTATCGCACACAACAATTGAAAAACATTTAAAATGTCTTGGGCTAGTTAAGAAGCTTGATATTTGGGTACCTCACGAATTGAAAGAAATTCATTTAACACAAAGAATCAACTTTTGGGATATGCACCTTAGACGAAATGAAACCGACCCTTTCTTATTAAAAAGAATCATCACTGGTGATGAAAAATGGGTCCTGTACAGTAACATAGTTCGAAAACGATCATGGAGCAAACACGATAAACCAGCTCAAACCACATCGAAAGCTGAATTGCATCCAAAAAAGATCATGCTGTCAGTTTGGTGGAGTTACAAAGGTGTTCTGTTTTTTGAGCTGCTTCCAAGAAACCAAACGATCAATTCTGATGTTTACTGTCAACAACTAATAAAACTGGATCAAGCAATCAAAGAAAAACGGCAAAAATTGTCAAATCGGAAAGGTGTAGTTTTCCACCAAGATAATGCAAGGCCTCACACATCTTTGGCAACTCGTGGGAAACTATTGGAGCTTGGCTGGGAAGTGATGCCACATCCCCTATACAGCCCTGATCTAGCACCATCTGATTACCATTTATTTCGAAGTTTGCAGAATTCTTTGAATGGTAAAACTTTCACAAATGACGATGACCTTCACTCGCACCTGGTTCAGTTTTTTGCTGATAAGGACCAGAAATTTTATGAGCGCGGAATCATGCAGCTGAAAGAAAGATGGCAAAAGGTCATTGAGCAAAATGGAAAATATATAATTGATTAAAAACTATTCTTTGTTTAAAAAAAAGTGTTTTATTTTATACCCAATACTTATAAACCAAGTATTCAGAACATATGTAGATATTATGCATAATAATAAACAAAATGAATCTAATAGTGTTATGTCAGACTGACAAACTGTACTTGGTACTTGTTACAATGTAAAATACTCTTATAGAATGTGTTCTGTTAATCTTATTTTATAAACCGCTTATTTATCTTCCATCACAAGTGGTATTATGATACGATACTACTAAAAAAGAGCCAATTTCTGATAATATTCGTGAAAATGAGTGTACACTATCATACATTTTCTTTGTCTTATTTCTTATGTTTTAAAGCATTTTGTTCCAGAAAATAAGTAAGGAAGAGGATAGTATTAATAAACATTTTTTTTGTTTTTAAATTGGCAATCCTTCAAAACAAAACTGTCAACATTTGCGATTATTGCGATCGTAAAGGCTATATAAAATTAGCTTGTTTTGAAACATGAAAAAATGGGGTGCTGAGCAGTGATTAAGTCCTTATTATTAAGGACAAAACAAACGATGTTATTAAAGCCGAGCTGAAGCCTTTTTACGAAGATCAATCTTCATTGCAACCATTTATTTATTTTCTGCACTTAAAATAATTATAATCAATTACCGCTTAGTGGCACTACACCGAGTCCTAGCCTTACATACCTTTTCGCAAATCTAATTACGCAAAATTTAGTTAATGCGGTTCTAGTACGCGCCTACTTAATTTATATAAATTCAAGCTCCTGCCCTGGAGAAGTAGTCTGCATCTTAATTATTACATTCCTATCTAATATGTACTTTCCCTTACGGTCCGGAGAAGTAAATCTACGTTTTTGTCGCATCGATTAGATTTTCATGTTCAGCCTTTGGATCGTGATGTAAAAAATTAGTTGCTAGAGAGTTCTAAGTCTTGAAGCAATGGAACCTTTCACATGTTCTTTTCTGGATTCCATTTTTTCTTTTGCTCTGTAATTTCCGCTCCCACGACAAGTGAAATAACAATTCGACCTACTAGTTCCATTTGCTTGTGTAAGGATAAATGCACCTGGCTGTGCCTTCGACCACACAACTCTTGCTACGTTACCTTACACATTAATTTGAGTTTAGTTCAGGTACCACACCAGTGCTAGTTTCAGTACTCACATACAACTATGAATTTTCGTGATACAGGGGAAAAAATAACTACAACGAAAATTATACAGGGTTATTTTAAAAATACGGACTTTTTCATAACACTATATTTGATTAAGGAAAAGTAATACAAGATTGTAACAACATTAGAAGTGTTACATTAAGAATAAAGTTATATTTTATTTTTCCAAGTTTTCTATGTGGCCACCGCAAAGGCGATATGGAAATTCATTTCAGTAACATATCACGACCCACTGAGTTGACTGCTGTTATTATCGAATAATAATGTTATTATTATTCGATATTAGGTCAGCTAGGTTATTGGGAAATGGGTGAGTATAAGTTCTATCTTATCTCATACCTCTATAAGAAAAAATTACATATGTTAAGGTCTGAGAAAGTCTTTTGCTGTCGAATTGCCTTTTCGAGTGTAAACAAAGAACTAAGCGGTGATATGTGACCAACCACAGTGCCTACGTGGCACTTAGAAACCGCCTCTTTCAAACGGTCTGTGACTCGTCCCTTTACAATGCTTGAAAATCTAAACATTATGTCATGATTCAGAATAAATCTTGAATTTTATTTTACTACAGCATGAATATAAAAGGGTGCATATTTCATTACGAATGATATCACAATCAAAAAGAATGCTCGTGGCTGTTAGAAATATGTTATTGTCTACTGATGCCATATATACTTACATAGTGTTTATACATGTTAAATATACTTATATATATATATATATATATATATATATATATATATATATATATATATATAAAACAAATTATAGTATTTAATTAGAGATTAATAAAATATACACTATATTGACATATAATATTATTATATTAAATTAATATAACACTGAATTGTTAATAAAAAATCCATCAACATAAAATCTTTATCAGTACGATATTTTTTCGAAATATTTTTTGTTACTTTTCTTTGTGACAAAGACATTTAAATGCATAGTAATTTGGTACCATGTCTGCTCTTATTTAAAAAATATTAATCGACTGTTAGACAATAGACTGAGAATTATAATTTTCAGAATATTCTTTAATAAAGGATACACGATTAAAAGTATATGTATATGGAGTGGCAAGTATTTTCAAAGATTTAAAGGATTCTTTCCGGTCATCTTTACCAGTAACTTTATTATATGTGAACGGTGATCCCAATTAAGTATGAAGTTCATCATAATTGAATGAAATTACCCAAAATATATAATCTTCAGATAAAGAAGTGATAATTTGAAACTTAATGATTTAAGTAAATATATTACTGATAATAATTTTTCACACAAGATATCTATATGACTTTCCCAATTGATTTACGAATTAAAATTCAATGATCAACACACAATGTAGGATTTTATAGCGTGTGTCATTGAATTATTATTTCGAAAACCATATTGGCACGAAGTAAACAACTTCATTTCATTAAAGTAATTTTTTAATTAAGAATTTAAAACTTTTTTGTATATTTTTCAAAACGAATGTGTAATACACAGTCTGTCGCAGAGAAAACCGAACTTTTTTAAAATAAAAACGAAAATTTACTATTTTAGTAAAATTAATTTATTTTAATCAAAGTAGGTGCCTTCGGCTTCAATACAAAGTTTTGCACGGTCAATTAGCATGTCGAATGAATTTTCATTCACATCTTTAGAGATGTTTTTCAAGATCGTTGTCGACGCTTTTTTAATGACTTCTACGTCAGCATAATGCTGTCCTTTCATCGGTAAATGTAATTTGGAGAATAGATAGAAATTGTAGGGGTCGAAATCCAGTGAATACGGTGAATAATTGATGGTTAACATGCCATTTGTAGTTAGAAAGCCAGTGATAAGCGTCAAACAATGAGATGGTGCATTATCATGTAAAAAACGCCGACTATTATTTTCACGTATTGTGCACCCTACACGATGAATATGCGCCAAAAGACGCCTCATAACACAAAGATAATATACAGCATTGACTGTTTGACTAGTTGGTACAAACTCTTTATGCACTACGCCTTTCGAATCATAAAAACAAATCAACATTGTCTTCACGTTTTATTTCTCCAAGTGGCTTTTTTGGGTGTTTCTTCGCGGATGATTACATTCAGAGCTTTGACTCTTGGTCTTTGGATCACAATGAAAACACCAAGTCTCATCGCCAGTGACAATAGAATACTGAAGTCTTTCCAATATTGAATTCGGGACAATTTTTGATTATCAGTTAGCTTGTATGGTACAAACCTTGCACTCTTTCTCGGTCCCAAATGCTGTGTCAAAATGCGATGAATTGAATCTTTGGAAATATTTAATTTCGTTCCCACGTATCGCAATGAGGATTTCGGCTTACTTCTGATAAATTCATGAACGAGTTCGATATTACTCTCCGTGACTACTGATTTTTTTGCACCAGGATGTTCGTTGTCATTTATATCCGTACGACCGTCTTTAAGTCGTTTATACCACTCATACATACTCGTACGTGGTAAATACGCATCACCATACACAGCGGCTTTTTTGGGCGTTTCTTCGCTTGGATGATTACATTCAGAGCTTTGAGTCTTGGTCTTTGGATCATAATGAAAACACCAAGTCTCATCGCCAGTTACAATAGAATACTGAAGTCTTTCCAATGTTGAATTCGGGGCAATTTTTGATTATCAGTTAGCTTGTATGGTACAAACCTTGCACAAATCTTTCTCAGTCCCAAATGCTGTGTCAAAATGCGATGATTTGAATCTTTGGAAATATTTAATTTCGTTTCCATGTATCGCAATGAGAATTTCAGCTTACTTCTGATAAATTCACGAACGAATTCGATATTACTCTCCGTAACCACTGATTTTTTTGCACCAGGATGTTCGTTGTCATTTATATCCGTACCACCCTCTTTAAATCGTTTATACCACTTATACATACTCGTACGTGATAAAAACGCACCACCATACACTTGCTTCATCAAATAAGTTTCAGTAAACGATTTACCTTGTTTAAAAGTGAACTCGATATCTGCTCTTTGTTCAAAATCCATTTTTCGACTTCATGCTACTTTATGATACAAATGTCATAATATTTTGACATAACATTGGTGAAAAATCTACCTTACTGACGCATATTTTTTGTAATAGATAGCTATATATAACTACGAACGAACACGCTAAATTGAAAAATTGTTACCTAAGTAGCATTATACGAATTTATATTGTATTATTATTGTCCTGTCTCGGATTTTAACCTTTTGTAGAATAAAGTTTCTTGCTATTACACTGGTCAACAAAGTATTTACTCAGTAACTAACAAAAGTAAACAGCATATACAACGTACAAATTATTTGAAAAGCGCCGGTATTGGCTTAGCTCTATCTACGGAGATAATGTAGACATAAAAATCTTGTCGATAACTATAACATGACCAAGAATTTCGTCTACTGTAATGAAATTTAGAAACATTTTGAATCTTTCAGGATTTAACATGATCCAGTTTGTGGAGAACATTCATTGATTTGAAGACTAGTCTGAAAGAAGTTTTGTTGCACAATGGAAACCTTTATCTTGATAGTCCACTATATCATGTTTTTACAAAGGAAACTTATAAAAACCTGAAATAAAAACCTGAATACTTATGCATATTTTAAAGTTATTGCATTTATCTTAGATATGCAATCAGGTTGCACCAATGTGCATAACAAGGTCTTGAAAGCTATACAATGACAGTTTTTAAAATATCTATCCTTCCGAGTTGATGTTTTTATCCAACATTATATATTGGCCAAATGGAACTGCTTCAATGGTTTGAATTTACTTTGCTAGAAGACAGACGCACACAACTGGTTTAATATTTCTGTATAAACTTCTACGTAATAAAATTTTTACATTCCTCGATTGTCGATTTATTACCATATCACGTTTTCCTGTTCACCTGCTAAAACTAATATAATATTAAAGTCACCTCTACATACATATGTATAATATGCAGAAATTTTAATAAAATATATTGTGCTGGAAATACGGTAACTTTATACGAGGGTAGTTTGACAAGTAGTGAGAATGGAAAAGAAAAACGAATTTTTTAAATACAAAATAATTTTTATTTTTCAATATATTGGGTCTGGGAAAAAGTTCGTGGCGTTTTTTCAGTAAAATTCAACTGGTCCCCGCATGGCGCGTGGACGAATTCATTTAAACCGAATATGCTCCATTATTATCGACAATGTTTCGCCATTTTTTTTGTAGATCCATGATTCCATCGGTGAAAAACTTCTGTGGTTTCTGGTCGAAAAACTGAATCAAATAGTTTTCACAGGCTTCTTTTGATACCAACTTAATTCCATTGAGAGAGTTCTGCAGAGATCGAAACAGATGATAGTCAGAGGGTGCTATATCCAGACTGTAAGGTGGGTGCATCAAAACTTCCCAACCAAACTCTCTCAATTTTTGACGGGTCATCAAAGAAGTGTGTGGTCAGGCGTTGTCATGATGGAAGACAACACCTTTCCTATTAATCAATTCTGGCCGTTTTCTTTCAATCGCCTGGCGTAATCTCTCTAGTTGTGCACAGTAGAGTTGAGAATCAATCGTCTGACCAGTTGGAAGTAGCTCGTAGTGGACGATTCCCCTCCAGTCCCACCATACACACAGCATCACTTTTTTTGGCGTCAATGTTGGCTTAGCGAACGCTTGTGACGGCTCACCATCCTTTATCCACGATCTTTTACGCTTCCGATTATCGTACGTAATCCATTTTTCATCTCCGGTTATTAAACGTTTCAGAAACGGCTCGATTTCATTCCGTTTCAGCAGCGCATCGCAGATGTTAATTCGGTCCATCATGTTTTTCACGCTCAACTCATGAGGAACCCATACGTCAAGCTTTTTTTTGTAACCAGCTTTGTGTAAATGGTTCAAAACAGTTTTGTGGTCAATGCCTAGCTCCATGCCAATATCGACACTGCTGATATGCTTATCTTGTTGGACTTTTTCAAGAATTTCATCAGATTTTTCAGTGATTGGACGACCGGAGCGTGACTCATCTTTCACATTGAAATTTCCAGAACGAAAGCGAGCGAACCATTTCCGCGCAACAGATTTCGATAAAGTACCTTCACCGTACACAGCACAAATTTTATCACAAGCCTGCGCAGCGTTCTTCCCCTTATCATAATAATATTGCAGAATATAGCGAAATTTCTCATTATTCTTCTCCATTTTCAAGTGCGAATAACTTTCCAACCACTGCACCGATTACAATGTTTCTACGCTCAAACTAACGTTCGGAAGGTCATCTAAAAAACGAGCCGTCGGTGGTGTCGCTGTGACTTGTTGTTCTTTAGTTATCGGCAACCAATGCCATCTATCGGGAAAAACGCCACGAACTTTTTCCCAGACCCAATATTCTCCTAAAAGAGCAGTACATTTATTCCAACAGTGCTCCAATGCCCTTATGCCATCTCTAAAATGCGATTCCGGAAGGCTTGCAAAATACTCATTTACGAAGATGATAAGCTCGTCGTTAGACGAAAATTTCTTTCCACCTAGTGCCGTTTTCAATTTTGGAAAAAGGTGGAAGTCAGAAGGGGCTAGATCCGACGAATAAGGCGCATGCGGTACTAATTGGAAATGCAACTCGTGGATTTTGGACATCGCAACTGTGCTGGTATGCGAGGGAGCGTTGTCTTGGTGAAAGAGAGCTTTTTTCTTTGCCACTCCTGGCCATTTAGCACGAATCTCAACATTTAATTTTTGTAGAAGTTCTGCATAATATTGTCCGTTTATTGTGGCACCTTTTTGAGGGTAATCAATGAGCAAAATGCCCTTTGAATCCCAAAAAATTGATGCCATCTCCTTGTTTGCCGATAAAGTAGTTTTCGCTTTCTTTGGAGGTGCAGAACCACGTTCTAACCATTGTTTCGACTGTTGTTTAGTTTCGGGTGTACTGCAGTGCACCTAAGTTTCATCGCAAGTAATTAATCGCCTACAAAAATCAACCAGATTCCGCTTATAAAGGTCCAAACACTCACTGGAAATGCGCAAACGAGTGAACTTTTGATCAGTCGTAAGCAATCACGGCATCCATCTTGCCGAAAGCTTGGAATGGCCCAATTTTTTCGTTAAAATGTGGTGTACGCGTTCTGTTGAAATGTTTACCATGTCGGCTATCTCTCTCACTTTGAGTCGTCGATCATGCGTAATAATATTATGCATTTTTGTAATCATTTCCTTAGAAGTCACGATTTTGGGTGCTCCAGAGCGCGCTTCATCAACACAGCTTGTTCTACAACGTTTAAATTCATTTACACATCTACTTATTGTGGCGGATGATGGAGCAGATTCACCTAATATTTCCAGTAACTCATCTTTTATTTCGGTAGCTTTCATACCCTTAATTACGAAGTATTTAATCACCGCACGATACTCTGCTTTTTTCATTGTAACAAAACGACGTGTTGCTTCTTTTTCAATCAGCTGTCAAAAATAAACTAATCAACCGACTTATCTAAATATCGAAATGTAAACATATAAATAGGTAACCTAAATTACAGTGCATTTGTTTTACCAATTAGAGCGCTACCTATGTGTCATTCTCACTACTTGTCAAACTATCCTCGTACAGACTGGCAATTGGGGTCAAGTTGGGATGTACGAGGGAGCGTTTTTATATTCGCGGAATGAGCAGGTTGTAGAGGGATGAGTAGGCGCATTGGGGGCGTGGCCTGTGCAGCGACTTATGATTAGTATAAATACGAAGTTTCATTGTTATTAGACAGTTAGTCTTTGAGCTATCGTCAACCAAGTAACATAATAAGGAGTGAAAAGTGAAATATGGAAAAAATCGAATATCGTGCCGTTATAAAGTTCCTTACCAGGCAAGGAAAATCAGTCGCGACCATAATGAATGAGATGTCATTGGTTTACGGCGACTCTTGTCCAGGAAAAACATGGTGTACATGGTAGTTTATTTAAACAAGGGAATCCCTTGAAGACGACCCGAGGCCGGGCAGGAGCATTGAGGTGACCACGCCAGCACTTATCCAAAAAGTAGAACAAATTGTACTCGAAGATGCTCGACTAAAGAAGAAACAACTCGCAGAAATGGTTAGAGTATCCGACACAACAATTTTTAAAATCCTACACGATCATCTCGGCAGAGAATGCTCACGCCGCCGCAGAAACAACAGCGCGTAGAGTGTTTGCGTGCATTTTTGGACCTCTGGAATGAAGACAAGTGTGGTGTATTGTGTGGAATTGTTACTGGAGACGAAACTTGGGTTCATCATTATGAACCTGAGTCCAAACAGGACTCCATGCAGTGGCATAAAAAGGGCACAGCACCTCCCAAGAAATTAAAAGTGTCACGATCAGCTGGGAAACTCATGGCAACGGTATTTTGGGACTCGGAAGGAATATTGTTGATTGATTATAAAGATAAAGGTGTTTCTATAACCGGAGAATATTACGCTTCAATATTAGAGCTACTAAAAGAAGCCATTAAAGAGAAAAGACGGGGAAAATTGACAAAAGGTGTTCTGCTTTTGCACGACAACGCGCCCGTCCACAAGAGCTGCGTTGCGTTAGCTGTCCTGCACAAGGTGGGCTTCGAAATTGTGAATCACCCACCTTACAGCCCAGACCTGGCCCCGAGTGATTATTACCTGTTTCCGAAAATGAAAAAAGAGCTGCGGGGTAAAAAATTTACTGCCGATGATGAAGTCAAGGAGGCAGTTTCGGCGTATTTTGCAGATAAAGAGAAATTATTTTTTTATGAGGGTATAAATAAATGAATTGAAAGATGTGAAAAATGTATCCGTCTTGCAGATGAATATATTGAAAAAGAAAAATAATTTGGTTTTTTTATTTCCACCCCTTGTCCCCCATTCCGCGAATATAAGAACGCTCCCTCGTACTTACATACATGTAAATAATTCTCATGTTTATTTATGAATTGTGAAACATCATATTTCCTTTTTGTTCCGACACTTCTTAAATATATTTGTGCCATGTATGTATGTTTGGTTTTGTCCTATTAATGGAAGGAATTCTGTTGGGTAAAATATAAATTAAAGAGAATTAAAATAAGACATATTTTTTATATTAAGTAAAATACTAATACTTTGTAAGAAATTCTGGATACATTAAAGCCGTCTATCGTTAAAAATATAAAATTTTCTCATACAGTAATTTTAAGATAATATCTGTTATTTAGAATCTATTCGTACATACATTTGTAAGTGCGTTTACACATATGTTAACGTCAATATAACTTACTCCTATTTAAGATTTATTTTCTTTTACGAATATAAAACTTAAATGAAATATAAAATACCTGTAAAACATTTATTACCAAAATGTTTTATAGAAAACATTTCCATCGACAGAGTATTACCATCTAATCCTATTATGTCGTTCACCGTTATACCAAGCATTATATTAATTAGCTTCGCTTATAGAGTTGATCGTATCAGTAACTTTAGTGTTTATATGCATAACTGTCACTCAGATTATCCAAAGAGATAACTAACAAACAATAAAATAACTTGTGTATCTTGGTACTCCATGAGATTACAACAATGTGAAAATTAATTTTAAAAAATAGTTCTTGACCAACTCCACATTATCATGTAGGTATATGTACATATGTCAATGTATTCATTTGAATAACTTTGGTTTACACTTATTACATTAATTTATTAATTTACACTTTCAAGGCATGCTTTGACAAGCATTACATAAAACCGTAAATATGTCAAACGTAAATTCAATGGCACGTATTGAATGAGAAAAAGTTCCTGCTGTTACAAGATAATTCTTGGCATGAATATGAATAAGGAATTTATTTTTTATGTTGTTGTAATGAATTTAAGTGGAAGGTGAGCGATAAAATATACAGGTGATTATTTAGATGAATTGACAAGAACCTATGTAATTATTATTTCATAAATTTCTATAGTTTATATCACTGAAATGTTGACACTTAATAAACTGTAGAGAAAGAAATAATATAAATATTGTTCTTTATTATTGTAAAAGTGTCTAGTATTCATAAAAATTCCTAGTAGTCATTGTAAACTATAATCATTGTTCTAACTCTAGGATTTCATAAATCACAAGGACGTAAACATTTAGAATTCTTTCTTCGAAGCATGTCTGGAATAACTAACTTGAAAATTCATTACTTGAAATGAGTTCCTTTCAATTTTATTTAATCACTGATGTTACGTAATTTATAAAGGGACGCTATCCTGTTTTTCAATTATATATTTAGGTAATTTCTGAGGACTGGGTTAAACACGCGGTTTTATGGCATAAAATATTTCTTGCCATGCAAATTTAATTTTAAAGTTTTATATTTGAACATGTTTGTGTCATCTGAAGTGTGGAAAGACAATAGTGATTGAATATATTAACAGATCTTCTTCTATACTGTTGATGTAGTTTCTGTACGTAACTCATTAAAGTAGTATAAAAAACAGACTTTTCTTAAAATTTTATTACACATACAAATATTGTAATAGATTTTAGAACCTGAAGTACGTTAAATAATAGACAGAAAGCTTGATTAAATTTAATAGTTTCATTTCCAGGCCCAGTTGATTGCAATCCCACGACACTAATTCATCTGTCTAATTAGTCAGTTTATATATATATACATAATATATTGATGTAAATGTACATACACACGTCATTACATAATATAAATAAATAAAAACACAAAAACTTTGTGGCTCACAGTTAATACGCCATCAAACACGTTAGAACCCGCAAGATTTATACAAAACACAGTAACAATGAAAACAAAAATGGCAATGTCAAAATTTATATATCAGAAAGTCATTTACTGAATAGAAAGTTCTCCACCAGCACTGTTTTTATTAATCTTTTGAGACTAATCCATGGTAGGTTCCTAAACCTACAAGGCAAAGCATTGTATATCTTCACGGCCACGTAATTTGAACTTAGATGACTTTTCCCAATGCGATGATACGGTATGACCAAACTACTCTGGTTTTTCATATTCGTGAAAATCACCATTTTTGCAGAACTTATCTGGCGACTTATGAACAAACTTCAGGCAAGCAAGTATATAAATACAAGGATGGGAGGGTCAGTATTTTGTGTTTTCTGAATAGATTTATACAACTTGTAGTATTAGATACACCACTAAGGGCTCTGATTGCACCCTTTTGCATCCTGAAAACCGCCTCTGCCGCGCCAGACGCGCCCCACATCAATAGGCCATACATGGCCCTTCCCTGAAAATTTGCATAGTACACAGTCCTAGCCGCCTCGGGTGCAGCCACTAGTTTCACTCTTCGTATAGAGTATATTGCTGATGCGAGATTGCGACACAAGTTATCAATGTGGCACTCCCAAGTCAGGTTGCTCGCAATCAGCAGGCCCAGAAACTTAATATTCACTTTGGGCTCCCCCGCCACTCCCCTTGTTGTTATTGACAGCTTTTGGGTTTTATCATGATTTAATTTCATAAGATTGCTACTAAACCACTCGCTTGCCTCCCCCCCCCCAATGCAGTCTCCATACAAGCCTCTGCAACTTCCCTGTACTAAGCACGCACTATTATGGACGTATCATCTGCAAACTGGGTGACTCTACCCATGGTGACATTATGGGGCATATCATTGACGTAGATTAGAAACAGAAGTGGCCCCAATATTGACCCTGTGGAACCCCCCGATCAATTGGCGCTGCATACGAGAGCCGATCATTCCAGTATACCTTCTGTCTTCTGTTGAAGGTCTTATAAGAAAAATATTTTTTCAAAACTACTACTGCGAAGGATTGGTCAGCGACACGTTATTCACAGAAGTGCAAGGGATTTAGCAAGTAACGAATTAACAATTGATCGTTTAAACAGAGTTAGCAATGTTTCAAAAGTTTTTTCTTGTAACCGTATTTGTCGCGAGGACAAAAAATTCTTATACGCAGAGAACGACCCTCCAACATTTAATGAACTATTTTCAAAATTAAAATAATCTTTGTCAGTACTTAATGGATTTGTAAGCCCACTATCACCTACAATTTGTTTCAGTGTAGTAAAAATCTGAATTTTTTTTAATACACTATCCGCTTTCTACTAATAACACTAGCTTTATGTTAACGTTACTGCTAAAAGAGTCTAATTAGAATAGCTAACAATGATTGTTTTAGTTATGCAAATAATTCATGTTTAGATATCTAACGGTCATTCTCTGCATATAAAAAAATTTATTGCCGACAGTGAACACGCTTACATGAAGAAACTGTTGAAACATACTTGATGCATACATATATATATGAATACATATTAGAAACACTGATTAAAAAGGATTTGAAGAACTCAATTAGCTCTTTAATTAATTAGTTTGCTAATTGTAGATTGACTGTATTAATAACATCAAATGCGTTTTTCCTGTATATCTGCATTCGCAGTGGTATACTGTTTACTGGGTCGATTCATGTCCTTTTAATTATGTTTGTTTTTATTTTGTCATCTACCATGTAATTCTTTAAAGTACTTGCAAATCAATTAAAATTTTCAACACCATTGTACAAGTCTATAAAATCAACTTTGCCCAAAATTACATTGAAGGTTATCTATCGTCTTCAAAAAAACTCAATACGTGAATTTTAGGATGAAATGAAGGCAATTATGTATGAATTGTTGACTTAATTCACATAAACTAAACATGTATGTATGTTTTGGTTTATTCTACTTGTATGGTTCTTAAACACGTCTTACGCATCTGTTGCTAATATAATAATTCCCTAGCAACTAAAATTCGATCGAAATTCAGTAATTATATTCTTATTAAGCGTGTAAGTTTTAAAGAGAATCAGGTTTTCCGTTATGTAAAAAAAATAGAAAGTTCTTTTTTTATGCTCGATAAATATTCATTTTGAAGTATCTTTACAGATAAGCGCGTTGTAATAAATATGATACACAAAATTTATCACACAATTTATTACAAAACCTTTATCTCAATGACGGTCTATCTTTTTAAATTGAGCGCGAACAATTTTTGTTTATATTTTATGCCAGGTAAGATTGGTAATTAAATTAAATTCATGACTGTTTATTCTTTGAAATACGATAAAATACTCTTTGATTGTATGTGTAGATATATTGTACATACATTTCTTTGTAGTATTGAATAAAGAAACTTATCCGTAGGACTAAAAGAAAACTTCAAATAAGAGATCTTTCAGGTACTTACATGTACGCATATAATGGATAAAATCAACGTTATTGTCCATAAAATTAAGGAGAAGTCTTAAAAATTTATTACTGTTATTATATTATCAATAGTAAACATTACTTTTGGACTGGACTTAATGTTATTTGCTGATAATAAAAGAACTACCTATAATAAATATTTTAATTAACTTGGACACGTTTAACAAGCTCAGAGACGAATGCGACATAGTTTAAAAAGTGTCGGGAAATTAATTGAATGTACGATGTCAAAAGAAATACTTCTAGATATTAAAGGTAAAAATTTAAATGTCTTAATTTAAGTATCTTCTATAAATGAGAATCATTTATTTTGGCACTAATGAAGAATCGCTTCCGAGATATCGTATCGTGCATATTACAATATTTTTATATACATATATTATGAAATCTAATTAAAATATGTAGATTATATATATGTATATATGCATATATGTATATACACATAGATATGGGCATATGTTCTACTTGAATCATTTAACATCATGTCATAAATGCATATTCACATTTTACTATTTTCTATTCTTTTTTATTTCTTCTAATATAAGTTTAACATTATATACATGTGTATTATATTTATTATTTATGCTTTTTGATGCTAGTATTAATTACATGTATAATTATACAAAAAGAGAATTGGTAAATGTAAGTGTATTTTTAGTTTCAATAACCGTTAATAGCTACTGCTTCGATAATGTGAAATTTTATTTTGTTATAATTAGAATTCTTCGAAGAGAGAAATAACCTCTTCCTCCCGTTCATTTATTTATTACACCAGATACTAAGAATATTCCAACAGAATTCTAACGAGGATGATTTTAAGTTAGATCTTCTTGTCACACTCGAAGTTTTTTTAGACTTGTATTAGTGTAATAAAATAAAGGCGAAATGGTCAAACTTTAGATTGGTTACTTACCTTATACTTTACTTTTTGACGATCCTCATCGTTCTGCCCTAGAATTTGCTGCAACATATGATAATTTCAAATGCTAACTATTCTTAGTAATAATAATAATACAGACTGATTTCTCCATCACATACAAACTCTAGAAATAAGTCCACATACACTCACAAACGTTCAAAAAGCAGTCATTATAAAAATAACAATAGTCAGAAAATTTCTCAAACAACAATAGAAGTTTTTATAACTTAACTGATATTCATCAGTCGATCAACACAATAGCAGCTATAATACGGTCTTTAAATAGGCTTACAGAGCATTATAAAACTTATAGTAAGTACTGTTTCATAATGGATCATAAATCCATACAATATCAGCGGTGTACAGTTCGAACTCCGATAGATATGTGAGTTTAGTGAGAAGTTTACCGACGTTAGGTAGACTGAGGAAGTGCGAGAAATCTACGTCATAATGATAAAAATAAATAAAGACTGAATATAGACCAAATCGTAATATCACAAAGATTTGTTGATCAAAAGAGTCATAATCATGAGTAAACGACTAACCTATAAAAAAACAAAAAAAAGAAAAGTAGAGACTGCATGAGAATGAGGAATTTAACACCTAATTATGACAATCAAGATCGATATAATAGTCAGCAAGAATACATTTAAACTCAAACAATTACCGCTTCAGAAATTATCATCACAACACGACACTTCACAATCAATACACGAGAAGTAATACAAAACATAAAACAAAAATAAATGATTAAATATATATTATCTACACAAAATATAATATATCGAGGTCTGAAATATGTACAAGAATGCCTGGATTTCATCATATGTGAGGATCCTGTTCAATCATTCTATGTACAGTATCAATATTATCCGCAACAACGACTCTGTCTTGTTTCATCCCAGTGTTGCTGAATTAAACGGCAACGAAGGTCGTAATACCATAAATCATTTACAGTATCAATATTTTCATGTGTTAACTCAATCTTCACTATGACTCGAAAACTTTAGCATAGCACTGTATACACACGAAATAATACAACGTGTTTCAAAAAGTATATACGTATTACAAAGTATTATTTTGTCCAAACTATCGATCGCTGCGCCTCGGCTCGGCTATTGGAAAAACGAATACATAGTCTAGTTTATTTAATAGCCGCTAGACGTCAGTTGTCTTCTGTTTTTCTTGATAACCATTTTATGTTTTAAATGGCTACTCTGCAGCAGAAATCATTTTGTGTTCTAGAGTTTGCGAAGTGCAATTCCGTGATTACAGTGCAAAGACGTTTCCGGTTGAGCTACCAAATTGATTCTCCGAATGGGTGGAACATTCGCAGATGGTATCGACAGTTCATAGATACAGGATGTGTGTGAAAAGAAAAGAGTCCTGACCGCCCTCGTGTTTCTGAAGAAAATGTTGTACAAATTCAAACTGCTTTGCAACAATCCTTCAAAATCAACTCGTCATGCCAGTCGGAAGTTACAACTGCCTACAACAACATCGGTTGGTTATGAAGCCGTACAAGCTACAGTTGTTAGAAGCTCCGCGTCCTGATGATAAACGGAAACGTGTGGTATTTTGCAACGAGATTCATGATGCTATTGACAATGATAACAGTTTCGCACAACGCATCGTGTTCAGTGATGAAGCGACTTTCCATGTTAGTAGTCTGGTAAACAAACACAATGTTTGAATTTCGGGTCCACAGAACCCACATGCAGCTATTGAACATGTACGAGATTCACCTAAAATCAATGTGTTTTGTGCGATATCCCGATCATCTATTTACGGCCCATTCTTCTTTAATGAAAACACGGTTAACAATCAGCAGTATCTCGCTATGTTGCAAAACTAGTTGTTTCCGAGGCTACACGGAGACAACTTAATTTTTTAAGACGGGGCACCCCCTCACTGGAGTCGCCAAGTGCATGAATATCTGAATGAAACTCTACCGAACCGTTGCATTGGTCGTCAAGGAGGTGGCGATATAGCGATATAGTCACCGGATTTGACAACCTGTGACTTCTTCCTGTGAAGTTCTTTAAAAACAACGTTTTTGTACTACCACTCCCACAGAACCTGGAAGAGTTGAAGAACCGGATGCGCACTGCCATAACATCAGTGACGAAGGACATGTTTGCCCGAGTATGGGAGGAATTTGAGTATCGATGTGATATTGTTCGTGTTGCTGATGGAGGACATATTAAACATCTGTAATCTGAACTTAAGAGGTTCGTAAATATGTGTGTAAAGTTTCATATTCGTATGTCTTAAAGTTTAATAAATATATGCGTTCGAAATACGTATATTCTTTTTGAAACACCCTATATTTCGACAACCAGACAAAGGCATTATATTTCTGACACGCTGCATGGTACCAGTGCACATGTGTCACCTATCAAACTAATCAATGTCGCAAGATTCCCGACTTTTCCTAACGGTTCCTCGTAAATTCTGTAATCCATTTCAACCTTGCTAAGAGGTAAAGTCATGAATAACGCATTTATTTTACTTTCTTAAGTAGCGTTAAATAAATCTTCATTTAATATAATTTTGAATAGCAAAAAACTATGATCTACGTTATGATTTAATAATTTCATCAGTAACTGCCCTATCTAATTCCTTTTTGTAGTTGAATCCGTTACTCATATTTCTTACTTTCGTCATATCTTTCTGTTTTTGAAACTTTATATCATTCTCGTAAATTAAAAAGTTACAATAAATAAACAATTCTGCAATTGTTACATAATAAAAATATACCCTCCGACATTAGTTTACTCAGACATTATTTACCTTACTTCTTAAATAAACTACAAATGTGATAAATGCAAACTTTATATTGTTCTTACTCACAATAAACATGCAACATTACGATTTTTTACTTACCACTTAAATTCAAACTGGACAATAGTCATAGTATTACAATTAATAAATAGTGTTACAATTTAAAATAAATAACACTTTTAATAGTAAAGATATTCTTCAACTAACAATAGATACTCGGCCCCTGCAAATTGTATCTAAAAAATTATATATACTGAGCTAATTATTTTGGAATATTTTATACCAGACAGTTTCTAGTCGAAAATAATTTGATTCTTAAGTTAGTGGAATATGGGATTCGAAACTGAAATCCGATATTCGAATAGATTGTACGTAGCTTTCCTTGTTAATTAAGGTGAATACCGACTGCCAAAAATCTGCAGTTGCTTATTATTATTATCATTATTATTTTATTAAATTAAGGATGATGTTAAAGAATCTTCGAATGATTCAGATTATATAACCTTTAATAAATATAAATAATCATGTCTTATATCTTAATGTTACAATTATTTTTACATATTACATAACAAGAATACACATTTTCTTATTATTTGGTAAACCAACAATGAAAAACTTACTAAATCGTATTCAGATTGTGGTATGTGTTATTTAGAATCGGTTAGTTCATATAGCTAGCCATGATTTAATCGGTAGGCGATTAGATTATAGATAAAAGGAGTTTTGCCGTAAGTTGTCGTTACGATTTAATAATAGGTAAATAGTTACATAACCAAGCTCAAAATAAATATGTTACATTTACAAATGCATTTTAGGAACAATCATTGAACAATTAATGCACAACAAAGTCTTATTACACTTTATTAAACGGAAAAATATAATTAAAATTTTTAATTTTCTTAATTAAGTCTAGTTTATTTATCAACGCTGTTATTTTTAAATGGAATTGGAAAATTTCTATTCCTTTCCAGGATATAAAAATTCAGATTTTTTTCATTTTCATGCATAAAATGAAGCGGATGGAGCCAGTGCATTGAAGCACACATCTTACCTTTTTATAAGAAGAATTTAACTGTAAAATCAAAATATTCGTTCGGAGCGGTAACACTTAATAGTTACTATATTATTTCCTAGTAACTATTTGTCCAGTTAGAGTACACATTACACTTTGCGCCCCGGTATTTTACGCGTATTTTACATATGTATATAAGATGTGAAGAACAGTATTGACATTTATATGTATTCTTAATCGCCAATAGTTGATACTATAATTTACTTATTATCTGACATAGAATACCGAGGATCTGGTATACCGCTGATAAATGTTTATCACGAATACCACTTTCCGCTGCTGACTGTTTCAAATTGCTTGTCGATGAATAAAAAACACGTTTTATCAATTCCATAAGAGTACAGTCTCTTCGAACAGTCGTCGAAAGAGTGGCAATTTGTTTTATTAGCCGTTGATTCAGATTTGATACTGCAAGAAGGACCTATAAATGTGGAAATAAAAAGATGGCTTTGATACGGGAATTTATTACCATTATTTACACACTTCTTCCTAACGATTCTAATTAATGCATAAGCAATATGAATATCATTATCATAAATTATATTTCTTTGACGACAACACAAAACATAGCCTCATCTAATTAAATTAATTCTAAGTTGAATATGTTAATAATGGTGTATTTTGAAATATTTTATGATATAATATGTATATAAAGAAATACTAATTGGATTTATAATTATATATGGATTATGGATATGTAATTATGGATTTATAAGTAATTATAATAAAATATTATTTACATAATAGTGGAGGAAGGCTTTTTTTAAATCTAATACGAATGCTACAAACTTCACGCTGAAAAATCAATACCAACCCAATTTATTCTTTACTGTTAATAAAATATGTATTGATAACAAGAGCTGAGTCATACGGTATTATTTGCCAGTGCGTCAAAATAGCAATACTATAGATGGCGGTACTAAAAGCAGACGTATAAAGTTCTGTCTGTTGCAGAATAATTCAACAATTTTGTAATCATCCATTTTTGTTGTAATATGGGCCGAGCAAAACATTGTTCATCGGAAAAAACAGCAATTCGATTTAATAGAGACAAAAGCTACAAGTTTAAACAAAGTAAGCGCTCATGTTCTGCTAAAATCATTGCAAACGCTGAGAACTAGAGAAAAGTGAAAGAAAATCCTGATGAAAAATGAAAACTAGCCCTAGAGAAGACAGAAACATTGTAACTTGAGCAAAGGAGACACCGTTCATAAGTTCAACTGCAATTAAAAGAGAGTGACACCTTTGTATAAGCACTTCTACTATTAGACGAAGATTGATTCAAGAAAAGTTGCGTGCAAGAAGTTTTTTACTAAATAAAAGGCAAATAAAAAGTAGATTGTCGTTTCCTCATGAACACGTACAATGAGATGAAAAACGGGGCGTAATGTAGTGTGGTCCGATGAATCGAAAATAGTTCTATTTAATTCCGGTGCATGCCAAGAAGACGTCAAGAGGTGATAAACAATGAAGGTCAAGCAACAAAATATTAAGTGCTTCAATTCAATTAACTAAGTAAAAATGGCATCTGGTTAGTATTTTGGATGACTGCTATTTTAATGCACAGTTATTTTGTTTGACCTAGAATATAAACAGTTTCATTTTTTTCTCTTTGGTATTAAGAAACCTATTTATTTATTGTTATAGTTGTGTAACATGTTGGAATAAAGAGTTCAATAAACTTTAATTTCTTTTATTTAATGTACGTGTTCCTCATGAACACGTACAATGAGATGAAAAACGGGGCGTAATGTAGTGTGGTCCGATGAATCGAAAATAGTTCTATTTAATTCCGGTGCATGCCAAGAAGACGTCAAGAGGTGATAAACAATGAAGGTCAAGCAACAAAATATTAAGTGCTTCAATTCAATTAACTAAGTAAAAATGGCATCTGGTTAGTATTTTGGATGACTGCTATTTTAATGCACAGTTATTTTGTTTGACCTAGAATATAAACAGTTTCATTTTTTTCTCTTTGGTATTAAGAAACCTATTTATTTATTGTTATAGTTGTGTAACATGTTGGAATAAAGAGTTCAATAAACTTTAATTTCTTTTATTTAATGTATAAATTGATATTTCAGCAAATTTAGGACCACCGCTCTTTTCGTGCGCATGGCTTTACATTCGCTAATAAAAATGAACCACCAATCAAAATGTCGAGTACTACTATACATACGTACGGTATATTTAAAACAATTCTCCTATTGCTGATACCCTCTTTCATTTATATTAATATTCAATAAAATTCTTATTTAAAATAGCCTATGATTTCAATATAAACTTGAAGGCATTGAAAAATGTTATTGGTTTTTTAACTCTGGAAATTTACTTAAAAAGCACCAAAATTTTTCGATGTCACGTTATTAATGTCAAGTTCTTCTCAAAAAGAAAATAATTAATGAATGATCAAACAGTATTGCTTAAAACATTTATTTTCTAATTCTTACTGAACTACCAATTAAGTTAAGCATTATTCTTTATTAAACTTCTCAATCTTTCATCTTTTTAGTTTTTTTTTCATTTTCTAGTGTTCCAATAATATATGTATTGTCATGAACTGTACTATAAGCGGTACAGAATTATGGTTCAAAGTTTAAGAAAGCTGTTATAACTTTCACGAACATATATTTACCAAAGCGTATAGTCTTTTGAGAGCTTATATTTCTCAGCGTAGGTTCATTTATAATAAGGCCTAGCATTTAATAGATTAAATATTTTTCAAATAAGTAATTCAACAATTTAGAAAATGAAACATTTATTTGTATACAACTTGTTACATTTATGTAAAAATTCTCATACCAACAATAAAATTATTCCTTTATAATGAATTTAAATATTTTATGTTATTAAAAAATTATTATGTAATTAAATCAATACTTTGTTCATTGGCAATGCATAAAAATGTATTTATTATTAAATAACGTAATCAATATTTAATTAAAAATTCATATAATTAAAAGTTTTAATTATTCATCTTTTTAAGTTTCGCAAAAAAATAACGTCTATATATTATACAAGGGCATATCAGATCCCCCATTTATACAAAAAAAAAACCTATGAAAACCGTACTGAGTATAGAGTTAACTGGACCCTAAAATAATAATTCTTATTTAAATATATGAGTTTGAAACAAAAATTTGAGGTATATAATCACTCTCCGTCGTTTATTGTTCAATTTCGTATACCAATTCCGTTCAGTAATATTTCCTAGTTCATTTAATTTTAAATTTTAGAAAAAAATTAATACAAATTCAAAACACAGAACTCTGGAGATATAATGACCCTCCGTTTATGAATCACTTTATATAACATAAAGTTCAAAATTAATTTTAAGAGCTTTAATTCAAAGAAAAATCGAAGTCTATAAATTTCAAAATAAATTGAAAAATTAATTTAATTTGATTTAACTTAAAATATTCCGACTGTTATTTCAAATTAGGTAACGAACAAAGAACGTTCATATATTTTACCGATGCTACTGTTTAAATGCAAAATTAATATTGAGTAAACACGTCTGATTGTCTTCAGGGGTAAAACAAAAATCTCCCGTTTCTTATAAATTCCTCATGTTCCTTCGGCTTGTCCAAACGCCAGGATTTTCTAATTAGTTCCATCCTACTTTACTGCGACATTTTATTAAATCAATCGAGTTTGCGTGATCTTAAATCGCGTTTGATAATACTTAAATTTGTATTGTTAACTATTTAATTTACAATTAGCTTGACGTTATTAAAATTTCAGGTAATTACCAGTGCTCTGAAATGTTTTCATAGTATCATACCACCACTTCTTAATTGTAAACAGCAACAATGAATTTTAGTACCGGAATAGCTTTTTGTTAGTTTGTTACTTCGATATATTTATTTTAACAAGCAAAATAATAATTTAGATCTATACTAAAAAAAATTATTATTGCTTACCTGGTAATAGAATTTTTACCCGTGTATTGTTGCATCTCTTTCTCTATATTTTTATGTATTACTATGAGACGTAGATCACTTACAATTTGTACTATGTTGCTTTTACTGAATATTTTCAGATTGATGTGAAATTCATATATCCAGTGTTCTTCTATTGGCAACGTTTCCAGACTTTTACTAAACAAGATTATATTTGATGGAACCATCTATACCTAGAACACTGCAATTCATGCGATACATGAAACGAAACTTATATATTTTATTAGCAGTATTCTGGCTATATTCTAGAACAAAGTTTTTGTATATAGTAGTAAAACTTAAATTTATACATATTCAATTAATTTTTATACTCTATAACTATTAATTAGATTGAATTCTTGAACGAAGAAGATATCCTTTTAAATATAAAATGAAACTATTTTCCACAGTAAGACGAACAGCATTAGACTGAGAGCATTGCTTGAAGATGGTAAACAAGATTTTACCGAAATATCGCACCGGTCCTTTGCCTGATGAAGCACACCTACGTGGAAAGGCACCCGAAACCACATGAACACACACACATGCATATCGTATATAACTATAACTATATATAATGGAACAAAAAGAATAGGCATAGCATACGACTCGATACTTGGTAAAATGAAAAAAATTAATAGAAAAACAACGCTGGAGCGAACATAAATACAAAACTGTCAACAATTGGAAATGTTTCTAACTTCACTTATTCGAGAATTGTGTCAACAATGGACAAGATTTGAAAAGGATACTTACTATAATTCTCTTTCTACTTTTTAGCTTATTACTGATATTACATTTTATGTCACTTAAAATCGTTTTCCGTGAATCCAAAATAATCAAACTTCAGCTAAATTTGAAAAATATTTATTTGATTATTGCCGACAGATAAATGCATTATTTTTATATTAAAACAGCTGGAATTAAAATGAGCATTTATTTTTCAGAATCTAATAGATTGGTACTATAAGATAAATAAAGCATCAAATGAAAAGAAAGAGAAGAAATATACATGGAATGACTTAAATTAAATATAGTCACACTTATACAAAGGGTATCAGGAAAGTTTTACAATATGACGCAACAATGAATCGTAAGAAGCTGCTTGTTGAGACATGTTCATACATGCATATAAGCCGACGCGCTATGTCGTTAGACTCACTTATTCATTAGCAGTTAGAATGCAAAGTGCTTACGATGGCATCGTGGTCACGAAATGAGATAAGTGCAGTTTTAATAATTTCGTGCGTGGTTTAAACATAGACTAGTGCTTCGAAGAAATGATTCTTGCACTAAGTGATGTTTGTCTACATCGCACAACGATATTCAGGTGGTATAGAAAATTTCAAAGTGGAAATTTAACTGTGTAGGATGCCGAGAGGCCGGGAAGGCCACGAACGTCAATTACGGAGGAAAATGTTACTACTGTGAGGAAAATGCTAAAAAGTTTAATAGGGGACAATCTCGGTATGTGAACATTGTGACATGTGACGAGACTTGGCTATAACATTACGATGTGCCGACTAAAGCTAAAAACAAACTTTGAGTCTTTGATGATGAGGACACACCCGTAGTTGTCAGAAAATCCCAATCTGTAAAGAAGAAAATGATAGCTGTATTTTTCAAATCGAGTGGAATTGTAGAACGGGTCGTTTTGGACACACAGACGAAGTCAGAGCTAAGTTATATACTGAACAGTGCCTGCCTAAATTCATTGGATCTCTGAAGAACCTGCGGCCAAATTCAAGAATGGACACATGGTTCCTCCATCACGATAATGTTCCAACTCACTGCGCCAAAGCCTGCACCGAATATTTGACCACGACAGGACTAAAACTTCTCGAGCACCCTCCCTACAGTCCAGATCTTGCTCCCTGCGACTTTGCACTGTTCCCGCATGTGAAAATGAAGTTAAAAGAGAGGCGGTTTTCCAGTGATGAGGACCTTCTGCGGGCTTGGGACGAGTGTGCTTTACTCTTTAGTGAAATTTGAGAGAACTGGTTTAAAGATTGGTTTCGAAGGATGGAGAGGTGTATTGAGTGCAGAGGAAATTACTTTGAAAAAATGAAATAAACAAAACTGTATTGCAAAACTTTCCTAGTACCCTTTGTAAAATCATATATTAGTTAAGACGACACTAGTATTGTGACTACATAAGTATTTAATAACGCAAATGTTTACTTTTTATTAATATTAAACCACGTCAAATTCAAAAATTAATTAGGTAATTCTAAATACATTTATCACTAAAATGTAAAGCAATAATTTCTAATAATAGTATGTTTGTTAGAATTGTTAAAGTATGTTTGTCTATTATTTTCTTAAGAAAAACAATATACATTAAGTTGTATTACCTATATGTGCTTAAAAACTTATTTTATATAATTTATATTCTGTACGTGTGTTAAAGCTTCTCAAATGTGTCACTTAAATTTTTCTATATAAATAACTTGTTAGCTACAACCTATTAGAGAACAATCCTCAGATTTACCAGTACCATATTTAAAAGCAATCTTTTCAACTGACACCGACATTGGAGTTTATTTTTGAAGAGACAACCATTCACCATCATCTAGCGTAAACATCTGAATGTATTCAAGTCAAATATTTGACATTTTACGATGTTTTATTATACGACTTTGACGTGCATGTGGACGTCTTCATCACTTTAAATATTTAACCTTTCTACACTGCTTGATTCTTTTTCTATATACCTACAGTAAATATGTGCATAAAGACATGAAAACTACGTTTTTCTAAATTACTTTTGTAGAAGTGTGGCATATAATACTTCGCAAAATTTTCACCACTCCAAATTACAAAGTAATAAAAGAAAAATTATAATTTAGAACTACATAAAGTATATTTACCGATGTTCTCTGCGTAAAACGAAAGATATGTTTCAAGTAGATAACAATAACGTACATAGTAAGCTTGTTTGAACCAAATGTAAATCTACACTGACCAAGAAGCCTTACCAAACTCAAAAATTCCTGATTGATTGCTGTCAATAATTAAACGTGTGTACACGAAATGTGCAATGAAATACACCGTATGTACGATACTTTCAGGGTTTTTTTTTAAATTCATGATATTTTTAGTTTTTATTGATTTTAATACTCTTTCTTGTGTATGTGAACAATGTAAATAATGAAATCCAAAATGTACGAATTTCAGGGTTTTCTTGTATACACTATAAGCATATTTGTGGACGTATTGATATCTAGTTCGTTTGCAAAATTTTTAGTAAACGGAGTTTAATATAGTTGCTCTGATTACAATTACGATATTTTGAAAGTAAGTTGTCAAATTTTTACATATATAAGTTGAACAATGATAAAACAGTGACTTCTTGGGAACAGGAAGTCTCAGAAAAAAAAGACTTAAAAAATATCGAATTTCGTCACTATTAAAAACTGAATGATGGAAAAGGAAGATCAAATACCAAAAATGAGCACAAGGAATTTTTGTGACCACTCCGGAGAACATTGACTCTAGCAATAAGATTTTAGAATTTTGACAAATTAGACTCAAGCATATTGCAGAAGCATTGTACGAATCCTACGAACGTGTGTTTCACATCGTTAATTGGAAAAACGCCGCGAAAAGCTTGCCGAAGACATACTCTTTTCCCAAAGCAATGCTTATATGGTAGGCTCAGTATTTGTCAATATCCCCTTGTATGTGTGTATATTTAAGGCCATTTTTAAAAATCCAGTAAGACACCACGTGTTTGTATTTGTTAACTGCCACGAAAATAGAAATAATTCTTTCACCATGTAAAAGCAAGATAAACGATTTTTCTTATATTTTACACCTTTAAAATTCTATACATTCATATATATACATATATATATGAATACCTTTTGCGTGCTACCGTTATGAATTAACGGAATAAATGAAGAACGGAAAACTTCTTGATTTTCTTTGATTTTGCCCCTCAAATTTGTGTTATATCAAAAACGAAAAATGATTTTTTGCATATTTCTATGATATTTTCAAACCTGGCAAAATTCAATCAATTCAAAGTCTTCAGTTTAGAAAGGTTTCCTTGTTAAATAAAAGTATTGAAACTTTAATATTATTCGAGATTTACTTACAAAGGAAACTAGATAAGTTTTGCAATGAAGTTTTTATTTTCACAATCTTCCAAAGTTACCAGTGATCAAAACACACTTACTTTCATCTTATTCTTCATATGGAGAAACAGTGCAAAGACGCATGGAGTGAGATCTAAGTTAAAAGGTATATGATCCAGAAACTTCGGTCTTGCTTAATATTCGATACGGATATTAAATTGGTAGGTCGCAGTGTTGTCATGGTAAAAAAAGTGCTTGTTCTTGAACGAGGACCAAGCTTCAATAACTTAGGGCAGGCGCTTCTCGATGTATCACTTTACGATAATCGTTTCTTGTGTTTCCAGCACCACACGCTCCACAACTTCTCTCACGGTAAAGAAGATATATTAAGGCATTTTTTTCTTAACTGATCGAATTTTACGCACAGATACATGATTTTTTCATTTTTAAAAGTTACACTGTTCTGCCTCATAGTGGATACATCATAAGGCTACATTTCATTGCTTATCAAGTATAACGAGATATTTCACATCTTGAACATTTCACAACACCCAAATGCAACAAACCTTCCTCTCATGGAGATATTAGTGCAGGATGATATGAATTGCCTATGCGTGAATGCGCAGAGGTTTTTATATCTCACAATAAATTACACACCTATCGAACTCGAGTATTTTTGTGACAGTATCAATATCTTCTTCGGTAGTGAGCTAAGTGAAGCGCTCGGAGCATCTTCCAAGCGGAGATTTCCTCTTTGAAACTCCTTATATTGCCTGAGTAAGGTCATACGATGTGACTAACCTTCTAACACAATAACACAATAGTCATCTACTCCAAACACTGATCAATATTCAATCCGCAAGCAAAGTTGTAGTACGAAATTACCCGATACGACGCTCTGTTTTTGTCCAAGATATTTCGTATGCTGTTTGCACTCCCGTAGTCCTGGAGTAACTAGGTAGTTATATAAAATTTATATGATTTTCCTATTTCTGAGGATTTGACGAATGTTCGATTTTCATCGCAAGCTATAACGATGCTATTTATTTCGTTGACATTGCAATTGAGGTTCAGTGATTTTATCTGTCTTATTCAACGTAGTATATGGGTATAAGAAAACCTTTTTTATTTATTTATAAGGGCAAGTATAAGGTTGTTACAAATGTAATATCGTTTTTTCCTTCAGTCTGAACTGAATCGCACCTGTGTGAAGACGTGTATGTTTTTAGTGAAAATTATTATTGTATTTGTAGAAAAGGGTAGAAGGTTTGAAGGTGTGTACCTGTTCCATTTCTTGGAAAGATTAATACACCTGTCCTTGTCTCGCCTATGGAAATGCTGTCGGCAAGAGATATTCGGGCAATTTACCTCTTTCAATTTAAAAAGGGATTAAATGCAGCTGCAGCAACGCGAGAAATTAATCAGACGTTCGGTGAAACCACGTGTAATGAACGCACATTACGGCGATGGTTTAAAAAATTCAGCGAGGGAAATTTTGATTTGGAAAATGAGCCTCGCGGATATGCGCGTAGCACCGTTAATGACGACGAGCTGCGTGTAAAAGTTGAAAGTAATCCGTCGACAACAGTACGTAGCCTTGCAGAAACATTTCAAATGTCCATTGCTACCATTAGTCGTCACCTTTCTTCGATTGGCAAAGTGAAGAAACTCGATCGATGGGTGCCGCACCAATTAACTGAAGCCAATAAGCTCCGTCGATTAGAGGTGGCTACCTCTTTGGCTAATCGACAGAAAGTTGAACCGTTTCTTCATCGAGTGGTAACGTGTGACGAAAAATGGATACTTTATGAAAATCGGAGACGGTCAGGACAATGGTTAGATCGAGGTGAAGCACCAAGACAGCATGCACGAGCATCACTTCACCCGCGAAAGATTATGGTGACTGTATGGTGGACCAGTAAGGCTATTATTGACTACTCATTTTTGCAACCTGGTGAAACCATCACGGCAGCGTCCTATTGTGCCGAACTGGAAACTATGCATGGAAAATTGAGCCGCTTTCAGCCCTCACTAGTCAATAGACATGGACCCATACTTCTTCATGATAATGCAAGACCTCATGTTGCACGACAGAGAATCCAAAAACTTTCGGAATTTGGTTACGAAATTCTCCCTCACCCACCTTATTCACCTGACCTTTCGCCAACTGATTTTCATTTTTTCCGAAGTTTAGACAATCACTTAAAAAATAGGGACTTCCTGACCGGGAGTCTGTAATAGCAGTGTTTGAGCAATATGTGAGCCGTCAAAACCTAGATTTCTTTTTAAAAGGGAATTTTTCAGCTTCCAGGCCGTTGGCAACAAACTATTGATGTAAATGGAGACTATTTTGCAGAATAAATATTTATATTTTTTTAAATTTAGACTTTTTTTATTCCTTACAAAATCGGATATTTCATATGTAACAACCTGAAAGATGTAAGTAACGTTATATTGTAGTAGTTTCCACATTTTCATCCAATTTTTCTCGTTTATACCACTATCATGTTTCAAACAAACTCGCAAATTGTACGGTGTCAATTTACCTCCAGATATGCATAAATGTGCTGCCCAACAACTCAAACACATACGTTTCTTTTTTTGTAATTAGTATTTTTCAACTTGGTTTTTTTAGCTGTGCTACTTCCGACAAGATATTTAAATCATATATACTCTCTCACCACGCCAAGGAGAAAATTACTGTCAGTGTTGTTTTTGCTTATATTTAATTACAAGTAGAATATGTTTACAATTGATAATCAAATTAGTTTGTATGCATTCTTAAAAGCTATAATATATATTCTCACTAATTATATTGAGAATATATCTTACATTTACTGGTATTTATAATTATACGTGCATAAGTTTATAAAATTTTAATATTTAGAACTGTAATAATAAATAATCTCGAAGTTTGTAATTGCAGGCTATCCAATATCAGATCTTCATTAATAATTAATTACAAAATTTTATTCGCGGATATATTTGTATGTAGGTAAATACACTAAGACTTGGTCCGCAATTTATAATTAATATGACTTTCACTCGGAGTCATACGATAGTGAGTTTTAATTATCTGTAAACCGAACCACTCGATAATTACTAGGTTGTATAATTCAATAACGTACCTATTGTGTATTGATGTATTTTCTTTTGGAGTAATAATTATAGCCTTAATTTTGTTAGTATATTCATTTACATGGCGTATAACAAATTATGTAATCTTATATCGTACTAAAACGTATTAAAATGCTTTTATTTTTTGAATAATTTAAAACTTTAGTACTTATACGCCTACGGATACCAGACAATTTATTATGATGATAAAATCTTAGTAATATTTTAAAATTGCTATGAAAATAGTAGAATATATCAAATACTGTCTTAGAAAAAACACTTTGTTTAACAAGAATTGCTGGTAAACTGTTGAATTTCGAATAAATAAAATTGAAATTAAAGCACCTGGTATAGTTTTATAAAACATATTGATAGATTGTGATCAATTGAAATTTTATGCGAAATTCAAACGTCAGAAAATGTGACTGTCTGAAATAGCTAAATTTAAATTTGATTATTCTTCAAGTTTCATAACCTACTTTTCATAACTGAAACGAGATTTAATGGGAAGTAAATTATTTACGATGTTTTCAACAATTTCTCTTCAGGTGAAATACATAAGAAATTCTCATTCATTTAATATTAAATTTAAGTACAAAATATTCAATAGAAGTTGACGAATTTAAATTTTAAATTGACAAATATCATCGTCTATTGCCAACCACCACGAAAATTCCCAAATTTTAAATTTACTATTATTAGAAAAGGTCGTACAAGAGGAAAATTACGAAAAATAACATAAAGTACTTGTATCAGAAGACACTCGGGCTTTAGGGTACTCCTCGTTTCGCTCATCATTCCCTAAACTGGTCTCATGTAATAATGTTTTTCTTAAACCCAAACAAATTTGCGATATGAAAGTAATTTTAAAATTGTACGACCACAGTCTGTTACATCTCATGAGTCACACACCAGGTTGTTAGTTACATATATTTTTAGTATATAAATTTTCTAAAAACTGTTATCCACTTCAATATTAAATACTACTCTGCATTAAGATTTCTCTTATTACTGCTACACTATTAGCCACAGACGCATTCAGATCCGTACCGTTGAAAGCCAAAACACACACTGATTGGGTGTGCGTTTTGGCTTTCAACGGTACGGTTCGTGTGCGGAATTTGTTTTCGTACAGGTATTTTGCCGTAGTTTTCCAGGTGCGACACTCTTTAATTATCTGCTGATGATGACAACTTAGTTGTCAAAATATGTATACAGAATACGAAAATTGATGTGGAAAGGGGTTATGTGTTAACCTTCAGTGATTAAACTAATTGTGGCAGCATAATTTTTTATGTGGAGCTACTTTGGACTTAACACATAAGATATTGGAACATATTTCATCTTTAAATTTCCTGATATTTAATAAATAAATGCTCCGTAAACTCTCTCCGACGAGTCACAATAATCATGCAATTCAATAAATTCTAGTTGTTGATTTACATAATATCTGCTTTTTAATAATGACATGATTTATGTGCTGAATCTCTTCTAAACACTAACCAAAATTTACCCAATTCCGGGTCTAATTCTTCATACATAATTGTTGCATAAATAATTTTCCTCTTATTATTGTAGGACTTATTATATTGCCGAATATTCGTGAAATGATAGCTAAAATTAATCTTTTCGTAACACTGCTTATTTTCTAAATTAGTCACATGATTTAATATATCTGATTCTAAAACCCATTCAATTCTCTGCTATCACGAATTTTAATAATTACTTCTGTGTTGTTACTATATTCTGCTATTTTGTTTAAAATCTCTTTTTCATTTGAACACCATTGTTTTAAAATAGAATTCTACCGTTCCTCATATATAAGACATTTCCTTGTATACTTATAAAGCTTCTACATTATAATTCACACTAACAAATAAGTCATTCATGTAATATTAGTTTTTAATTAATTCACAGATACGAGAATATAAATCTTGATAATCCAATACTAGCTGTTTGAGTATGCTTGTTGCCAAATAAAGTGCACTTGCCGTACCATATGTGACTGCATTTAAATTCTATAGATGTAATTTCTTGATCATGAGCAAGTCTCCACAGGATCTGTTTATTTATGATCATCTGGATAAATCAATATTTGACTTCTTGTTTGCAATAAGTGCAAAACTATGCAATCTTAATCTTATGACTCTAGCAAATAAATCATTCTGTACATTGGATACTGTCAATAGTGTATCTTTTAATGAATTGTTTAAATCTGTTTTAACGGATACATCGAATACTCCTGTGCATTTGGTAGTATTACTACTTAATTTTAATACTGCATGATGTGGTAAAATATATGAAGGTTGCATCTCTTCAGTGCTTAACTTTACAGATTTGTATCATTGCGAAATTTATCTTCCAATAATAAAATCATTTGAATGTTATAGCTTTTGAATTATTAATTATTTATTTTCTAAAAATGGTAATCTGACTACAAAGCGAACAACGTATCTCGCGTTGTGGTTTCGGAAAAATGGTTTCTGCGGAATTTCTTATTGTTATCTAATGTTTCATTTGAAATTTCTCTTACAAAATTGCAAAGTCGCTTGTACTTGCCTTTCATGGTATATTAATATTACTCACAAGTACCAAACCTAAAAGCATTTCTTGAAATACAGGTTTATTTTCACCCAGTTTATATTGATTAGCAAGAAATAATTCATAAAATAAACTTGCACCTATTAAGATGCTTATGTGTTCTGATTTATCAAGATTATGTTCAGCTAACATTATGTGTGTCGAATAATCTATTGTATTTTCATTAAATCCAACGTGTGGTAAATTCTCGGCGGTAGTTGATAAAATTAAAGGTGTTTCTTCACATCTGTTTTGTTAATAATTATAGTTAATTTTTAACTCATGCTTACTATTGGAATATGTCCAATAATGCTCTAGAAGTATGGGCCCTTCCTAAGTTATCATAAATAACAATTTACGCTGTTGAAATTAGAACTAAATTACGGTTTAGATAAACATATAAAATTTGAAGCGATGGCTGATATTTTGCTTCGATTATCTGATTATTATTTACATTTTCCGATTTGTTTGGTAAATGTTCGAAGCTGTAGTCAAATAGCTGTTCTGTCGGTACATGCGTGTGAGTTTTATTTCATGTATGTGAGCTATTTCTTTGAATAGCAAGTTTGTAAATTTGTCATTATTTTGTCCTGAATTTGTTGAATCAGTATTAAAGTGCTTACAATATTTTGGATTATGTTATAAGGTATTGTAAGCCAGTCCGCATTTTTGGGGTTTTCTTGGCCTGAAATTACGCTGCGAATGCCTTGTACGTAAACAATTGGTACATAAATACAACCTTTTCACGTCATTCTATTTTTCTTTTGCGCGTAATTTCATAAATTCCGGACATGCTGAAATGTAACGATTTTGTTCACAATATTGACAACTACGGTCCTGATTGTATTCTATCATGAAAAAGTTTTGATCTGTATTCTTATAATAGTTGTTATAGCTGCTCGACTGTTTTTTAATACAATTTAGCGAACGCGAATTTTGGGTGCTTTGTATGTTGTTTATTGTTTCTAATGCAAAAAATTTTTTGCTTAAAAATTTACTTAACTGATCAAAATTTTGTTTAGATCCATCGTCGTCTAAAGAAGTTTTATATTCATGACCAGTTATTGCGTCCAATTTTGATTAATTATATATATATATTTATATATCTTTTGTTGGTAACGGCAATTTGTCTTGATAATAAACTACGTCAGGGAGTTGTCTTAATAATACAGGTAAATCTCTTGTTACGGATAGTAACACCAACAGCTGTTTGAGGTAATTATTAATAATAATAATACGTTTGTTTTCATATCGTTTCTTAAGTAACTCCCACACAATTATCTGGTGAAATTGCATAAGAAAGTAATGCATCATTTTTAAACAAGATTTTAAGTAATCAATTATTTTAATATTTGTTAAATGTACATTATCGTAAATGAATTATTTAAATGCATCAGGTAATGTTAGGCAGCTATCGTAATTTTCCACAAATACACGTATAGGCAAACTGATTGTTGGCAGTTTTAAATTTCCTATAGGATCGCTAGTATTATTAGAATTCGACGACATTTAACTTGTAATTCTTTTATGATTAACACCGTATGAATTTGGATTAATAATTGACCTAACTTCACTAATAAGTTCAAGAAAACTATTTTCTGTTTCTTGTGGCTGTTTCTTCGTTTATGTCAAGGTCAGAAGTCCTTAGTTCGTACCTTTCGAATGTTTCGAAACGATTTTCAAGTTTTTCTAACCTTAATTTAATTAGATATTGATCACCTAGATTTTCACTGCTTACTAAGAAATGTTTGAACCTCGCTAAATGGGCTTCTAAAATACCCCGATTATGTCTTAATTATTATATTTCACCATCTCCTTCAGTTATTTTATCTTTCATATGTATATAAAATGAATGCATTTATTTTATGAATAAAATTACTCGATTCAGACTAATCTTATAAAGATATTAAATATGAAAGGAAAAAATGACACCAATGTTTTAGCTGCTCCTTTGTCGTAATCGTAAGTACCGTTCTTTTTTGTTGATATGCGGTTCGTTTGAACCAATAATATGTTCCTGTGTACATGGTGCTGAATGGACTGTATTTTAATTATTTCACTAATCACATTCGTTGTAATAAAAACTAGATTTGTTTTTAATTACTATAATACATATATTCGTTTTCACATCTTTACAAAGCACGTTACATTGACAATATTGTCTTATCTCTGTACAGTGCTCATACGCGTACTACTCGGTGGTTAAACAACGTTAAAAAATTCAAATACGCTTGTACTATGTTATTACAATAGGTTGAATATATTATTTGACAATAAACTATATTATACTACAAAAACTCAATTTTAACCTTGAGAAAGTGACGTCAAATACATACTTTATATATACTCTTGTTGGTAAATCCGACTCTGACCACAAAAATGCTAACAAACGATACCCCAATGAAAAAGGAAAAGCACCAACACATTAAATAAGACCGGCTGAACGGGTCTGTTCGACAAAAGTTGATGATAGGTTGTATTGTGAATTTACCGAAATGAGCCCTCTTATTTGTTAATACCTCTTCAGAAGTTGTCCCTCCTTACAATATGTACTTTCCATTGAATGCATTGCGTTGTGTTATTACAACGAAAGAGATGTAAAGAAACTGTGTTATTGTAAACAGAAGAGTTAATTTAAATCACATTAATTTTTCCAACATTATGTATGATAAAAGAGTAATCACAGTATAAAATAGATATAGATATATGTAAGTACTAATATTAGTGACAATGTGTTAACACAAGATTAATAGGTTGTATTACTTCAACGAAAGAAATGTAAATGAATTGTATGGTGTTGTAATAGAAGACTTAGTTAATTAATTTTTTTAATGTATCATGAAAGAACATATATATATATATATATATATATATATATATATATATATATATATATATATATATATATATATATATATACGCTCGACCATTACATAACAATGCCCTTTGCTATTGTTCAAGGATATAAAGGATACTAGGAAAGTTTTGCAATACAACTTTGTTTATTTAATTTTTTTAAAGTAATTTCCTCTACAGTCAATACCACTCCATCCTCCGAAATCAATCTTTAAACCAGTTCTGCCAAGTTTCACTAGGGCGTAAAGCACATTCGTTATCTCAAGCCCGCAGAAGGTCTTCATCACTGGAAAACCGTCTCCCATTTAGCTTCATTTTCACATGCGGGAATAGTGCAAAGTTGCAGGGAACAAGTTCTGAACTGTAGGGAGGGTGCTCGAAAAGTTTCAAGCCTGTCGTGATTAATTATTCAGTGCAGGCTTTAGCGCGGTGAGCTGGATCATTGTCGTGATGGAGGAACCAGGTATCCATTCTTGACTTTAGCCGCAGGTTCTTCGTAGATCCAATGATTTTAGGCAGGCACTGTTCAGTATGCCACTTAGCTGTGACTGTCTTCTGTGTCCAAAACGACGCGTTCCACAATTCCACTCGCTCTGAAAAATACAGCTATCATTTTCTTCTTTACAAATCGGGATTTTCTGACAACTACGGGTTGCCGGGGGGACAACTCATCATCAAAGACCCAAACTTTGTTTTGAACTTTGGTCGGCACATCGTAATAGTACAGCTAAGTCTCGTCACGTGTCACGATGTTGTTCACATACCGAGATTCTCGCTTATTAAACTTTTTAGCATCTTCCAGCATTAAGTCACACGTCGTGTCATCTGCTCTTCAGTCAGCCGATGCGGCACCCAGAGAGAACAAAATCTCTTCACATGCAAATTATCATACAGTATCGAACGAATTGCTGGTGCATTTAGGCCTGAAGTACCCTCTATCTGTAGGTAGGTCACTCGCCTGTCCTCGCCAAGAATTTTCCTCACAGTAGTAACGTTTTCCTACGTAACTGACGTTCATGGCCTCTCAACATCCTCCTCTAGTAAATTTCCACTTTGGAATTCTCTATACCACCTGAATATCGTTGTGCGATCACCTAGTGCAAGAGCCATTTCTTCGAAGCACTTGTTTACGTTTAAACCTAAAAAACTGCCCTTACCTCATTTCGTGACCACGGTTCCATCGCAAGCACTTTACACTCTCACTGCTAATGAATAACTGAGCCCATCGACATAGCGCGGCGGCTACTATGTACGTATAAACATGTCTCAATATGCAGCAACAAGCAGTTTCCTACGATTCAGTGTTGCTTCATATTGTAAAACTTTCCTACTACCCTTTGTATATATATATTTATGAACCCTAGATTCATCATACTATCTTAGAAAAACGCATCTGAATTTTGTTTTGAGAAATTTGTTTCGTAAGTAATTTTTGTTTAGAAGTCAGCACTCATGGAATTCACATTGCTCAAACTTCATGCTCATACATAATTTATGGTGAAGAATTGCTGAAACACTTTGCCAACGACAGAAATTTTTAAACTAAGACAGTGCTTCCATTGTTTCGACTTACAGCAAATTACAGACGGAGCAAGTTTTTTTCTTTGAAGACATGTGTATGCATATTTCCAGCTTTGAAGCGAAACCAAGTCGTCTCACATAATCATAATAAACGAGTCGAGAAACTTAATTTCGTAACAATTTATTGTATTGTTATTCGACGGTTTTATTCAATTAATACCTTTATTATATTTTCGCTAATTGGTTTCAACTATCCTTCCGCGACAAAATTTTGCAAACCAGTTTTGGCACCGACTTTCTGTTAAGATATTTTCTCCATACACTTCACACAACTTTTTTCTTATTTCGACCGTGTTCATACATTTTCGGCAATAAAAAAAATTAAATATGCCGAAAATACGCCTTTTTATTTTCTATTTACGAAATGGTGACAAAGGAAAACAAACACCGAACAACTCAATAAATATATTACAGAAGATCCCAACTACAACATAATACATTTAAAATTTTATTTTAGAAAGTAATCGATAATTAAATTTTATGCATCATATTTGAGAATGTCGTTAAACTAAAATATGATTTTCTCCCATCTTTTCTTTCTGTTTTCATTTTTTTTAATATCCGTTGTATTTACAAAGCATATATTCTGCCCAAACACTTGATTGTAGTTAAACGTAAAAGAAATACTTTATAATTTATTCTCCTGGTCCCATAATATTTCATATCGTTCTAAAATCTTTAACGGACTGAACAAGCTGTCGGCATAAATTTTAATTAAGTACAAGTGAGTTAATTCATAACACATTTTGTATAATAACCAAAGTGCCATTTCGCGCTTATATAATTGCCATAATAGCAATCAACAGAATAAACTCTCAACTTCTATAAGATATGTACATATGTTAGTACAAATGTATTAATATGTTAACATAAATTGTATGTAACCCAACTTATATGTCTGGAATTACAAAAAAATCATTTACAAAAGCCTGCGAGATTTATCACTCAATAATAATGTATGTAAATTAACTAGTTATTATAATATGGCCTTTTAAAATCTCATTGCAAAGGTGCTTAGTTAAAGTTTAGCAAATTCTTAAAAAAATATGTTAATTAAATTTATCAATGTTTTAATTAAAAATTAGCAAAATTATAGTTTTCGCTTAAATTTCGAAAACTCAATTTTATGTACATTGCTCATATAAGAATAAGTATGGAGTTATATTAGACATGATAAATTGATGGCAATTGTTCATGGTAAGTCAACGGTTTAACGAAGTTCTTTTAATAACCACTAAAATCGAAATTTAAAATGTATAAACGTGCAGGACAATTGTGTAGGAGTGTGGCGCGATTAAGTGAAATTGAAAATATATATTTTATGAATCATATTGTAAAGTGCATGAAAAACAATATAATTACAAGTCTAATACACTGTCCAAAACAATTAACGGCTATTTTATATAACTGAAAATAAAGTTGTCAATTAATACAACTTTTAGCATATATATATATATATATATATATATATATATATATATATATATATATATATAATATAATTTTGAGAAATTAATACCTAAAAGAAAAATAGAAAACGAAGACAAGAGTTAAAAAGCAAATGTATGAAAGGTAGTAGTTTAAATATTTGATAAAAACTTGGATTGCCATGAAGATATAGAACATCGAATAGGTCAAGGAGAGTACAAAAATCATAAATTAATTGAATATAATATATATAATTGAATCATTTGTGAAGGAATTGCATTATAATGTTCATACTCTTGGAAAACATTTTTTAAACTTTAGAGACAACCACACTAAAAATACTTCAATTATAGTACACTGATCAAAACGATTAATATTCCAAATTATTAGATGATAAAAAGTAGTGCCAGTTAGTATAACAACTACTATTAAACTTTTTAAATAAGAAAACTAGAACACAAACGTTTTGTAACATGTTTACGCATGCGTTAAAGCGATCGCACTGAGTTCATAAAAGTACTCTTCAACATGCTGTTGGCATTGGTTCTGGTACAGAAATGGTACTTTAGTACGAAAATCGTATTTTTTGAAACAATTTGTACCGCTGTTCTATTGTCTTAACTTTGGTAAATAATATACATTAAATATTTCTATAATTATTTAATTTTTGTTAACCGTATGAAAAATTAATTAATTAATTAAGAGTGTATTACACTATGTTTCAAAAAGTTAGACAAATTTCGAATAGACTCTTGCGTGCTCTGTGCGAACTCGCATGTACCATAATGATGAAGAATGATTCGTCGTTTGGGGTTTGTTTTTCAAAGCTCACTCATGACTTGCGGCACACAAATGGTTGTATAGTAATCGACAATAATAGTTCTTTGTAGAGGAATTGTTGCTACATGACCTGCTTTCGAAACAAATGTTGCGACCATCTTTTTGGAGACTCTTCGAGAGCGGATAACTTTTGTGGGCTTTTCTTCACACCCAAACGGATGACTGGCGTTTATTTTTGGCTCGTACGTGTAAATTCAAGTTTCATCAGCGCTGACAATGTTGTACACGTTTTTAAAGTTTCCGCCGTTGAAGCGATCTAATGTTTTTTGACACCATTTTACCCTAGTTGCAGTTTGTTCTTCGGTCAACAGATGTGGTATCCAACGGGAAACTATTTTTTACACACCATTCTTTATGCAAAATTTTTTGAAATTAGTCGATCTTCGTTGATGATTTGCGAACAGAAACGATATCTTCCTCAATGACTGCCGATTTTGGTGAACCTAGGATCGTCACTATGACTAATCCGTCCGCGTTTGAACTCTCCATGTCAACGAGAAATTATTGACTGATGTGGTGCTTCAATGCCAAAAACAGAAAGCAAGTCGTCGAGGCATTCTTGTTGAGATAAATGTCATCGAAAATTATAAAAAATTATTCCGCGAAAATGTTCTCGGCTTAATTCCATTTTTCAATTAACTTGTCAACTTTAACAGTTCGTTGCAGCTACAACTCTACACGTATCGCATTGAAACTTTGGATTTAGGTTAATTAAAACTGGGGATTCATATTTGACATTTGATTAATGGCGCCATCTAATGTCCCACCATGCAAAACTTAAAAATATCCCACGTAAAAGCAGGCTAATACAAAAATGTCTATTAAAGTTGTATTTATTTATACTGAAATCCATAATAAGTTATTAAAACGTCAAAATATTTATTATTTACGTGATAACCATCTGTTAAAACTAATACTATGGTTAATTTTTCAAATATCCATAATTTTAAATTCCTTTAACCTATCTGTATATATTCGAACTAAAAAACTTCATTAATTTGAAAGTATTCTTGTTAAGACATCCACCGAAATCCAGAAATGACGGTTTCTTCAAGAGAGCTAGAAATTTTCATCATGGCAAAGCATCAGAATATGTGAAATTATCTCTTGCGAATGTATAACAGGCACCAGAATGATGATACAATAAATAAGACCTCGAAGATTATTTATTGATTTAATAAATATAAATATTTAAAAAAGAATATTTTATTTAAAAAGAAAAGCCCTTGTTACTATATATTACCATGTAAATAAGAATTATTTACTTAATTTATAACTTCGCAATCTTATTAATTCCATTCTTTACTTAACCTACAAGTTATATTTAAGAAAAATAAGTATTATCAAAGTTTACTTACTTTAAATGGTAATATTAAATTTATCAGTTATTTAGTTTGTTAATTTTAACGTATTTCTTATTAATACATCTAATTAATGTTTGCATTTAAATTAGTTTAGCCGTATAATAAACTTATTAAAGACGTGCGCCAACTTTACCTTATAGATTAATAATTTAGGCAACTCTTATATCAGATCGGTTATAAAATAGAGAGTATTCTATATGTAAGTTAATTAATTTATATTTTAAAGAAACATTTAACTGTTTATACATTATCTCAGTAAATTTCATTTTGTATTTAAGTGAAAAGTATATACTAGAAAGTTTTAAAAGTTAGGAGGTGCTCCTAAGTAAAATACAACAATATGGTTAATTCTTGATATTTTTTCCACTAGAGATTAAAAGTTTCATGAACATAAAAATAAGATAATGGTGATAAGTGTTGATAAAATAAATTACGCTGGTAAGTATTTATATAAAGATTTTTAAGAAACAAGTATTGAAATTTACTATTTGTATTAACATAATTCTGACCAGAATAATCTTACAAAATATATATACATATGTGAGACTAATTTAACATTTATCAACACAAATATATACAATCATGTGCATGAAAATAGCAGTCCTAAATTAATACTTATAAATAACATTTACAATGGACAATCCTGATAGATCTAAATTGATATCCCTGAGTATATATGGTTTCCTGTAAAATACCGAGCATAAGGAGGAATTTTTTTCTAGTCATGCCCTGTAAATCGCCTATGCATTAAAATAGCAGTATCATAGATGGCGGCACGAAGACGTATAAAGTTCTGTCTGTTGCAGAATAATTCAACAATTTTTTAATTATCCATTTCTGTTGTAATATAGGCCGAGTAAAACATTGTTCGTCGGCAAAAAGAGCAATTTTACTCTGTCTACTTAAGAGAGTCAAAAGCTACAAATTTATACAAAATACGCTCACATCTTCTGCGGAAATGATTGCAAACGCTAATAATTAGAGAAATGTGAAAGAAAATCGTAGGAACATTATAACTTGAGCAAAAGAGACAGATTTCATAAGTTCAACTGCAATTAGAAGTGAGTTACGCCTTTGTGCAAGCACCTCTACTATTAGACGAAGATTGATTCAAGGATATTGCGTGCAAGAATACCATTATTAAATAAAAGGCAAATACAAAGTAAATTGTCATTTGCTTCTGAACACGTACAATGTAACGAAAAAAGTGGCGTAATGTACTGTGGTCCGATGAATCGAAAATAGTTTTATTTAATTCTGATGCATACCAATAACACCTACGAAGACCACTATTGACAACATTTCAATTCCATTACACCAAAAAGACGGTAAAATTGGGAGGCTCAAGCACCATACTGTGGGAGTGTTTTTGTTGTATGGGGTAGACCCTTTACACAAGATAGAAGGCATGATGAATGCTGATGCTATGCGAACATATTGCAAACTGTGTTTCATATACTGAGAAAGAAATGCCACTAAAATGATTGCATATGCAGGATAACGATTCGAAGAATGTTTTTCGTAAAGCGAAAACATGGTTTCAAGATAATAACGTTTGCGCTCTGGGTTGGCCGGCACAATCGCCAGACATAAACACCATTAATAATATGTATATACCGCTAAGCCGCAAAATATTGACGATCTATGGAGAATATGCTAAGCCGAATGACAATCAATTTCAGCAGACATATAGGCACTTAGTGAACTTATTGCCCCACAAGTGTCATGAGGCGGAGTAAAAATAACATTTGGTTAGTATTTTAGCATGACTACTTTTTTAATGCACCATTGTTTTGTTTGTCCTAGTAATTTTATTTTCTCTTTGATATTAATATTTATTGTTATAGTTATACAACATGTCGGAATAAAGAGTTCAATAATTTTGAATTCCTTTTACTTAACTTATAAATTGATGTTTCAGCAAAATTATGACCACAACTAGTCGTGCACATGACTGTAAATTGGCTATTTTCACTCATTTAATTAATTTCCATTTAGGTCAAGGTTATTGGGTTATTGTAGATTGTATAATACGTAATACTCTTAACTTTTTACAATGTAAATTAAAGTTTTGTTTATTTCAAACATCTGAAGAAGTCGTTGTGTAACGAAATAATTTCTGTGTTGCAATATTTAAAAAATAAAATACCAATATGAATTATTATTAATTAAAGGCCGAGTCAAATCAATAACCGAGGTTATATTTATTATACATATATTCTATTTTAATAAAAAGCAAACTATATCTCACGTAATAAATAAGGAACATTCTTAATGATTGTATTAAAGCTAATCTATTACACACAATTCCTACAGTATATTAGAACTATCTCTAACTGTGGACCGTCTATAACTACAATTTAAATTCCATCACTCGTTTCCATCACCCTGGGTTGAAGTCGAACCGAAAAACATCACCATTAGAAACCACGGACATTTAATCCGAAAAGTGTTGTTTCTCATAGATTTCAAAGATCTAATTATTATTTATTGATGAGCTATTGCTTGTACACAAAATATTTATTATATAACTCAGAGACAAATCTCTATATTAGTGCTGTTTACAAATATTAGCGTTTTAATAAGTATTTACGTAATAATAATTTATGCAAGTTATTCTACCGCCAACAAGTAAACTTTTATGTAGTCTTGAAAAGTACATATAGTAAGTGGAGGCCTACATGAAAATATAGAAGGTATACGATTAAACACGATTCATAGTAATAAGGATGCATAGCACACGAGTTTCATTTAGCACTTAATTCCCAGTTAAGCTGCTGTTGAATAAGATTGTTATTATCATTACATTATAGTGGTAATTACGTATACTATTAGGAACGTTCTCTGCAAAGTATGCGTAATATTTTCGAAAATTATTTCGCTATAGTATACACTGTATTATAAAGAATTTTGGTTGCGTTTCACTTTAAAAATGTAAAAGACTTACAAATAATAATTTAAATTAAGAACTTAATATATTGGTTTGTTTTTCCGTAGAAGAAATCCTAATCAAAGTGTCAAATTGTTTGTTAATTTGATTATTGTAGCGTTTATACAAAATTTTAAAAAGGTAGCTAAAAATTTCCCAAATACCATTATTACCACATCAAAGCAAAATGCGATCGACATTAAAATTATTATTAGGCTACTGTAGCAAGAGACAGGTCTGCGGCCACCTTCGTGTTGATCATATGCAAAGGGTACTAGGAAAGTTTGGCAATACAGCTTTGTTTATTTAATTTTTCAAAGTAATTTCCTCTACACTCAATACACCTCTCCATTCTCCGAAACCAATCTATAAACCAGTTCTGCCAAGTTTCACTAGGGAGTAAAGCACACTCGTTGTCCAAAGCCCACAGAAAGTCCTCATCACTGGAAAGCCGCCTTCCTTTCAGCTTTTTTTTCACATGCGGGAACAGTGCAAGTCGCAGGGAGCAAGATCTGGATTGTAGGGAGGGTGCTCGAGAAGTTTCAATCCTGTCGTGGTCAAATATTCGGTACAGGCTTTGGCGCGGTGAAGTGGAGCATTATCGTGATGAAGGAACCAGGTGTCCATTCTTGACTTTGGCCACAGGTTCTTCATAGAGCCAGTGACTTTAGGCAGGCACTGCTTAGTATACCACTTAGTTGCGACTGTCTTCCGTGTGTCCAAAACGACGCGTTCCACAATTCCACTCGATTTGAAAAATACAGTTATCATTTTCTTCTTTACGGATCGGTATTTTTTGACAACTACAGGTGTGTCCTCATCATCAAAGACCCAAACTTTGTTTTGAGCTTTGGTCGGCACATCGTAATAGTACAGCCAAGTCTTGTCACCTGTCACGATGTTGTTCACATACCGAGATTGTCCCTTATTAAACTTTTTTAACATCTCCCGGCCCCATGTCACACGTCGTGTCATCTGCTCTTCAGTCAGTCGATGCCGCACCCAGAGAGAACAAAATTTCTTCACGTGCAAATGATAATGCAGAATCGTAGAAATTGCTGGTGCATTTAGGACTGAAGTATCCTCTATCTGTTGATAGGTCACTCGCCTGTCCTCGCCAAGCTTTTTCCTCACAGTAGTAACGTTTCCCTCTGTAATTGACGTTCGTGGTCTTCCTGGCCTCTCAGCATCCTCCACAGTTAAATTTCCCCGTTGGAATTCTCTATACCACCTGAATATCGTTGTGCGATGTAGACAAACATCACTTAGTGCAAGAATCATTTCTTCGAAGCACTGGTCTATGTTTAAACCACGCACGAAATTATTAAAACAAGCAGCTTCCTACGATTCTTTGTTGTGTCATATTGCAAAATTTTCCTGGTACCCTTTGTATTTTCGTTTAAGGGTCCATTTAGTGAATATATTCGGTATGTATTGATTATAGAACTTATCCCATTTATGAAATTAAACAGGCCTTTGTTTCCAAATAAAACTTACCGAGCCAACGAAAAAGGTAAAAATCCGAAGGTGTCTAAACAGATGAATAATATTATCAGTTTTATATGGCTTTACATTATTATAATGATGCCGTACGTGTCTGAATTTGTGGCTTCATTGAAAGTAAACACTTGCAACATTCTGGCAACTCTTCTGATTAAAACACTTTTGTAAGGTTTAGATTTCTGGAATTTTATTTGTAAATACTTTTCTAACATGTAACTGAAAATTCTAGAGGAGGTTGTTTTATTGCAGTTCTAATAAAAAAACTTGCACGATAACATGCTATTTATGTATCTTATTCGTTTAACTTAACGTGTGAAGATCCTCCATACTCGACGAGCCAAGTTTCTTACGCAAGAAAAGTCAGAAATCATTGAAAAAATTTTTTCAATATTATATTCCTGCAACATTTATGCAATAACAAGGTGCCTTCAAAGAATTATTTCGATAATTAAACAAAATAATCATCAATAACAGTTTTCAAATCATCGTTAGGAGAAAATCACAATCTCAACGTACCATAGTTTTGTTTAACTTATGGGAAAAACTCTTTGAAGGTTAGGTTCGAAGTGCTGATAGTCTCTGTCATACTATAGTGGTATGATTTTCAGCAAAAGTGTTTTCGCTAAGGTACCTTTAAGATTTTTAGTAATATTACAATTCTTGAAACTAAAAGCTCAATCACCTCAAAGAAATACGTTAAAGCTAGCACTTACCACAATCGAACTGAATATATACACTACAACCGATATCTATGACATCATTCATGATATACCATATAGTTATTTTAATGAAAAATTTCTTATAGAAATTTTCTAAATAATCAGGATTAGTTACTTCTTTAATTATGTCTTTGCTTAAATAAAAAGCTTACAAATCAAATTTAAACTAAGAGAATATATACAAATAAACATTTAACAACACTCACAATAACATTAAATACATACAGACATTAACATATTAAGAGTATCTGCTTAAAGTGCTGTTATTCTCAAGTTGATCAGAAGTAGTAGTAACACTTAGTGTTTTAAATCGTCCACCATATCCTGCAAGTTAAAACAGAAATAATTAGTAAAGTAAAAATAATCTAAACCAAACTCAGTTATAACATTTAAAATTAACATATTTATAAACTTTGTTACCAAATAACAAATATAGGAAACTATTGGGTTGTTTGAAAAAAATTTCGTGTTTATTTCATTGAAATAAACAATCTATTTCATATCATCATTCATAATAATTCAAATGGCGTCAGAGGATGAAAACGTCTTGAACTGCATTTTTATGTCTGACGAGGCACATTTTGATTTAAACGGCAATGTTAACAAACAAAATTGTCGAATATGGAGTACTTCCAACCCACAGATACTCCATCAGATGCAATTACATCCACTTCGCGTCACAGTGTGGTGTGCAGTTTCTTCAAGGTTTATTGTCGGGCCTTACTTTTTCGAAGAAAACGGTCTTACTATTACGGTCAATGGAGACCGTTACTTAAAGATGTCGAAAGAGTTTTTCTTTCCAGAATTACGCCGAAAAAGAATCCTTTTCAACTCTGTTTGGTTTCAACAACTTGTCAGATAGCCACGCCTGTTATGACAGAATTGCGGCAAAAATTCCCCAATAAACTGATTTCAAGAAACTCCACATTCCGTTGACCTCCCAGGTCTCCTGACCGCACTGCACCTGATTTCTTTTTTGTGGAATTATCGCAAACAAGAAGTTTACAAAAGAAACCCAACAAATTTGGATGATTTAAAGCAATCCATTCGAACGGTAATTGAGGCAATTCCCACTGCAACACTCCAGGCAGTAATGAATAACTTTTTGATAAGATGTCGCACATGTGTCACCGAGGGTGGAGGCCATTTGAATTCAATTATTTTCAAAACTTCATGAATTACTTTAATAAAAATGTATTATTTTTCAAATGAATTACTAAAAATAAATTACATAAACTTTACAAAAAGTTATTTGAGTTTCTTAATGTAGCAAAATTGATCAGCCACCCGTTATTTCATATTCAGTGATTCACTGATTATTTTCTTTAAATCATATCTGAGCAATAGATCTCAGCTCTCTTTTATCAATGGCTTCTCGTTCCTTCATCTGATGTGACTCGGCAGTTTAACTTGGAATCTCTCCTATTTATTATATTTATTATGATGTCACCAACCTAATTATGTCAGATAATTTGCTGATCGCCGATGATCTAAAAGTTTATCTCTCGGTGTATACTTTCGAGAATTATGAATAGCTTCAAGCAGTTATAATTAGTATATCCAATTGGTGTAAAACTAATAATCTACTTTTAAATCTTGAATAATGTAATGACTTTAATTATAAATTTGATGTCACTCTTTTAACTCGCACTGGACATATAAAAGATTTGATTCTCGTTTTACTTTCTCTGTGCATACTCAAAATATCTGATTTCATTATTCGTAGGTATCATAATTGCCGATTGTTTTCTAATATACTAGCTCTGAAGCCCCTATATTATTCGCAGGTGAGATCCCGACTTTAATATGCTTGCATCACTTGATATCAGTATTATCAAATGCAAAGGTGTGAACTGGAAATAATCGAAAGATGTTTTGTCAAATTCAAATGATTTTAAGTGGATTTATTATATTCTCCTCGTAACTTTAACTATGCTACATTATTATCTCGTTTTGATATATCCTCCCTATCTTTTCGACGAAATTATATTAGTCTACATATGTTTTTTGTATAACCTACTTTATAATAATATTGATTCTTCTTCTATTTTGGGTTAATAAACTTTTCTGTACTACAATTTCTATCATGTACCGACACATTCTACTTCCCATTTTCATAAATTAACATATTTGTTAAATCACCATCATACATAATGTGTAATAACTTCAATAAAATACTTCCAACAACTGATGTCAACTTTTTTTTAGTGTTAATTCCTTCAAGAAGGCTACTGGTATTAAATTTTCCCGCTTTACAATTTAATTTTATACTGCGTCAACTATTTTTATTTGAAAATTTATTGTTTTTCTCTTAACTTATTTCATTATTTTTATAACTTTTTCCTATTTCTCTGTTTCTTTTTGTCTCAGTTATATTAATCAAATAATTTGTATTGCATTTTCTTGCTTATTATTTCATTACATGTTATTTAACACATATTATACTATCTTATTTCCTCTATTTTCTGTCATGTAATTGTGATATTGTATCTTTTATTAGACATATATATATATATATATATATATATATATATATATATATATATGTAATGCAGAAGAAACTATAGTATATCATACGTCCGTAACTCTAACCATCTAACAGAAAAACTACAAGTTGTGGTGTTAAATTAACATCCACTATTATTACATATATATATATATATGTAATAATAGATAATAATAATTAATATGTAATAATAGATCTATTATTACATATATATATATGTAATAATAGATACTCGCGATGTTGGTAATTTAACACCACAACTTGTAGTTTTTCTGTTAGATGGTTAGAGTTACGGACGTATGATATCTATAGTTTCTTCTGCATTCGGTTGGAAGATTTTAGATATATATATATATATATATATATATATACATATATATATATGTAATAATAGATACTCCGATGTTGGTAATTTAACACCACAACTTGTAGTTTTTCTGTTAGATGGTTAGAGTTACGGACGTATGATATACTATAGTTTCTTCTGCATTCGGTTGGAAGATTTTAGCGAGATACCTTGCTAATATCTATGTTGGCGATCCTACGGAACTAACAGTAGGTCTGAGTGGTATATCATCCTTATGTACTTTTGGCAGACTGTAGAGTTTAGGTCATCGGGAAGTCTCTTCTCTGGGGATTATGCTGGAGGGAATATTCGACTCTAGAATTCTCTTCTTAGTGGTTTTCTCTAAATTAGTTGTTGGATCCGTTTTTTTAACGATGTATGATGAATTATTCAGGAGTTGTAAAAGTTCGTGTATTCTGTAGAATTCGTTACTACAGTAGCGTTGTCCTTGTCAGCTGGTAGGACTATAAACTCTTCGTTACTTCGTAGTCTTTTGAGAGCATTACATTCTTCTTTTACTAGATTGGATTTTTGTGATCCCGTTGAACGTAGTACTCGGAACGTTCCTTGATGTACAATTTCAGCGGTATCTTCATCAATGTTGTGTAAAGTTGATTCTACTCCAATAATTATATCTTCTGTCGGTATACGTTTCAGAGCTTTTGCCAAAGCAGACATCGTAACTTCATCCAGGTTCTGATTAGATAAATTGTAGGCAATCTTCCTGTGGTCCAGACGTGGAATGTTGAGTTTCTGCTTCTGGATCAAGCTCTGATATTTACGTTTCTGTTTGGCTGTTGTTATGTTGGTGTTTATTCTATGTTTGTTGTAATCGATACGAGGTTCCATAGTTTTTCGTGTATGGTGGTGGATAGCTTCAAATGCAGATAAAGTGCTCTTGTACTGATTTGATCCAGCTTCTGACGTGTAGTGTAGATAGCATTTCTTGACAGGGTCATGCCCGTCTTGAAAAGGATTTTCTCTACCGAGTTGGGGTGGCTGTGTTATTTCAGTCTAGCAAATCTTGGAATTGTACCAGTATCTTTGTAGCGATAAAGAAAAGCTAAATCACATAATAGTTTCACACGCTTTGTCTGCAGCTTCTCATATTGTCTGTACTAATGGAAAATATCCTTCCCGTAGAGGTACACTATGTTCGAACGAAGATTCTCGCGGTTGTAAGTATGGGTAATATTAGATTCTCGGTCTCTCCACGGAGTGCCCGAGAATATAATATTACCTTACAACCGCAAAATCTATATATATATATATATATATATATATATATATATATATATATATATATATATATATATGTATAGTTAACAATGTTTCTCTACTTCTTTAACAAATCTCATAAAATTAAAATTCTTAAAATCATGTTATTTCTATACATCAAAGGATAAATGTGTATACATTTACTTTTTGATGTACAGAAATAAATTATTGCAAATAAGTTGTTATTTTTGAAACAATTTTCTCGCTTATTATTTAGATTATTTTGATATATATTATTATACTACTTACATATTACGTTATTTTTATTTCTAGTTTTTTGTCCTGTAATTAGAATATATTATATTTTGTAAAGATCAGAACAAGTTGTAATAAGAAGGTGCATTACATAGCGTTGTATAGTGCCTCTTTAGTGCCATCCCATTTTTTAACAACTGATATGTTTATTAGATAATAATCAAACCAGAAAATCGAAGCCATTTAATGATGGCAGATTGATAATTCCAAGAGAATTTAAAATTTAAATTTTAAATACTATTTTATTATTTTTGCATGTAATTGCAGTTAATTTTGTGCAACATTTATAATACTTATGCATAAAACGTTTTAATAATGAAATGTTTATGTTGTTGGAAATTATTTATTAAAATGAATTTTTCTATGTGGCCAAACGCAAGCAAACAATATGGTAGAAAGCCCTGATTAAAGATAATTTTCTAATCGGAGGCTTTTAAATCACACATACGTATGGAACCACATTCTACACCGAACCGGAAGAAATTTGCAATCTTTTTTTCCTTTTGCGGTGCAATAAGCTTCAAAATTTATATTTTCTATCATTACCGCAATACGTCATCCCAACTAAAAAAATTCGATGATATAATGCAATATATATTTAAAAAATGCATTTTAGTGATTGTTATTTTTAAATATTTATAATTCATTAAAAAATCATATTTAAATAATGGTTAATTGTGAATATATTACACGAATTGGCTTTTTATTAGCTATGTACTCTATAGTAATCTAATTTGACAAACAAAGACATGACTATATAAATATATACAACTTCTTTCCTACTTTGGTTTCTTGCATTATGTCTTAGAAGTTTCAATTGAAATTTTGCACTAATTTTATTATTGAATCACTTGTTGTACTCTTCAGTGTATACTCGTAGTATGAGGGTTGCCGTTTATATTTCGGAAACTGGCAACATTTTTAGTGTTGCCTCCGATCTGATAATTGCATCATCAAGTTTGCCATTTTTGATAATATATTTACCTTGGCAGTATTATTATCCCGTCGCTATCTCTATTGTTGACAGTAACTTGAAAATTTTGTGTCAGCGAAAAAATGGAATTAACTCGCGAACATTTTCGCGCAATTATTTTTCATAAACTTTGGCGTAGACTGTCTCAACAAGAATGCGTCGACGAACTGATTTCTTGATATGGTGATGAAGCACCATCGAAAACTATAGTATATCGTTGGTATAGTGAATTCAAACTTGGACGGCGTTCGTTGGATGATGAATTCTGTCAAGGTCGTCCCACAAATGTGGTTGTGTCGGAAAATGTTAATGCAGTATCTGGATTGATAATACAAGACTATCATGTGACATACCGTGAGATCGAGGCATCTCTAGGTATGTAGTAATACCAGCGTGCATAAGATCCTCCATGAACATTTAGCCGTTAAGAAGCTATGTTCACGTTGAGTACCACATATTTTGGCAACTGCTCTAAAAAGGACTCGCGTCGATTGGTGCCAAGAAATGCACAAAAAATATAATGGTAGTGGTTCGACAAACATTTATGAAGTCGTCACAGGTGATGAATCTTGGATGATCTATACGTATGAGCCCGATAGTAAACAACAGTCGACTATGTGGGTATTCCAAGGTGAGCCAAAACCAACAAAAGTTGTTCGCGCTCGAAGCACATCAAAACAAATGGTCACCTATTTTTTCGGAAAAACCGGTCACGTTGTAACCGTGCCTTTAGATAGTTGTAGAACGTTCAATTCCGAATGATACACAACTATTTGTTCGCCAAAAGTTTTTGAAGAAATAAGGAAAGCAAACCGAAAACGACAGATCATTCTCCACCATGACAATGTGAGCTCTCACAGGTCGGTTCAAACAATTGAATATTCGACCGGGTAAACCATTGAATTCATGAGCCATCCGTCGTGCAGCCCTGATCTAGTATCCTGTGATTTTTTTTTGTTCTCACGCGTGAAGAATAAACTTCGTGGTCAATGGTTTTCTATGACGGAGGAGGCAGTCGAGGCATTCAAAACTCATATTTTGGTGATACCGCCTTCACAGTGGCAGCAATGCTTTTCGGATTGGTTTAGACGAACGCAAAAGTGTATTGATTTTCAAGGAGAATATTTTGAAAAGCAATAAAATTATTTTAGATAATAAAAATTTTTCTTTTGCTTGCTATTTCCGCAATATAAACGGCTACCCTCGAACATATAAATATAATAATAATATATTAACACTTGTTTTAGAATTGTTTCATAGAGTATTTATACACAAACGATAGTTTTGATTTACGCCCAATTAACCAATACATATAATTTGGAGGTTTTCAATTTAATTTGATTGTTTTTTTTAAATAATGGATTCTTTCTATTTACGACATAAATCCAAATGTCTACTCCAAATATTTCGTTTTTTCTTCTTTGATCCTGATTCTCCAAGGTTCTTAGCTACACTTGTACGTTGTTAACAGCATCTCATATTTTTTCAGAGGCAAATGTGGTAACCTCACTCGCTACTGCTGTGATACGGGAACTATTGTTCGGTCCCTGTGGAATATCGGTAATATATAGTATGTGTAATGCAGGTTCTAATGCGTTCCTCTGCGATATACCAGACTTCCAGGCTTAATAGTGGAGAGGCTAGTTACCTCTTCTTGATAATTTACCTAACATAATTTTATATGTATTACAATATTTTATTGTAGATGCCAAGAAATATATTACTATCATTATTTTAAATTTCTCGACTTTCTTTGGACCTACAACCCAATGATCAGTAAAAATAATTTGAAACACCCAAAAACTTAATAATGTCGATAAACGTTAGAAAAAACAAAATGAAAAAAGAAAGAAAATTATAACCATATGATTAGTAATGCTAATCGAAATAGATATAACAATAAATATACACCTTTTGTTCCAAAAAATAATCGTCATGGTTTTAGTAGAATAAATTAGTTAAAAAATCTTGACCAGAATAAAAAGTTTTGTTAAAGAAAATCTGTTACGACTGCCAAAAGATGAGACGATGCATTATCATGTAACAATTATCAACTACTTGTTGCTCAATAATTAAGACGAAAGCAACACATATTGTGTATCAAAGGCTTGAATACACCACGTTAAGGCACGCCACAATCATAAAAAACAGTGAGTATTATTTTGATTTTTCATGTCATTCTTTTCAATTAGTAACCGCTATTCGACTTCTTGACGCTTGGTTTTTGGATTATATTGAATCATGTTTTTCATTACTAGTTACAATTCCTTTTAAGATATTTTTGCTTCTTCAAGTCACTCGAAAATTTTGAATGCTCAATTCAATATAATTTTTTTGAAATCCACCAATCAACGTGGAACAAATTTTAACGTCGAAAGCCATAGACTTTTGAGTTCGAGAGTAACGACTACTTATTGTCGAAATGTAAAATTCGATTTCCTGTGAATCTCAGCGAATATTTTTTGAAATTTAAACATTTTTGTAGGTTTCCATCATTCATATTCTCTCAGCTTTTTCTGAATTGTCGGTGCCTTTAAACAACTTAGGACTGTGACATAAGCGACTTTAACCATTAGGGGCATTTATGTAAAATCTCTGCTGTTTTAAGAACAGAAATTAGTATTAATTCTTTATTTATTTTTCGAAAGAGGTATACAAATTACTGTCAGTTAAATGCGTCGTATCTAGACATGTAGTGCCCGAAATACTAAAAATGTTTTACAGATTATTTAAGCTCGATACATTGTAAATCAATTTCATATCAATAGATGTCACCACACATTTCTTTAAAATAGAACAATTCCATTGATTTTAGAGGCACAGAGTGATCACACCAAGATAATATACAGCATTGACTGCTTGACTAGTTGGTACAAACTCTTTGTGCACTATGCCTTTCGAGTAATAAAATCAAATCAACATTGCCTTCACTTTTGACTTCTCTACACGGCTTTTTTCCGATCTTTCTTCGCTTGGATGCTTTCATTCAACGCTTTGATGCCTGGTCTCTAGATTATATTGAAAACACCACATCTTATCGCCAGTTACAATAGAACACCTAAAGTTATTGCCTATTTTTTGAGTCTTTAATCAAGTCTGTACAATGTTCAATTCAGAGCAATTTTTGTTCATTAGTTAGCTTGTGCGGTACAAACCTAGCACAAGTCTTTCTCAGTACCAAATGCTGTGACAAAATGCGGTGAATTGAATTTTTGAAAATATTTATCGTACGTCTCGCAATAAGAATTTCGGCTCACTTCTGATAAATTCACTCACAAGTTCGATGTTACTCACCTTAACCACAGATTTTTTTACACCAGAATGTTCGTCGCCATTTATGTCCATGCGACCGTCTTTAAATCGTTTATACCACTCATACACACTCGTCCGTAATAAACACGCACCACCATACACTTGTTTCATCAAATTAAACGTTTCAGTAAACGATTTACCGAGTTTAAAACAGAACTTTATATTCGTTCTTTGTTCAAAATTCATTTTTCGACCAACGCCAAATACACAATTACTTTATGCGCAATTTATCTGCTTCTAATGATACGAATGTCATAATATTTTGATATAACATTGGCGAAAGTAATACCTCACCGACGCATATTTTCTTTTAGTAGATGACGCCACTAAGAGTTATTATTTTTAAAAAATTCGGTTTTCTCTGCGAAGACTATGTATATGTATATAATACTCTTTTTTTTCATTTAATTTCACAACTGTTTGTTCCACGCAATCAAATAATTTCAGCTCTAACAACTGTTATATACACTTAATTCGAGGTTTTTTGAATTTTTTAAAATATCCATTGTTCATCTTGCAATATTCACTTTTTTGATTTTTGTATTTTAGGCTTGTGTTTATAATTATTGTTTTATAACGTTATTTATATATTTGACAGTAGACCTGCTTCCATTTATAATTAACACTGGTACCATAACTTCTCTTATTTTAATGAAGGTGGTTTACCGAACGAATCTCAGTGCTTATTTGACATTTTTTTAGATTTAAGGATCAAACTGGTTGTTTGAGCGTATTATAGATGTTGAACGTGAAAGTCTATCTAGAGTATTGTCACTTTAACTTGTGTATGTTTCCATTTTTTTGGAGATTTACCGTTCTTTACGCAAATATTTGCTGTACGATTTTTAGTGTAAACATTACATTCACTCATAAGAATTTATCGTTGATATATTTTTCAGTCGATTTTATGTTTTAGTTAGTTATCATTTTAGTATATATGTATATATGAAATATTTGCTGATTATTTACGTGTATATTGTAGATAAGTTCTTATAGCATATATTATTAAAAGTCGGCAACTGTACGATTTGGAATGCGAACCAGTGTATATCTTTAAAAACATTTTTGAATTTTCCAGTATCTTAAATTATCTTACTTATAAAATTTCTACTGTACTAAATTCTTTTTAAAAAAAAAGAATGTAAAATGGTGAAATGACGTCTATTGAAATCTTAAGTGGATTTTATAACAATAAACTGGCAAGGTTATCAGAGATTGCCATATAGTTTTAAAGAACAATTTCTTACATTTATTTATGCGATTACATTCATAAATTATTACTAATTTTCGTAAGTACATAAACTAGTACCAAAAGATTGAATAAATAATGCTGCTAAAATTTTGCAATATAGACTACAGAAAAATGCGATGGATTAGAAAGGCATTGAATAATTCCACAACAGCATAATTTGAAAGCAAACAATAGTCGACAAAAAATGGATTAATTCGTGAACAGTTTTGAATGATGATTTTAGTTTTTTTTCGATCAAAAAAATAAAAATGTGTCCATCGATTATTTAAAAATTGCTTTTTTTGATGAAAGCAACTGCTTTTCGATGGTATCGCAAATTTAAGTAGTTGTAATAGCCCAAGTAATGGGTTTCGTGAAAGTTAACCAATAGCATCAAAAATATGAGTAAACATCAACGCCTTGCGAAAAATAATAAATGCACACCTTCATGTAAGCAACTTCTATTATTTTTTAACATCGATATGAATAAAACAAATCCAATTTCGCATTATCACTTAAGAATAAGAAGGTTTGATCACGTTTGATTTCTCACAATTTAACTAAGTACCAGGTCGGCTGAAAAGTCCCCGGTCTGACACATAAATGGCGTTACTGTTATTAAATCCATATGTTTTTTAGATAGTACTAACCTTCAAACGAAACGTGTCAAAATTTGACAGCAATCCGACCATTAGTTACTTAGATATTGCGTTAAGAGTGAAGCTACTTTTGTTATTTAAAAAATGGAAAAAAAAAGAATTTCGTGTGCTGATAAAGTACTGCTTTTTGAAGGGAAAAAATACAGTTGAAGCAAAAGCATGGCTTGATGAGGAGTTTCCGGACTCTGCGCCAGGAAAATCAACCATAATTGATTGGTATGCTAAGTTTAAACGTGGTGAAATGAGCACCGAAGACGGCGAACGCAGTGGACGACCAAAAGAGGCTGTCACCGACGAAAACATCAAAAAAGTTCGCAAAATCATTTTAAATGACCGTAACGTAAAGTTGATCGAGATAGCTGACATCCTAAAGATATCAAAGGAACGTGTTGGACACATCGTGCATGAATATTTGGGCATGCGAAAGCTCTGTGCAAAATGGGTGCCGCGCGAGCTCACATTCGATCAAAAACAACAACGAGTTGATGATTCTGAGCTGTGTTTGAAACTGTTAAATCGTAATAAAACCGAGTTTTTGCGTCGATATGTGACAATGGATGAAACATCGATTCATCACTACACTCCAGAGTCCAATCGACAGTCAACCGAGTGGACTGCACGCGATGAACCGGCTCTAAAGCGTGGAAAGACGCAACAGTCAGCTGGAAAAGTTATGGCGTCAGTTTTTTGGAATGCGCATGGAATAATTTTCATAGATTGTCTTAAAAAGGGCCAGTCCATCAACAGCGACTATTATACAGCGTTATTGGACCGTTTGAAGAACGAAATCGCAAAAAACGGCCCCATATGAAGAAGAAGAAAGTGCTGTTTCACCAAGACAATGCACCGTGTCACAAATCAATGAAAACAATGGCCAAATTAAGTGAATTGGGTTTCGAATTACTTCCCCATCCACCGTACTCCCCATATGTGACCCCCAGCGACTATTTCCTGTTTGCAGACCTCAAGAGAATGCTCGCCGGGAAGAAATTTAGCAGGGATGAGGAGGTGATCGCCGAAACTGAGGCCTATTTCGAGGCTAAAGACAATTCGTACTACAAAAATGGTATCGAAAAGTTGGAAGAACGCTATAATCGGTGTATCGCCCTCGAAGGCAACTATGTTGAATAATAAAATCGAATTTTGCCAAAAAACTGAAAACTAAACACCAACTAGAAAAGTTATTCGTCTTTGAAAACTTTCAAAGGCAACGATTAGTCTGTTTCTTGTCGTAAACTGGAATTGTTGCTACAATTTGTTCAGAATATCATAGAGCTATAACAGCTGAGTTGTATCCAATCATCTTTTTAGGGGAAGTTTTTCTAAAATACCAAATAAGGAAAGAAAATGACGAATCATCTTTCATCAAGATAATGCAAGTTAACATAGCACAGCACACAATGAGTTATGGAATTAGTCGAAATAATAAATGAACGTCTCATCCTCCGTATTATCCTGTTTCTGCCCCTAACGACTTATTTATATCTTCAAAAATTACTTCCGCGGTTAACGATTTTCAATAACAGAAAGCGCATTTAAAGCGTTTAAGTATAAAATTTTTAGTGCCTCATTCTCTGAGTGGAAAAATTCTATGAAAATTAATATATTCCCCTGAAAATTGGAAATGTTTCGAAATGTAATATTTTAAATATTTCTGTCTTCTATCCCGAAATTTTAGCAGTAACCCTTACTTTGTCGAAAGGGTAATGATATTCCTAGAGTATCTGGGATCCAAAAGGAAACAGTATGTTACCAGAATGCTTGGAAAAGCTTATAACACATCAACACAAAGAGGGGTCTGTGCAAGTATGGGATTGCATATCTGTGCAAGGGACTGACTCATTAATTAATAGTTAAAACTACCGAAAAATTAACGTCAGTGAAATATTTTGAAAAACTACAGTAACCTGCTATACCAGCAGGAACACTATTAATTGGAAATAATTACATTTTCCAGCGACGAGAACGACCCGTAACATACTGCTAGGATCGTTACAAATTATTTAAATAAGATCAAGCACAGCACACAATGAGTTATGGAATTAGTCGAAATAATAAATGAACGTCTCATCCTCCGTATAATTCTGTTTCTGCCCCTAACGACTTATTTATATCTACAAAAATTACTTCCGCGGTTAATGATTTTCAATAACAAAAAGCGCATTTAAAGCGTTTAAGTATAAAATTTTTAGTGCCTCATTCTCTGAGTGGGAAAATTCTATGAAAATTAATATATTCGCCTGAAAAATTAAATATGTTGTAAAGGGAAATGCTTCGAAATGTAATATTTTAAATATTTCTGTCTTCTATCCCGAAATTTTAGCAGTAATCCTTGTGCGTATCTTCAGGCACGAAATAGAACTATACTAATTATGAACTTTAAGAAAAGTATATTTTTGTATCACAACTTCAATTAAAAGGTAAGCGATCTTTTTATAAGAAAATCGATAAATTTTCAGTATATAGAAATGAGGTTACGTAGTTTACTTTATATATGATGTTCTTACTATTAGAATAAATAAAGTAACAACAAATTATATTATTTATCTCAAACAGACGCATAAATATATTATTTTATGGGCTTACTGAAAAATTATCTTTTCAGTATTTACATTAAATTAAAAAAAAAGTTAATTATCGACGCTAAAGAAAAAAAGGCTGCCATACCTGCTTGGAACCTATTACGATGGAATAAATCATGAATATGACAGTCGCACATCACACACCAAACAAATAATAATATAGGTAAAACTACCATGATAATAATCGAAATCGCTATTAATATAATTATTTTTTTCTTAGGGATAGTTAAATCAGTCATGTCGTAGCACCTACCACTTCGTATATGAAGTAAACTAAAAGCTGCTCCAATTTAAATTCACTTCCCATAAGATAAGATAGTTATATTTATGTAATACGTACAGATCCGTACTTAGATCGTGAACATTTTCTATAATAAATAATAATAAGGAAATTATTTGGACATCGTCTAGTTAGTTAGATAATATCTAAATATTGAAATTATTTAGTTATTTATAGTTAGTAATATGTTCGTCACTATATTGAGTAAATTCTTGTGTATTATAAATTTATATATAGCGTGCGACCACTTGCCAAAAAATTAAATTCTCAAATATTGTCGTTTCCATAATTAATATTAATCTGCTTCTACTCTCATAATAAAGTCCTAAGTTAAATGAAAAAGGAAGCAGCTTCTGTGAAAATGTTCTTAGTTAATCCTACTCGGGTAATCTGTTTTCGTATATAGGTGGTTATCTCGTTACCTGCTTAAGAAAAATTTGTCCGCAATGTGGGCTATTATATTAGCCGTTTATATTTCGGGAAATGGCCACACTGTTAGTATTGCTTCCGATCTGATGATTCCATCGTGAAGCTTGTCATCTTTGACAATATATTTACCCTGACAATTTTATTATCCGGTTGAAAAAATGGAATTAACTCGCGAACATTTTCGTACAATTATTTTTCATAACATTCGGCGTGGATTATCTCAACAAGAATACATCAATGAGCTGAATTCTTTATATGGTGATGAAGCACCATCGAAAACTACAATATATCGTTGGTATAGTGAATTCAAACTTGATAATGCAAGACCGTCATGTGACATACCGTGAGATCTAGGCACCTCTAGGTATTAGTCACACCAGCGTGCATAAGATCATGCATGAACATTTAGCCGTTAAGAAGCTATGTTCACGTTGGGTACCACATAATTTGATAACCACTCAAAAAAGGACTCGCGTCGATTGGTGCCAAGAAATGCACAAAAATTGCAATGGCGGTGCTTCAAAGAATATTTATGAAGTCGTCACAGGTGATGAATCTTGTATCTATACGTATAAGCCCGATAGTAAACAGCAGTCGACTGCATGGGTATTCCAGGATGAGCCAAAACCAACAAAAGTTGTTCGCGCTCGAAGCACATCAAAGCAAATGGTCGCCTATTTTTTCGAAAAAACCGGTTACTTTGCAACCGTGCCTTTAGAGTGTTGTAGAATAGTCAATTCCGAATGGTACACAACTATGTATTTGTTTGACAAAATGTTTTGAAGAAGTAAGGAAAACAAACTGAAAACGACAGATCATTCTCCACCATGACAATGCGAGCTCTCACAGGTCGGTTCAAACTATCGAATATTTGACCTGGCAAAATATTTAATTGATGAGCCATCCGCCGTACAGCCATAATCTAGTACCCTGTGATTTCTTTTTGTTCCCACACGTGAAGAATAAACTTCGTGGTCAACTGTTTTCTGTGCCGGAAGAGGTAGTTGACGCATTCAAAACTCATATTTTGGTGATACCGCCTTCACAGTGGCAGCAATGCTTTTCGGATTGATTTAGACAAACGCAAAAGTGTATTGATTTTCAAGGAGAATATTTTGAAAAGCAGTAAAACTATTTTAGATAATAAAAATTTTTCTTTTGTTTGCTATTCCCGCAATATAAACGGCTACCCTCGAACATATAAATATAATAATAATATATTAACACTTGTTTTAGAATTGTTTTATAGAGTATTTATACACAAACGATAGTTTTGATTTACGCCCAATTAACCAATACATATAATTTGGAGGTTTTCAATTTAAGTTGATTGTTTTTTAAATAATGGATTTTTTCTATTTACGACATATATCCAAATGTCTACTCCAAATATTTTGTTTTTTCTTCTTTGATCCTGATTCTGGAGATACCGCCTTCCCAGAGGCAGCAATGCTTTTCGGATTGGTTTAAACGAATGTAAAAGTATATTGATCTTCAAGGAGAATATTTTGAAAAGTAATAAAACTATTTTTGATAATAAAAATTTTATTTTTGTTTGCTATTCCCGAAATATAAACGACTACCCTCGTATATCACTGGATTTCGAAACCTTTAATTGAATTATTGTGTTTTCACTCATAAAGAATTGTTGACTTTAGTACAAGTGTGAATATTTTTCTGATACTGTAAAGTGATATTTCATTTTATTTTATCATCCGTATTCTGATTAGGTTAATTTGTCGAAAGGGTAATGAAATTCCTAGAATATCTGGGATCCAAAATGAAACAGTATGTTACCAGAATGTTTGGAAAAGCTTATAGCACATCAACACAAAGGGGGTCTGTGCAAGTATGGGGTTGCATATCTGTGCAAGGGACTGGCTCATTAATTAATAATTAAAACTACCGAAAAATTAACGTCAGTGAAATATTTTGAGAAACTGCAGTAACCTGCTATACCAGCAGGAACACTATTAATTGGAAATAATTACATTTTCCAGCGACGAGAACGACCCGTAACATACTGCTAGGATCGTTAAAAATTATTTAAATAAGATCGAACAGCAGGGAGTTACACAAATTTTTGTCTAGCCACCACAAAGGCCAAATTTAAATATTATCGAACATACGTGAGATTATTTAGATCGTATGAAGCAGAAAAGGTCACTAATGCCAATCAACTTTTTGGTGTCCTTTGAGATATATGGAATAACATTATATAAAAATTTCTGACGAATCTGTTCGATACTACATCTAAACAAGTCATACTAAATACTAGTACTACTATCTTTCTTATTAACACTTTTCAGCAATTTTTTGGTTGTATTATTAATATTTATAAAATTTACTATATATAAGAAATTTATTTTTATTCGTTTTTTGAAAATAGTGCAGAACAATAAATTTTCTATAGTGGTCACTTACTTATGCAAACTACTGTATATTACCATAGGTGCGGAATCTGTTTACCATTAGAAGCCACATTTAAATTAGGTAGTAACAAAGGAGGCCACATAAGTTTTACAAAACAACTACATATTTAAATGCATTTTCAAATAATAATGCAGTAGAAGTATTTTTAAATAAATTTATTACATTGAAAAGAAATGTAATGGAAAATAGATAAACAATGTCTCAATTTTTTTTAATGGGTTATTTGTATTTGTTTCTTGCTTGAAAGTAATTGTATATTTGGATAGATAGATATTTTAGAAGCTTCATAACGCACAGCCTTAATTGATTTTCTAAATGAGCATTTTTAATTTGGGTTCTTAAGCTTGTTTTAATTGTAGTCATGAAAGAAAATGTTGACCAGCAGCAGTAAGTACTTCCTAATCAAGAAAGTAAGCAGCGTGCATTATCTCGTATTCAATAGCATTTTTCCATATTTTTATGGGATTATTTTTAGCGCCAAAAATAGATTCGAGGATACTGCCAAATTTTTTTTATTGTTTTTCAAAATATTCGCCTTTATGATCTATGTACTTTTGCATTCAGTGGAACCAGTTCTTAAAACACTGGACCTATTGTTCTTCAGTCACCTCAGATACGCAGTTTTCGTAGGTTTCCACAGTGGCTTCCGGAGTATTAAATTTCAGTCCACGCATTTTGTCTTTTATCCATAGGAATAAAAAGAAGTGCCAGATTATCAATTGCGTTCATGAAGCTGCTAAAAATTCTGATGTTTGAGATACGTTGTGTGATGGTGCACTGTCTTGTTGCAGAATGATTCGTCTTCTTAGTCGTTTCTGGCGCAGTTTTTGGAATACAGTTGCAAACAAATGGTTGTATATCATTCGGTATTGACTATGTAGCGATCCTCTAGCGGAATAGTAACACCGTTCAACAGCCGCCAAGGATGGTGCTTCATCGCCAAAGAATCGCTTAATTTTTTGCGAACACCCTTGTCAAGTGAGACAGTCTTTAAAATCGCAGAATCTGGACACCAAGGAAAATTTTATGTGAATGTTTGGCTAGCCATCTTCCTTCAAATTATGAGGCCAATATTTCTTCCGAATAGAGTAAATGGAAATTAATACGTAAATATGTTGGAGGAAGTATTGGATAATGTTCCATTAAATGTTAGAGTTAACTCGTATTACATGCACGACGGTGCACCAGAACATGTAAGAATTAGAAGTGCATGGTTGAACGATCGCCACAATATAATTAATTACTCGAGATATGTTGCAACGCATCCCCAAAGCAATTTCATGAAAGTTACAGCTTTGTCAACATGTTAATGACTATCATACTTTTACGTTAATTATCGCTATTATTCTTACTTTCATTACGTTTCAATAAAACTCGTATTTTATCATATCATTCCAACTGATTTATTGATGGCTTTATACTATTTTGCCAAATCTGAACTTCTTTTAAGTAATTTGTATGGCTTAGCTAATGACAATATAATATTTCGGTATTAGGATTATCGACTTAGAATTAATATCATAGAATCGCCCTTCCGACGATTGCCTGTGAATTCCTGACCCCCCTATATATATATATATATATATATATATATATATATATATAAATGTATTCTGAGTCGACAATCCTAATACAGAAATAGTAATTAAAAGGAATTCATGGATAATCGTTTATATATATATATATATATATATATATATATATATATATAGGAGTCCTTGGGAATGTTATAGAAAGAAATGTGTAGCGCAAAGTGTTAAGCATTCCCCTCGCTATGATGGTGAGGGTTTGGAACAGGGCCTCTTTACTTCGTCGAAGGAATAATAAACCTGTATTAATACAAAAATATAATAGAAACTGCTCTGACATTCTTTATTACTTCACTAGATGCAGAGAAAAATCCTTCCATGTTTATGCAAGATTGGGATCAGTACCATACGGCGAAATCTCTTCAGAATGATTCCCTCGATTTCAGTATTCCAGTTCTTCGCGTGGATAGCAACATGTTGGTAAGTCTTCTTTGAAAATGCTTCAGTGAGTTACATTACTTCATTTGCTTCATGTGTAATATTTAACGTATTGTAAATATAACATTTGAAATTGAAAAAATTTAATAAAATGAGCAAGACCTTAAATATTTTTCCGTGATTAAGCGAAGCTTAGCTAAATAAAGGACTTACAGCTTATATATATATATATAAGCTGCAACATTGGTTTTATGGAAGAAACTGTTGTATCAACAGAATCCCTTACACGAACAATTTCAGTTTTTTATGATGAACTCGTCACAAAATATTTAGACTAATTCCGAGTTCTTGAAACCTTCGTCGTCGTACTCAGGAACTTCCAATCATATAGAGGAAGACTCAGTTATACTGTCTTGCATAGCAGTCATTCATTCAAGTGTTACCGCAGTACAAAGTGAACCAAGCTTAGGTCTACCTGCAATCGAACTTTTTTCTTAAAATTTTTTAGTTACGCGGTAGATGGACGCTTTTGTTAGTACATTATTTCAACATAAAAGTTAGAATGATCAACGTAATGGACAACTGATTTTGATAAAATACTTTAACTATTAGAACGCGTTGATTTATCGAATATCGTATTGTTTAAATATTTATATTTACCCATTATACCGTCGATAAATGCAAGATTACACACCTTATTAGCTGCCATACTCCCCCTAACGACTACGTAATTGTTTCCATGTTTGGCGGTAGGTTTAAGGGTTTTTAAATGAACCTCTGTATTTACTGTGCACAACATTGTACTTTTACTATCTGACTGAAATACATTAAATTTATTCTCATCAGAGAATGTAAACACGTTTCCAAAAATTTTCATCCTTTATTACATAATCTCTGGAAAATTTATTCTTTTTATTGAAGAATGTTTTTTTTTCTAGCCATTCTGCTATGTAATCCGTGATCTCTACTCTAATATGCTTATTAAAAGTATTACTATTGTTTTCAAATTTAGGACACTAAGTTGCTATCGTTTTTCATTTCACGCACCAAAACAAATGAGATTTGTTTAATTTAATATCCATAGCGTTATCGGGTGTTAAGTTTATCTTCGATTAAATTAACACAGTACCAAATTCGCAATAGCAGCATATGTATATAACCGTAGTTTGAAGTTAGGGTTTTCTCCGAATCGACATAAGTATAAACAATGTGTGCGGTATGAACTTTTGTGGGATACATATTTTTGAAATAATAATAATAGAAAAAATGGTACTCATTTTTATCAAAGTTTGTAAATGGCTTTGCAGATTACTTTCAATATTTATAATACCGAGTCCAAAAATCCGTTATTCTTAGTAATCACTGTTTGTAACTGTATCTCTATGTTTGCACTTCAAGATGCATATTTAAGCGAATAACATTGATAAGACTCCTTCCAGGAAATTAGTTTCTTTAACGAAATAATAAATTTTCGCATTTGAACGTACTAATAAAGATAAAGAACGAAATACGAGTATATACATTAGCAATACATATGAGGCATCTAGTTATTTGAATGTATTTATTGGATGATGTGAATCTCAATTCTAAATTCTAGAATAAATATTTAAATTTAATTTTGAATAAATAAGTGCAATATAATACAATAAGGCTCTTGTAAAGAAGTATTACAATAACAAATACTTTTGTTATAAAACTAATTTATTTATTAAAGCCCTTCAAGAGCAACATGTTACATATCAACATTTGAATGGAATAAAAATAAAAAAGTCAACTTAGTATAGTAAATCAGTAAAAATATAAGTTAAAGAATATGGTACCCATTTTACTTTCTTGGCCCTATTAAAACGATTTCGAAGTCCAGAATAATACAAGCACCAAAGAATTAAGTTGAAAAGAAAGAAAGACCCTGTCAATATTCCATTCATTTAAAAATTTGAATTATAGATTTATGTACAATTTATATAATTGGAAACAAATACGAGAATTATATTTCTATAAAAGCCATACCTCAATCTTACAATTCTTTTGAAAATTTTCTTCCTGTATTCTTCGTGTCTGGGAATTATCTGACTCTGCATATTTTTCTTTGGGTCCATCCAATATGCGAGAAGCTATGTGTGATTTTATTTTTTCAATTACAGGATAGAAAGTTATCGTTATATCCAAGTTTCGCCCCATATATTTGCACATTATATGCTTACGAATTATACTATTATGGATATAAGTTATGCAGATTAAGATTTTTAAACTTCAAGAAAACTTGTAATTTGCACAAGTATATACTTACCAAATAGTCTTGGTCAGTATATGCTTGTGCAAATTATGTCTCTTTTAAAAACTTATAGTTCTCAGGCTAAGTTCTCTTATAGCAAGGCTTAGCATCTAATTAATCAAATACATAATTCAACAACTTAATAACATAATTCATAGTTTATTTGTATGGAACATATGGTTTAAGACATTTATATCTAATGGTTCGTGTAAGTTAATTACAAAATAAAAATATTTAGCCCCCTGTATTGAGCTTTATTGTATTTTATAATTAAATCAATATGTTAATTATCAGCAATGCTTTAAGAAGCGTATTTTTTAGGAACCGTTTTCATATAAATTTATATAAAAAGATTCCATGTTCAATTTTCCAACAATTTTATTTTTATAAGAAAGTCTGTACCTTAATCTACTTTTCAACATATTTACCATAAATATTAAGGCAGTTAATCACAAGCACTAGAAATCTACCACATTATTTGCCACCCACTACAGCACGGCCGTTTTCACGTTATTGTCATCTTCGTAGCACAGACTGATTTCTCAAGTGAAGGACCAAGTGATGGTCCCCGCGTGAGATCATGGTTATGAGGAGGGTGGTCAAGTTGTTTCCAGCCATATGATGTGGTGAAATCTATGATTCGGCGAGTTACATGTGCACGGCCATTGTTATGAAGCAAACAATCCCTTTACTGAATATGCCACGTCTTCTGTTTTGGATTTCATGATGCAGCTTAGTTAAATTGTCACAATATGTCTCGGAACTTATTGTATCACCTTGAGGCAAAAAATCCACATTCAACACCTCCTACCTATCTAAAAACAATGCCCATGATTTTGCGTACTTAAATTGTTTTTTTTGAACAGAAGGTGATGCCGAATGCCTCCTTTCACTGGATCTCAGTCTTTACTCCGATGTCATATAAATCACCCATGTTTTGTCGCCAGTGATAATTGGCTTAATAACTCGTCACCTTTGTCACAGTAACACTCAAATAAAGTCATAGCACTGGCTACATGATTCCATTAATTTAAGCATTCTGCCACGCTTTCATAAAGAAAACTCCTTGAAACTTGTGAAAACTTTCAATCAAACAATAACAAAATCGTAAAGCGTCGGTTTTCCGGAATTTTTACAACAATTTTTTATGTTTTCAGTAATGGCCGTCGAGCGCCCACTACGCTGCTCATAATAAACATTAGAACGTCCATGTTTAACTGCTCTAACCCACTTCGGTTCCCTCGCTCATAGTATTTCCCAATACACTTTTCTAATCTGCCGATGAATTTCGACCACCTTCACGCCTGTTATATACAAAAAAAGAAATCACAACGCCTACTTCACAGCCGACGGAATTTTCAATTGCTTGAGGCATTTTAAATACGCACAAACTAAAGAATGCTTCCGTAGATGTACGTACTCTGCAAACATACATGGAACAACAACTGCAAGCTGCAGCGGCTCGTTTTAGAAACGGTATTTACTTTTTTTTTACTTTAAAATGTTTTTACATAAAAAATTGGATAAAATAATTATCATCAAATTAAAATTATATTTGTAGAATTTGAAGTTCTAGTTTAGTTTCTAGTTCGAGAAAATAAAATATAAGGCAACCTATCACACAAAGGGATTTCGTTACCCACCAAGAATGAATCAATGATTTCATGTCACTATTTCGAAAATGTTTGAAATTTATAATCTCTATCAGATTAGTTACATACTTTGCGTGGTTCTATTTAAAACTACAAATTTAAAACTCCTATGTTGTTTCATGTATAAGAATATGATACAGTGTAACAGTGTCTCCTAATCTTTTAATATTAATACAAGAAAAATTAAATACAAGTTAAATAACACAAATTTCGATACCCTTCGCAGTTTTAGGCATCACCTTGGATATGATAAAGTTTAAAATTAAATTTAATGCTTTAACTTAAAAAAAAATCAAAAAGTTTGTAAATTCTAAATTAAAATAAAAGTATATAATTTTAAAAACTCCAAATGTCTGGAATATAAAATTATACCTATCATTCTCATATTCAGTATGAAAAAGTATTTTATTAATGTTAAAAAAGACTATGAAAGACTTTATATTAAGACAGCACGTCTAGTTGTCTTTTAGTGTAAGGACAAAATTCTTTGAAGTTTTGAACGGAACTCCTCTTTATTCATATGGTCTCTGTGTTCCTCTGCTGAGATCTTAAATTGTTTTTAATAATGCTCAACCTTTTATTGATAATGCTTTTAAAAACATTAGATTTTTTTTAACAAGGAATTTCGAATTAAGTAACCACGTTTATATGTATTTGTTTAAAATCATGTTACTATCTTTTAATTGCATCATTGACGTTACATTTTAATGGGAATCGTTTCCCGTTTGAGGCTCTCACACGCTTACATTGTTATAACCAATGGTAATTACATCGATGTTTATTTGTTAAAATAAAATGATAATAAAATTATTTAAAGAAATCATTTATTACATACAAAGGAAGACTGTATATCTTTTTAAAACAAAATTACGGTTATATTCTAAAAGTGAATAAAACAAAACTTGAAACCTTAAATTTATGCACAACAGGTCACAAGCAATATTCATTATCTATTACATTCAGTTCAAAAAGCAACTATATATTACGAATAATTTATTTCTGTCCATCAAAAGGTAAGTATACACATGTATCTTCTGATGTACAGAAATAACATAATTTTAAGAATTTTAATTTTATGAAATTTGTTAAATACGTATAGCAACAATATTACTCATACATCAAGCATGTTATACCTTGTTGCGTTACTTACGACAATATAATAAGAATAATTATTTATATTTGCTTACAGAACATATTCCAATTACAGGGCCAAAAGATAATATTATATTTGAGGCGTAAAATAAATAATATATATCGAAATAAAAGTCTAAATAGTATGCAAGAAAAGCAATACATATTATTTGATTAAATACAACTAATGCAAAAAGAAAAACGGTTACAACAGTAATAATAATAATAAAATAAAATATGAGAAAAACGCAATAAGGTATTCAGATAAAGATACAAATTACACAATAGGAAATTAAATTGTCAAGTGAGAAAAATGAAGGAGTTAAAGTTCAAAAAGGTGACATCAACAGTTCGTAATATTTTATTGAAGTATGGCACTTGCGCATATATCACTTAATGTTTGTGATATAAGACACTTCTTATTGTCTTATATTTAACATGATCAATAAGGTTGATATATAACCCCTTTCCACATTAACTTTGTAAATTCTGTATACGCATTTCGACAACCAAGTTGTCATCGTCAGCAGATAATTTCAAAGTGTCGCACCTGGCAAAACACGGCGAAAAACAACCGCACGAAAATCAAACTCCGTACGCGATTCACACCGTTCAAAACCAAGATGTACACTGTGTACATTTATATACTATTCAAAACCAAGATGTACACTGTGTACATCTTGGTTTTGAACGGTGTGAATCGCGTACGGAGTTTGATTTTCGTGCGGTTGTTTTTCGCCATGTTTTGCCAGGTGCGACACTTTGAAATTATCTGCTGATGATGACAACTTGGTTGTCGAAATGCGTATACAGAATTTACAAAGTTAATGTGGAAAGGGGTTATATATCAACCTTATTGATTAAGTCAATCAACCACAGGCTCCATCAAATTCAACTTATATTTAACACTTTAAATCGCTGGATTTTAGTATTACTTGAATAGTTTATTCTCTTGATGAGTACTGTTAACTTTTCTTCATCAAAATATCACTTATCATTGTCGACATAATAATATTTATTTTTGTTGACATGTTCATAAAATTTACATAATTTTCAATATGGTCACTATGCTACTGCTACAATTAAAATGAATCAAATTTCGCCTTCACTACGATATATGTATCTCTTTGGACAAAAACAAGTTGATTATGAATATATCTCCAAGATACAAATTAAAAAGAATGTAACGTCCTTTCCCGGGCCTAATAAGACAATAAATAAATGCCCATATTTTCACCGAAACAACGATCCTTTCGCTTGACCTCCAGTATTGGTACTCCGAAAGCCATAAGGCAATACTGAAGTAAAAGGTGGATTGATCAAATACTTTCGATATTTAGTTAACTAAAACCAAAAAGAAAAGGGATCCCATTTTTTATTTTTTTATTGTATATATTGTTTTTGTTGTTTTTGAATTACACGGTATAAAAAGATACCAATATTAAACGGGTATTTTAAAAATAGGAAACACTTACGTTACAGTTCAGAACTTTATAATCCCCACCTATACGTATAGTTTGTTCACACTGGTAATACAAAAGAAATTATTCAGTAATATATGACTTAAAGAGCACTTCCCAATAACAAAAGAAATCAAACAAAACAACAGCAATAAATCAAATAAGAAAAATAATATTCAGTCTGCCACTAACAACTAGTTACAAAATTGTCTGTAGTCTATAAAATGCAGGAAATTATATGCATAAAAGAACTGTTATAGTTGGCTAATGGAAAACTAATTAGCTGACAGAGAGGAAAAAAACAATTATGGCTATCTGTTCAACGAACCCTTAATAAAGTTAGAGTTAAGAGATAAATAATGACAATATATGATTAATAAATCAAAAACTATTTATTATCGAGACCCTTAATCAATAGAATTGAAGCTATTTAATTTATGAAGGTAAAGTTGATAATTGGTAGATAAATTAGAATTACTAATGCAATTGAAGTTATGTAATCTTTAATAAGGGTACGACAATCCAACAAGCCCTTTAATTAATTTATAGCTGCGAGTGTACCAATTTTGATTATCAATGCTGTCTAACCAGTCGATAATTAGTTAAAGCAATAAGTTCTACGAAATATGTGAATAGATAATTATATAACTACCTTCTGTTAACTAGGTCGCTCTTAAGTTCACACTAGTGCTTAAACGTCACAAAACCGGATCTAAACGCTCTTAAAGGATCCCGTAACTGAACAGTAGCATATAAAGTAAATACTTGATTCCAGAGCCTTATACATCAAGTATAATTAACAATAAACTAAGTGAAATAATAGTAATTACAAACGCTTTGCAAGGCTTTACTACTTCAATTCCTCGGCGCGTTAGGTCTTAGCATTATTCCTATGACTGCAGATTAAACACTGTCTTTTTAATCAGATTAGCACATACGAACTCCGTGCCTTCGATAAATAATCAGCTACTAAAGATAGGGTAGAAAAGAAACTCTAAGATTAATATAGAAAAAAAAGAACAAGAGAAGAATTAGGCCATTATATAATACGAAGTTTACAGATTACATAAACGAAGAAATTTTTTTACGGACACAAAGTAATCGATAAAAGCGAGCTATATCAGCCATTGTTTTGCATTTTAACAAGCTAGGAAGTGACGTATTCAGGAAAACTAGGAAAGTGGGAGAGCGCAAAATATCGACTCGTTATTGAGACCAATAATTACAAAACAACTGGGAATAACCTCCAATCAATATTAGGACAAAAATTATACAATTTTAGTAAGTAAAAGCGAAACTTAAAATATTTGAGAGATCTATAACTCAATCGCAATGATTATAAACTTCATCTGACAGATACGAGAGGGCGATAAGAATAACAAAGAACAATACAATACACTTAAACGAATATACGAACACAAATTAAAATTGTAAATGTTATAAGAATCTGAATATCGTTTTAGCAAACGGATTTTAATATAACGAATTTTTATTCCTTCTTGAATTAAAATTTCACTACGATATTTACTAAATCAGGTACCCAAATTTTAAGTTATAAATGCATCAAATAAAAGTTCAGAAATTTAGTTTTGACTTGTCAAAATTCAATTTTAATTCTTAAAATATCTTATATTAAAACTTTATACTCTAATGTGCCCATTCCAAATTTCATTTTAGGACTTCTATATCTTTATGGAAAATGTTATCTTCGAAAAATTCTCTAAAATAAATATATTAGATATAACTGATATTTTATTTGATTTATTTGAGTTATCTTTTATACATTTGATTTATCTCTTTAGAATCAATTCATTTCAGTAATAATACTCTCCTTAAATGATTTTGAAACTTATATTTGAATTTCTGTATATGCGTATTCTATTTTTTGAAACGATAACCTTCTACTTGTTGACATTTTTATAGGCACGTAAGCCAAGATCCTTACGTAAAATTTTGCACGTAGTCGAAGGATAAAGGCCAACATGAGAAGAACGACGAATCGACATTTCGGCGTCTTCTTCAATACTTCGCGCTACAGTAACAATATCACATTTCTTTGTCTTGTTGATGGTTTTGAATCGAGAAGAGTAAAATTAGTGCGAAAACGATCAATAACTGCACGAATTGCTTGCTCACGAGGCCGATTATGTTGACCGTAAAATGGACGAAGTGCTCTATGAACTTCGCGAACAGATTTATTTCTTTCAAAGAAAATTTCCACAATTTGGAGCGTTGTTCTGGCGTTAAACGATTCATGATGACTTGCCAAACCTTATTGAGCAGAAATATCAACACAGTTTGATATTATCTGCTGTCAAACCATAGTTATCGATATCGATAGTTCTCATGCAGCTTAAAAAACACCCATTATAATAATGTTAGGTAATGTTATCTAAAAATATGTAGCAAATCTGTCATTTAAATTGGCATACACTTAGGAACGATGGTGTATTTACATGTAAATTTTGAGTTTCCTTACTGTTCAGTCCAATTTTATACATCATATTTTAGATAAATATTATTTATGGGTTAAAACAATATGACATATATATTTCCTAATTATCAGCGAAAGTACGAAATAGGATTACTAATACGTTGATAACTTTGAAACTCTGTTCATTCAGAAAAAAATGAAATAGAGAAAGATACAAATATTATTTTTAAGAATCATAGATCCAAAGTAATAGAATTAAAAAATTGAGTGGAAAAGAGACAAAATAGAAGCTTGATAAGTATTGAAAAATTCAAAATTTGTTATTTTATACGGTACACATACTTATTTCTATATAAATAGATACTTAATCCCAATAATTCCTTAATTTACTATTAAAGTTGTCAGGGAATTACCTGAATGAAAAGCAAAGAAGAAATAATTTGTTTGTAGAGAATGTATTATATATATTTGATTATATAGATTGCTTATATAAGGTATGGAATACATTTATTTACTGCTTAAATCAAAGAATCTAAATAAAATTCACAGACACGATTTATATTTTTTTTAGGTATTTTTGTTTAATTTTCCATTTTATAGTAAAATTGCATATATTGTCATTTTAATATTGGCAAAAAGAAGCTGATTTAAAAACAGCTCATAGTTTAAATTAATACATTGCGCTCTACGAACTTTTGAAAATACTTTTGGCAATCGAACATGCAATTGCCATACATAAAAATTTATATTTATTTATTATACTCTAGGCTTTCTGTGAAACATTTTAACTAGTAAATATAATTAAAATTAAAACATCAAACAGATGGCTTCAATTCAATTTGTTTCGGTTTGATGTATGTCAATATTAAGCTAAGTTAAGTGCTGCAGACGCTATCAATATGTCTGTAGCATTTAACGTACTAAAGCTACTAAAATCTCTCTTGACGAAAAAATTGTATCAATACCTCATCTTAAAAATGTGGAATTTATTATCGAAAAGAGGATTGAGTTGAGTAAAAGGTATTATATTTCAATATAAAATATTAGGTGCATACATTAGGTACAAAATATAAGGTACTAATATTAAAAAAAGTTTGCCTCAACCAATAGTTTCTGCAATTTATCACTTATATCGTATATTTCTTCGGCACTACCCTATACGCCCCAAGTTCTCCCATACGGCCAAGTAGGTCTTTCCCTTCTTGCTATGAATTGAGCTGCCGTGGTCTGAAGTGTTGTCGTTTCAACCGGCTGATACTCCTTAAATATGGCCTCAGAATTTCTATCGGCTACGTTCCTTCCAACACCAACTGAATTCCAAAATTCTTTGAAATACTCAGTTATATTAGATTCATGGAATTCCGATTTAGATGTTTCCGTGTTATATTCCACGGCATTATGTATTGTAGGTGTTTTATTCACAATAATTGGATTTTCTGAAGAGTTTTCTTGATTTGAATAAACTTCTAAATGATCTGGAATAGGTGAAGTTTGTTGGATAGAATTTTTCTTGTGAGTGCCTGTAATAAGAAAAACATGTAGTAGTAATATGTTTCATAACACAATCAAATAAATATATTAAAAATATACAACAGCAGTACTGAATAAGCTTCATAAATTCTTGATCTAGTTAAAAGGAGTAGCCATATAGTATAAGTAGTATACATATTGCTGTAATATTCTCTTTGAGCTTCTGCTTACCCTCGTGTTTATGGAGGAAAATATATACGAGGCGTGTTTTTAAGTAAGGTTCGTTTGAAATTAAAAACCAAACGAAAGAAAATTTTCAAAACCAATTTTATTTTTAGATTATATATACATTTTTCTATTTTTCAACATAGCTGCCAAGTTTGTTTAAACACTTTAACTTTACAACTATATTTTAAATACCCTCTTCATAGAAACTTGCCGCCTGCTCTGATAACCAAGAGGGCACCGACCGTCTTTATGTCTTCGTCATCATTGTCGTAGTTACCGCCGAGATGATGTTTGAGATAGTGGAAAAGATAGAAATCGCTCGGCGCAAGGCCCAGCTAAAAGAGTACAATAAAGCTCGGATATGAGTTGTGTGAGGCCTTGTATTATCAGGGAATTGCAAAATTCTCTGTCAGCATTTTAAGAATAAAATTTATGCTAGAAGATAAATATTCTCATGCAGCATATTTAAAATTGGAACTCTTATTGTGAATTGTTTTATAAACTTTTATATACTGCATAGGTTCTTTTGAATAAACTAAGCCTAGCATCCAGTTACGCACAACATTCAAATATATAAAGTTCGTAAATTCAGCTTATAAATTAAAACGAACATATTAGACTAAAGAAAAAGCTTTGTTTTCGAAATTAATTAAATTCAAACTTAGATTCACAAACAAAGATTCAAAGAATTTATCCTTGAATGCAACTTAAAGAAACGAAATATGCGAAAAAAAGGTGGAAGTCGAAAGGGGCTAGATCCGGCGAATAACGCGCACGCGGTACTAATTAGAAATGCAACTCGTGGATTTTGGACATCGTAACTGTGCTGGTATGCGAGGGAGCATTGTCTTGGTGAAACAGAATCTTTTTCTTTGCCATTCCTGGCCGTTTAGCACGAATTTCGACATTTAATTTTTGTAGAAGTTCTGCATAATATTGTCCGTTTATCCCCTTTCTGAAAGTAATCAATAAGCAAAATAAAATGCCCTTTGAATCCCAAAAAATTTATGCCATCACCTTGTTTGCCGATAAAGTGGTTTTCGTTTTCTTTGGAGGTGCAGAACCACGTTCTAACAATTATTTCGACTGTTATTTAGTTTCGGGTGTACTGTAGTGTATCCAAGTTTCATCGCAAGTATCAAATCGCCTACAAAAATCAACCGGATTCCGCTTGTAAAGGTCCAGACACTCATTGGAAATGCGCAAACGAGTGAACTTTTGATCAGTCGTAAGCAATCGCAGCACCCATCTTGCCGAAAGCTTGGAAAGGTTCAATTCTTTCGTTAAAATGTGGTGTAAGCGTTCTGTTGAAATGTTCACCATGTCTGCTATCTCTCCCACTTTGAGTCGTCGATCGTGCATAATAATATTATGGATTTTTATAATCATTTCCTTAGAAGTCACGATTTTGGGTGCTCCAGAGCGCGCTTCATCAACACAGCTTGTTTTTTAAATACATGTTGCTACTTCGAGTCACAGACGTATTCTCCTCTGATCGACGGGTGCTTTTGCCTTGAAGTCCTCTTTCATAGCTTGCTGAATACAAAAGTTAGCCTTCTTAACTTTCTCAATCAATTCTGTATGCAACTGGTAGTTTGGCAATATTGGTTTAATAAATTTGGTATCCTTTTTAAAACTTTTCAAATTTATTTCCGCGAGTCTTTTTAATGTATTTTTTTTAATTTATAATTGACTTTTGCATTAAATTTTTTCTTTTTAAAATATATAAATTTCTTAATTTTACGATGTTCTCTGTCAGTTAAATTTCATTCCTCTTTCATGCGATGTTTTGTATTAGAAAGCCTTTAATGAATTCTACATTTGGCTAAGATATATTTCGGTTCTTAAACCTTATTTAGCATCTTATTGACATTCAAAGAAATTAACTATTTACAAGATACATTATAAAATAAAAATTAATTACTGTAAGATATTAATCTCTCGTTTATGCTATTACTTATTCTAAAACCACCGTCGACGGAGGGAGGGTTCCTCATGTTTATTATTATTTAATTGTTTTTCTGTTTTTGTCTGTTTACGTTTACACTTACATGTGGAACCGACGAAACTGTTACGTCAGTTCCTTTTGATTTTGATGAATCAGCATGATAGCGAAGGAATCACTGGAATTTGTTTTCAAAAGCGGAAATTACTTTTGTCTCAATATAATGTTTTATGTGACCGCGAAAACCGCTTATATATCTGCAACAGAACTAATAATAGGGCTATGCACATACACATATGTACATTGATCAATACTGACAATTATTAAATATTAAAAAGAAAGTTAGAAAATTACTTCTAATTCATCAATTTTTCAAATGTATTAAATCTAGACAGCGAAGATGTAAATCTATGACTGACTATATTACCTGAATTTTCTTTTTGGACATCAAAGAGACTACCCAATTTTAGACGAAAGGAAAATTCGCTTCTCAAAGCAAATAATTTACTAAAGAGATGAAATGAATTTAAGCACCGTACATGTTATTGTATGATGTAATGTTACATTCCATACAATGTGTTTTTCACAAAACTACTATAACATAAATTAGTAAGTTTCAAAGGTAGAGTTTTAACATGGGATTTAACAGATGATCTAAGACTTACAGAATCGATGCTTGCTACTCCCTAACTAATCATTACAAAGGAACTACAAATGTTCTGCAATATGGCGCAACCGATTTTTGCACATTGTAACAAGTTCAAAAGATATAGATTGAGACCTGTTGAAGTAAACAATATAGCCGATGGATCGACTTCTCTGTGTAGACGACGCATTTCATGGTGCCACGAGATGCTCGGGAAGTTTCAAAATGGAACATCTATTATGTTAATGTCAAGGGACAAATCTAATTTTACTATTACGACGTGCTCACCCAAACACACTTTGAGCCTTTGTAGATGAAGATACTACAGTGTTTGTACGGAAATCTTGTTCCTTTTAGAAGCAAATGGTGATCGTCTTTACAGTGAAAATAATAGTTCCACGCATGGTGCCGGAAATACAAAACAGTCATTGGAAGATGGTGTGCTAGAATCCTTTTTTTCCACAAGTAATGGAAATTAAAGCTATATTGCAGAACTTTTGTAGTTCCATCTGTATTTCCAATATTTAACAAGTTAGTTTATTTAACATTGTGTTACAATAAATAATTTCTTTGCAGTTATATATATATATTTCTAAATTATTTGAATTTTTATTCAATATTAAATTAAATTCAGTGAAATAATTTCAAATAGTTATACATAATTCAATATGATTAGTTTCTCCAATACTCCAGTCGCTTCTAGGGGTGTTGTTGGTTCAACTAACCATACATAGCTAAGCAAAGTATTACGTAAAGGAGAACACAGGTAGTTCCGTAAAATACCAACTAATACACAATTGCGCGAAATATTTGCAAATAAAATAATTCCGTCCGGCGCCAGCCGAATTCATACTGGGTATACTACTCGGCGTCAGCAAAGACAGCCATCTCTACGTATAATTATTCATCGTTATAAAATTTAAACAATAATTTGCTAGTTATACGGCCTAGCTTTTTTAAAATTTTGCTCTAGTGTCTAAAAATTATAGAAAAATTTACTAAATAAATAAAAGTTTCGCGGATATGTTCAAAATGAAATATGTTTGCTTTAATAAAAACTGAATAATGAAGAGATAAATGAGTTTGGTTAACATTTATTGAAATACGAAACGTTGAAATTAAACAGAATATTACTCGTATCATTAACAAACACGAAGTAAGAAATTAAAAAATATCAGTAGCAGTATTTGGGTACAAAGTTACGATTATTATGAACAAACGAATGGAAATTGCTCAATACCTACAGCGAGATAAACAAAAAGAATGCAAGGCACTACGCGTTGCCATTTAAAGATAGGGAGTTCGTAAATTTAGTTGACAAAATGCACAAGATAATTGAATTATATATTAGTTAATTACAACTGTGGTTGCAATAAAATTCTTATTTAGAGTATATAATTTGAATTTAAAGCGGCTACTTTATAGTTTCAAGTAGAATATTTATTAACATGTTAAAATTGTAACACAATTTTCATTGGTGAAAGTTATTTTTAAACGCAGAGATTAGACAAAAAACAACGGGTTCAAAATTAACTGTTGTATGAAAGATTTTTGTTATCAAATTTCTAACCTTACGATCATATACGAACACTTAGCTAGATTTATGCTTGTATTTACAAATTCCGTGTAACAAAGACAGTAATTCGTAAATCTAGGAACGAAGCACCTAAAGAACTTTAGATTACAACGAAGGTGTTCGACATCCAATAGAAACTTCACTCAAGAGTCTATTATGAAAATGTCAGATATCAATGGGAACATGCCGCAGTATTCTTAAAAAAACCATATAATACTCATACAAAATTCAAGCTATCAACAAACTCAGTTTCATTGATTACGATAAAAAAACTAAATAATGCCAGTGACTTTTGCGTAATTCGAATATTGACGAATTCTATTTTCTGATATGAGAATATAGTCGACGGAAAATTAATTTTTGGAAAAAATATTCTATACCCAGAAATTTTTTAAAAAAGCAGAAAATGGTGATAATGAAGGGTTATTACAATCCTTTATTAATGAGGTACATTATTGTGAACTTATGAAAGGATTTTTTCATCCAGGTAATGTTTCAGTACAACTAAGTTTTCATTTAAAACAGTTTTTCGGGAATAGAAATTTTTTAGTCTCTAAATCTTATAACTGTAATTACTTTTTTCTGGAAACGAAGGAAGCGATGATACTTCATGATAATATTAAAGAAGTTTAGATTAACATAACCACTCGATATTTAGGAAAAGCTTTTGAAAACAGATTATTTAAAATGTTTCCGAACTTTTTGTGTATATGTATACTCATATACATATGGACAACGATAAAAGAGTGATTATTCAAAATATTTTCAAGTACCAAATACAGAACAACGTAATGAACATCATGAATATAATAAATAATAAATAAGAAGGTTTTATGAAGTCTCTCTTTACCCGCCCATGTCATCTATATAAAATATTATTTGAGCAATAACGAAAATTTATATGAATTTATATAAATTTACATCACTTCGTATAAGACTATTTTCACTTCAAATACTTAAACATGCAACTTCCAAAAATATTTATAGTTATTCTCACTGACATACCTGGAATGCCACGTTGTCTATTAAATCTTGGGCACATATTCTTTTTCCAATGACATGATAGTTTATAATCTGCTATAATTACTAGAGATATTGTTGCTATGACAACCAACCCTGATAACAAAAGTAGAATAAAATTTCTGCAAAACATTTTCGATGCTGTGTACGTGCTACATCATTTGTATGCATCTTAAATGCGTTTAACTTCGATAAAATAGCCATAGGAAGAAAGGTCAACTACGATAAATTTATAAGAATATTTTGAATGTCAAAGATCATGAGAGAAGGTATAAACAATTACATTAATATTTTCAAATTTAAATATTAAAAAATCAAGGGACATTGTTGTTTATTAAATATTGAATCATAGTTGTATCAGAAGCTTCAATTATTTTCACTTATAAGCATGTCTATTAAATATTCATTAATATCCATTAAAAGTTACATACATTTAATTCTATTTAGTTTAATTCTTACTCCGTAAAAAGTTCTTTCTACGTTCTTAATTACACTTAGTTAACTCGATTTTTTTACACGTATGAGTTTTTACATTCTGATTCTGAATCCCCTCAGAAGTTTGGGATATTTGAATAAACAGTATAGTTTTTCTTCTTAAAAATATATTAGATTTCTATATATTTATTTATTCCAGCACCTTAAATGCAAAATATTACAAGAATTATTCTACCGTTAAACATGCTTCAACAAATTTGAACGTATTTCTACATAATTGATACGCCATATTCAGTTTTAAACCATGTTCGTGTTGCTGTACACCAAATTGTATTAAATATTTAAATGTTCTATGCTACGTAAGTATATAAAAAACTACTAGTTGGATAATTATATCAAACTAAGTGAATTGTGATAAGCAAACAGCTTTTCTTGTCTGCGAAGAATTCTATTTTGGTCCAGCAGGTGGAAATCAAGACACGTCATGCACTGTTCATACTTGAACGATGTTACTTTGCAAGTTTGGTTAAACGATAGAATGTGTATTTGTATCAAAAACAGCTTTTACTGTGTCTGCAGAGAATTCTATTTCAGTTTATAAATTAGAAATCAAGACAAGTCATGCACTGTTTAAGAACAAGAACAAAGGCGTTAATCTACAAACTGTTATTTTTGCTGCACAATTCCCTTTGGACTTCCAGCAACAACCTGAATTTGGTGACCTATGCTAACTGGCCGTCTACTATTTGTCTAGTATCTTGCAACTACACGTCGTTAGAAAAGCTAGAAATAAACAGAATTAGTAATTAAAGTCTATATTGAAATGGCAACAAAAAAGTAATACTACATAACAGCTCTTAGAACTCCAAAAGACGTAAAATTATTATTAACATAGATGTACAAAAATAAATCTATCAGAGATAATTTAATGATATCTAAGGATTTAAACGATATACTATACGTACTACTACGGAATCTCTACTTTCAGAGTTATTCAACTGGGAGGAGGCAGATCACATCTTTGGTGAACCTATAAGTAACATTGGAGCATATCATATTTTTCTTCATTACTAAATTTCTCCATAACATAATAAGCAATAAATGAAGGAACATGTAATAAAGCAAACCAAAACAAAAGCGTGATTTTCAAATAAACGAACTAGATAACACAAAAAATGACGGACACGTAACTTGCTTGCAAATAAATTTGGCAGATTAGTAGTAATCTGCCAAATTTTTACATACACAAGAACAGTCAAAATTGCACAAATATCTACAACTAAACACAATGTATTATACATAATTTAGATCAGCAAAAAAATAAAAAATAAAATAAAATTACTTTATTTTATTCAGACTAGTAGTCTTCGGCTTCAATGCAACTTTTTCCACGGTCGATTAACATGTCAAATGAATGAACTTGCCATAGAAAAAATTCTTTCTTTACTAATCTCTAATTTTCTCACATCCAAGATGAAAATGAAAGTATCTAAAACGTGATCCACTAGATTTAGTAACTTGAAAGATCATCAATCCAACTAGTTTAAGAATATAAAACCGTTATCTTTGATTACTTGAAAAATTATGCGAAATCCTGTTTTAATTTTCTTGTTAGTTACAACAGAAGAATGACATAATTTAAATGAAACACAAAGTTATTCAAATAACTGAATACGATTTAAATGGTCTAGATTTTCTGAAATATGTGTAGCATTTGAATTCTGAAAACTATTTTTGATTATACCTACACTAATTTTTATAGATCTTCAATATGCCGTCTCTTAGCCGCACGGAAAACACTTAGACGGTAGATAAATCTATTCCACACAAGAGGAAAAATGTGCTGTGTCACTGAGTTTACCGCTGCTATGATACGGTTTCTTAAATCATGCAAATTTACGGGAGTAAGTGGTAGGTAAACTCTATCTTTCACGAAGTCTCCTAGGAGAAAAAACACATGGTATGAGGCTAGGAAACCTCGGTAACCAAAACTGAAGTACCAGTTCTTTATTCCCCATACGACTATCCATCGCTGAAGTATAGATTTATTCAGGAAACGTTTAGGAGCTAATAGAATGTGGTTCCGTCTTGACCAAAAATGTAATCTTCTGAATCCTCCTTCATTTGAAGAAAAAGACAGTTTTATAGTATTTGAGGATGTTACTTTAGTAATCCCGTTTTCATCAATAAAGAAGTATTCGTAAACCTTTGTTGTTTATTTCAACGCCGTACCTCGTTGGAGCTTCACTAAACTTACTATGAAAAGCAGGCTACACAGCAGTCGTAGATTTACTTGTACAGAGTTCTCGTATGAAAAAGTCTTATATTTCTTAATGACTATCTTCCTGACGCTACTGTATGGCACTGGAGTGTTCAACTCAAAATTTATATCTTCCTTCTAATATAATTGACGAAATTTAGATATAGCGTATAGTGCGGGGAGTATAACTATTTAAATTATGCCTTTCTTTTTCAATCATACTGTATATCATGTAATACAAATATAAAATTGCTTGTATTCATTGAAATATTTACGGCTATGTCAGAAGAATTTCAGGAATAGCAAATACTTTAATTAAACTGACGCCGAGACAAAACATACAATAAGTATCAAAATTTTCATTTCGTTTGTCAAATACTTCTACTGAAATTTGTTTTAATTCTAGTTTATATGTACATAATTTGTATAGAAATAAAAATATGTATTACCTCTTACCTTGTTCTCTTTGCTTCTTTTTCCCTTTTTTCAATTACCTTAAATCTTTTATGTTCTTAAAGGTATGATTATCTTCTTTTTTTATATATACAGGTGGTCTTTATGGTTTTTAGATAGAAAAACCATTTATTTGATAATAATCTTAAGAGGATTACTTGATAGATTTAAGCTTTAATGGAAACGTTAAATATAATGAACTTTCGATCTTACCCTTTTGGATGTTTTACACGACGTTGTGTTGCAGTTATACATGTATAGATATTAATACTTATACTACATTAACTATATAGAAGACCTTCAATAAACAAATTTTATTTATATAAAATAACTATAATTGAGATATAAATATTTTAAGATAAATTATTTATTTAAAAATTAAATATTCTTCAACTGTAAAATAATAATTACATTTAAATAGATAGAAACGTAAACCTTGAAATAGGCTACAAATGTTGGTTGACAATGAAGTTTTAAGGCTATAGGGGAAGAATATACAACCCAAACCTTTAAAGAGCATTTCTACATATTGACTGTTAAATATACTTACTCAGGACTACGCTATCATCCATATTAGTTCGGACACACATAAATTTGAAAAAAAAGGAAAACAGCTATACTAATTTATGCCAAAACTTAAACTTTTTATTGGGCTATTGTTTATAGATGTTTATAAAGCATAATAATAAAAATTAAAGTAATTCTAACGATAAGTAAACAAAGATATCTTAAGAAACCTCCTTTTATGCGAAGAACAGCCCGTACAATTCGAGGAATCCGTTTCACGAGTTTTTCAAGGACTCTCTTGAGTATACTATTCCATTCTTCTTTCCACAAGTGATTTATTGAGGTAGGACAAACTTTTCGGACCCGCCTGTCCAATTCATCCTATAACAATTCTATGGGGCTTAGGTCGGGGCTTTGCGGTGGCCATGTCATTATTTGTAAGGTATTATAGTTTTGATCGTTATTTAAGAAATTTTTACATATTACTATTGAGTATTAGGGGTCGTTGTCCTGCATAAACACAAAATTGTCGCCGAATAAATATAGCCCCGATGATAATGCATTTTCTTGCAATATTTCTAAATAACTCTTCTTTCGCAATATATCCTCGAGTCGCTTCAAGTCCCCTGTGCCGGCATAGCATAGAACTTCTTCCTTGTTTGACGGTTGGCACTATACAATCCCGCAGTATTCTTTGACCACTCGCCTTGATTGTCCAAACACTTCAAACTTTGATTCATCAGTCCATAAGACGATTTTCCAGTCATCCAGTGTCCAATCTCTGTGTGTTTCTCCCCATTGTTGCCGTTTTGGCCTGATTCCCCGCCGAAGTAAGTGTTTTATTACAGCAATGTGGCCGTCAAGGTTTTACAGCTTCTAGTCTTTTTTCCACTGTGGTAAAGGAAATTTTTCTTGCACGGTCGCAATTCATTTTCACAGCGATTTCGGGTACTATCAGTCTCCTATTTTGTTTATTCAGTAATTTTATACGCTCATCATCGGCATGAGTTCTTATTCGATTACGACCTGAACATGCTGGATCTCTTAAATGAATGATGTCACTAACAGTTGATTTATTAACATGTGTCCTTTCGGAAATTTGACGCACTGAATAACCTCCTTCTTCTTGATGAAAGACAACAATTACAGAACGTTTTTCTAAACTTGTTGGTTTTCGTTTCGGTATTTTAAGATTTTACGTAAAAAATATGGTCTTATCAGTGATGCGTGTGCTAGCAAGTTTATTTGAAAGCTAATGCATATTTCGGTACACAAAACTGTTTAGGGTAAGGGCAGGTAACTTTCGCAACTTTTTTGTTTGCAATATTATCTCAAAATAATCGTATTTATGGTGGTACGGATTATTTCAGAAATTAGCGCAGTGAGTCATAAAATATGATAGTTATTTGTATTTATTTATTATAAATCTCGTAAAGGACCTAATGTAAATATATTATTTACATTTAACGCAATTATATTATTTTTTACAAGCGTTTACTAAATTTGTGTATATCTTGTTATTAGCACAGTTATAAACTAAATTGCGATTAAATATGTGTGCAAGACTATACTACAACTAGTTACTAGGCTGATTGGTAAAGTAATGGAAAGCAAATACACAATAATGGTGAAAGAAAATACCAATAATTAAATAAACATAATGTTCCAAGATAAACTCCGAAATATTGATTTAATCAACAGAAAATTCTGACGACAATTTGCTAATATACTACATAATCTTTTCACTCAATGGTATCAAAATAAAAAAATAGATACTGTCAATATACTCAACAAACAAATAGTAAACTTAGTTTTCGTTAAATACCCAAGAAAATATCCTGTTACGGGAAAATATGTACAAAACGTAACTATCGCGTTTAAACTATGAGATTCTTCAACATCCACTACATTCACCAAATTTATTTTCGGCGATTTATCATTTCTTTAAATACCTGGATATCTTTTCAAAAAAAAAGAGAATTTCTTAATAAAGAAATGGTTAAAACTGGTAGAAATTATTTTGTTTAATACGTAAAAATTTATTTTCTAGAAAACTAAATAGTCCGTATTTACATGTACCGAGATGGATACCTTTCAAATTACTAGACTTATATGAAAAATAAAACAATTATTTAAACAATATTTAATATAAAAATTTCCTGTCCAAAATCAAGTTGCCTAAAGTTAATAATAATTATAATAATAATAAAAATAATAATTATTATTATAATAATAATAAGCCATGCCTTCACATGCCCTATCAACTTAACGCCAATTATAGGAAGAGTTGGCAGATCATGAGTTATTATTACGCCAGCGCGCATGAGTAGATTTAAGATCTTCTTCTATCAGCATTTGCTAAAATAGGAAAGGGAAACTACGACAAACTTTCCCAAACAGTAAGCCATTGGACTCGAAAGCGAGACCCAGCATGATAAGCCAATGATTTGCCACTGAATGCACATTGATTTGTATTCTAACATAACGGCTTGATATGTAATCTACAATACTTAGCAATTAAAGTGTAAAAGTAATATAGAAGTAGAGTTAGTTACTAAAAATTTTGATCTAATTCCCATGGAAAATCTTTAAGTATTCTTGCAAAAAAGAAATTACCTAATAAAATGTACACATAAAACTGGATATCTATTGTTATATTTTTCAAAGGCTAATAAACTTTGGACTTGTATAAGGGTGGCTGAAAGGTATGTGGAATAAAAATACAGAAAAGAAACTTGCGGTTTGAAATTGTGTCTATTTCCCAGCACGATCTAAAGTCTCTATGCTCTAGTGGTATTCGTTCAAATAAGTATCCATAGTGTAAAAGGTAGTGTTAAAACCTGCGAAAAAGGTGGACGCAGCAACAAAACGAAAGGTAATTCGTTAATTTTGCTATAGCGACACTTGTGTAGAACCGCACAATGTCTTGTTGGAAAATTATATTTTCTTTGACGAAATCAATAGCTCTTAATTTTTGCTTTAATTTATCTAAAAGACTCTAGTAGTATACGTCTGTGATGATTAATATTTTTTAAGGTAAGCAAGAATTGAAACTGTTACTTATCTTCCATATGGAACAGATTTTAGATTGTTGTTTTATTCCGGTTGTATAATGATGAATACAAATCTTGACTGCGATGATAAATCGTCCCATGAAATCTACCGTATTTTTAGAAAACGCTCCTAACACTCACGAGTAATTTGCATTCAAACCAATTTTTTATCAACATTGAATAGTTGGGGTATCCTCTTCACGGAGAGTTTTTTTATGGCCAATTCACAATGTCTATTGCTCATTTTTTAGAAGTGTACAGGCTTCTTTCAACGGCATTGCCACTTTTCAACAATTTTCGGTACAGTAACAAAGATCGAACATCTACTATGTAATGGGTATTCAACGTTGTATGATTACTTTGAACTTGCGCACCCATTTATCAGCGAAGGAAAGTGAAGGAGCCAAATTCTTCTTAAATTGTCGTCGCAATCAAACTAATAAACGTAGTGATCTGAAATTGAAGTTTTTATTATGATGATAAATTTACAGGGCAACGCAATAAGAATGTGTTCTACGCTATTCAGATTAAACTCTTAGAGCGTATCCAGCGTAAATTTATGAAATGTGTTTCCTTCAAATGGGATGGACGATATCCTGGACGTAGGAATGATTATAACGAACTACTTAAGGGACGTTTAACTCTTTGAAAAAAGAAAGACCATTAGCGCTCTATTTATGGTAAATGATATTGGTAGATTTAATTCACCTTACTTTTTGACAACAAATAAGGTGAATTAAATCTATAATTGATTATGTTGATTTTGGATTTGCCCGACATTGACACTCATAAATATAGTTTTGAAAGGATATTTGATGTACTGTATAGATTTCAGTAATGTATAGTATGTATTAACTTTTGTAATTTTATTGTCGTTTTAATGTTTCTTATGCACTTCTGGATTTTGTCTATTGGATATTTAATAAGCTATTATTATTATCAATAAGCAAACACCACAATAAAGTAAAGAATTGAAGAACAGATTGAAATGAATAAAGTGATGCATGTAGGTTGCCGTGGTTTTATGAATTTCTTATGAGCTTTTTAAATTCAAAAAACCGGTATCTGTACACATTCATAATTTTCATTTTTTAGTTTTATTCCTACTTTACTGATACGCCATGATTGGTATTAATCACTTCACAATTATACACCATATATTTCTATGAAAACGATAACTAATTTAATACAAGCTATTTAAGACGATATCAAAACAGTAAGCTGTCAAATACACTTTGGTTGCTTAAATAATATTTGCTGTAAATGGGAAAATATCTAATATGAAAACCATATTTTCATCTAGTAATATTTCTCTTTACCCTGCAACATACAGGATATTGACGGTATGTATTCACCGCAACAAGTAAAGTTTTCGTTAAATTCTCTAAATTCCAAGGAATCCAAAAAATTGTTAGGGAAGATTTAAACTTCTCAGTCGCTTTTCTCCTCCCTTCATAGGAATTTCTAGAGAACATTCCTTAACTCTTGTGTTGTTTTATTACCTCCGTATTGTATCCTTTGTTTCCCTAGTCATTATATTTGAATCTTGCTTAAATTCTAAACCCGCGTTGTGAAATATATGTTCTAAGATATTTCGAAAATGCACTTACAAAAAGAATTTAGAATGTATAAAATTTTATTACTACGGGCGACATCTACTATTCATTTGGTTTAACAATCGCGTAGATAATACAGAATACTCTAATACGTCAGCTGCTCAAGCTAACATAATATAGAGGACGCTATAAACCTTATTTTAAAGTAAAATAAAATTATAAAAACCAGAATTGAATACGTAATAATAAATTTAATAGCCTCTAACATTTTATGTATTTTCTGTTTTACCAAATATTACTAATAATACCAAATATTAAATCCATTATAGTTAGATAAATCAAGGATTATACGAAAGTGTTTATTTGCAGATAATATACTGTCAATGTACAAAAAAACAAATAATTTAATAAGAATAAAATGGTTATTTCGAATATTTAAATATTTTATGTTTTGATTAGTAATGTACTTACCATATTACCATATTTAAATTTTTTGTAGATGTTTCGTATTATGAATTAATTATATGAATTATATGAATTAATTACTAGATTTAGAAGGTATTAAATTTTAAGGTTTCTATTCGAGTTTTAAATGAGGAATGAGGAATAATTAATCAAAAAAAAAACGCAAATAAAACTCCTTTACACATTAATGTTCGTATTCTGTATACGCATTTCGACAACTAAATTGTCATCACCGACATAGTGTCGTACCTGGGTCCAAGGTAAAACTCGCACAGAATCAAATCATACCGAACAAAAACCAAATACACACTGATACATAATGTAATCATCATATTTACAGGGTACTTAATGTCTCTACTAAAAACATTAAACCTTTATAAATATGTTCGATACAGCAAATACATGTATAATTTCCACTAATTTACTTATGTACATATTACAATGTAAAACAGCCTTAATCAATTCTGTGAATCTCAAAGGAAGTACAGATAACAAATGTATCTGCTATATTTATTGAAATACATTTGTGGATGCCATTTGGAGTATTCTGCTTTCCTCTCTTAATATATTGTCAACAACTTAATTTCAGTTGTAAGGAGTATATTTTTTTATTTTGCTCGTATATTGATTGGAATAATTTCGTATATTCTAATCAACATACGGGCAAAATACAGTATTCTCTGAAATTAAGTTTTTGATAACATTTTAAGGAAAGAAATGAAGTAAATTCCAATTGCATGCATCTACAAAAATTCTTCGGATAGATGTAGTAGATACATTTGTTTTTTAACAACAATAGTAATAATAATTTATTAATCCAACAGAAAACCACGCGCATGATGAGCCCAGGACGACTTTCTTTGATTTTCAAAGAGTTGGTTCGTGATTATCCACAGTTATCAATTGACATTCCGCAGGTTTTAAAGTCAGTTTTGTACACCATTGTTTCAGAGAAACTGAACTATCGACAATTATGTTGTCGGTGAGTTTCAAGACTGGTTTCTGACGATCACAAAACCAAAAATTGAGCTGTACTTTATCTTTTTTTATCCGATACGATCAACGAAGAGATGAATTTTTAGACTACATCGTTACAGGAGATGAGACGTGTTTGTTTCACATGATATCGGAATCCAAGTCACAGTCAATGAAATTACGAAGCACATCATCGCCAATTAAAATTAAAGCCAAACGAACGATTTCAGCACAAAAAATCATGACGACTCTGTTTGGGATAGGAACGGATGTTGCCAGTGGATTTTATAGCGAGAGGCACAACAATAAATTCTGATGCGTTTTATGTAGCCTTGAAACCTCGGCGTACCATACAAAAGAAGCACCCTAGCCTTCTGTGTTTCGGTGTGATATTGCTCCATGATAATGCAAGGCCACATGTTTCTGCACAAGGCCTAATCAGGCTTTTGAAAGAAACGATTTGGCAGCCCAGATCTTGCACCCAGTGCTTTTCACCTGGGCTTCACACAGGTGGCAGATTTCTTTGCCATCGGAGTTCAAGAAACAAAATGGAAATTATATAGAAAAGTAGATGAAGGTATGTAGAATATGTAAATAAATATATTTTAATTCCATTTGAGTATTTTTATTCTTACAAAAAATGCGGACCTTATTGAAAAGTAACCCTCGTACATAAGCGATATTATAAGTACATAACATGTAAGATAACTGACATCAGCTTGCAATTCTAAATAAATAATTAAATTGCAGATATTAGTTCAATGCATAAATAGACAAGTTAATTAAAATCTTAAAAGACATTATTAAAATGTCTTGCCATATACACATAGACAACTTAAGTAAAACAGTCTTCTACATATACTCGCGTATTGCACGAAAATGCAAATCAAAATAATTTAAAAGCATAAAGCAGTCGATTATGTTAAATTTAATAAAAGTTTAGCGCAATGCAATATTCTATAGGGTGGTTTAAGCAGTGTTAGGTTCGGGATATTTTCCAGTTACTATATATTGCAGATATTTTATGAACCCAACCATATATGGTGAAAATGAATGGGATTAGTGCGCTTTGAATAAGTAGCTGCAAAGTACTTTTAACATTTAATGACCCTTTGTTAAGCCCACACCAAGCATCAATTTTAAGGAGGTTATCACGCGGGATGACTTAATCTATAGTACCATATATTTTAAGGTCGTCTGCCTAGCATATGTAATCACACTCTAAACTAATCAACAAATCATTATCAGAAATGTTTAAAAGTAATGATCCCAAATTCGAACTTTACGGTACACCAGTCCGATAAGTCCGACGAATAACCATTGTAATTCACATCAACTTTTCTTTGAAAATGAAGGACATAGGTTTATACGGTCCAATTTAGCAAGTAACAGGCCATGATTTCTAGAATCGAATGTTTTTGCAAAATCAGTAAATATGACATCGGACTAACGTCGTGTTGCTGTAGAATGAAATTGTATAATACATGTTAGGTTAATTATAGAGGACGGCCCAGTTATAAAGCACTGCTGATTTATAGATAGATAAGGTTGTACATTTCTATAAATTTTAATGTATAATTTATGTTCTAGAACTTTGGCGGAATTAAGAATTTTACTTATCGCCCCGCCCAATCATTTATATCCCTTTTTAAAAATAGAAATAATCTTACTAGATGCCTGGGATGGTAGAAGTTCTTGCGATGAAATTAAATAACACAAACAATACGTCATTAATTAAACTGTGGATAAAATATTTCCTCAAATTAATAAATAGTAATTGCACGATCTTTTTAAGTATACATCAGTAAGCTACATATGTTTTGGATTTACTTAAATGTCCATCATTATAATTTTTTACTTTCATACTCAAGTTTCTATATTTTGTAAACCAACAAATTAAGGAAGACGTCTTTGCATCAAACTAATTCCAAAATAAATAATTTCACGGAAGTCGCAAGTTTTTATACACTTCTTTAATAACAACGTTAGAAAATACTGAAAAAGAAAACCTTAAATTTGATCTATCTAATACACTAAATTCTGGCGATAACTAAATTAAACAGTAACACTCTCATATCTGTCTTAAATAAATAAATGGAAATGCTAGACGTTTCAGCTTTAAGGAAAAATGCGAGATAAGTTTACATGAAAACAATATCCGAAATAAAACGAATAATTGACAATTATAGCAACTTCATAATTAATTAAACTAGTAACAATTATAGGCGATATATCGTTGACTTAATATTAGGAGCATTACATGTATATAAGCAAATCAATTTTTTCCGGTAAATTGTAAGACAATTAACTTACCAGATTTACAAATGAGTCCTTGTTTTCATTCAACTGTTCCATCTTAGAAAATAATCTTAGTGATTTTAGATGTTTTATCTGAAATTAGTTACTCGTTAGCACACGAAATAAATAAAATTTCAAATTTGAATATTATGAGGCAACATTAAAATTTTCAAACAAATCTGTCATTTAGTTGAGTTTTAATAACAACTAAAAATATATAAAAATTGAATTTTGTGTATTAATCAAACATTATTTTTGGGGGGAAAACCAGTATGCAAACCAAACAAAGTTTATGAATATTATGGGAACTCTCTAGAGCCAATTAATGTAACTATGGAGGAGATATGTACTCGCCCATCATTGCATACTGGAAACAAAAGAATAGTCTAAACTGTGGATTTCAATACACGAACTTGCGCCTAAGAAGGCTTAAGCGGTTTTATCAACTAACAAGGTAATGGTCAAAGTTTTTCATGTTGCACGCGGTGTAAGCCACATAAATTATCTTGAAAATGGAAGAAAATGAACGGTGATTATTATCGTTATTCATTGGATGGTTTCCATGATACTTTGAGAGAAAACACGCACAGACATTTAACGAAAAGGAAAGTTTTGAATTTCTTTCAAATCCACCATATTCGACAGATTTAGTCCCTAGCAACTACTTCCTATTTTCGAATTTGAAGAAATGGCTAGGCAGAAACAGATTTGGTTCTATTGAAGATATCATAAATTCAACAAATGTTTATTTTCAAGGATTGTGAAAATCACAAGGAATCGAAAAATTAGAAAAAGATTGAATCAAGTAAAAGGCGACTACGTTAAAAAATAAAATATTTTTTGTCTGAAAAAAGACTCCTCAATTCATCCTTGAAAATTCTTTGTTATAAAAGTAATTTTGTAATTATATCAAAATTAATTTTACTTACTCTACACAATTTAAGTTTGCTCGCATAAGCTATATATTTCTTTTGTAGCTAAGTACCTTGTTTTAGTCACACTGTAATTGTCCTCTCTGTTAGAATTCGTTAATTCGTAATTTCATACACAAAATTCTTATTTTATCTATTTTTAATCTGTTTATAGTTTATTGGCATTATTTTACATTCATTTTGGTATATCTATTTGTTCGTTTATTTAAATTCTGGAAAAGTTTAATGTTGATGTTATAAGTTTAGCAGAAAATGCAATTACTATAAGGCAAATGTTTTTATATCTCATCGCATTCATCTTTCAATGATTTCCCAACGAAAAAATTGTAAAACTCGTGGTTCTTTTAAAATAAATTTATTTAGTATTTATTGTGTATTTTATTCGGGTACCATCGCTTCCTCGAGTTCTTACTAACTCACATTAAATTAGATTCCTTTTAAATTATTGCATTTATATTGCGCACGTATATACCTAAATTAACATTCAACTCTAATGTTATTAAACTCTGTGTAGTTTTAGTGCGCAGTATCATCAATTGATTGCATTTCATTTCACGGCCTATAAACATGTGTGTACGCGTCTATGGTACGTCCTGATTTCAAACTTAACATGTCTGTCTATTTAATTTGTTTACACCATGCACAGTGTCTGTTATATTTCAAGAGACTGATTTTACGCTTCATCCCACAGATCCTTTTTAATTCAATGCCAATATGTTTATTTTGAGACATATTTAGAACATTTAGTGGAAAGATATTAAACAGTATTTTATTCTATATATGCATATGTGCTTAATTTTGTAAAAGCGTTAATTATAAAATAGTTGTGCTGAAATAACATATCTGCAGAAAATGCAGCCAGTTCTGACTCTAAAATATTTTAGAAAAATACTTTGGGTATAATAGAATTTAGATGAAAATAGTATAAAATCAAATCTAAAGACTTACATTTGAAGTACGAACTCTAAAACTGCACATAAACATCTGATGTACAGTCTATATATCAAGATATAATAACAACAGCAATATTAAAAAATGTACACATGTACGTATTCATAAAGAGAGAAAACAAACCTACTAAAGTTATTGAGGAATATGTTCAGCGCACTACAGGCGCGCGCTTGATAGTAGGTAAATAAAATAAAATAACTACTTACGAGGACTGATCCTTTTGGTCCGCCCCTGACCCATTTATAAACCAAAACAATTATTTATCTTCACGTCGTATTGTAATCCGCTATGTATGGACTAACGCTACAAACTTACAAGTCTGAACCTGTTAAAGTGTGCCTACGTAGATGCTCGAGGTCGAAACAGTCACATATCAATATCAAAATGGATCTTGTCGAGCAACGAGAGGTGATTAAATACTCGTGTTTAAAAAAGACGACTCCAACTCAAATTCATCAAGATTTGTTGGATACATTAGGGGAACCTGTAGTATCTGTAGACATAGTTAAAGGGTGGTGTCGTAAGTTTAAATGTGGCAGACAGTCGTGTACTGGCGAACATCTAGGTGGAGCGCCCATAACTGTCACTACCCAAGAAAATGTTAAAAAAGATCCATGATCTAGTTCTGCAAGATCGACGTGTGATTACTAGACAACGAGTTGATGATACTAGTCTTTCGTGCCATGTGGCATATAATATATTTACCACCGAATCAAACATGAAGAAATTATCTACAGGATGGGTACCACGAATATTAACAGATGCACATAAGGAAACTCGAAAAGACGTTTACAGTCGTCTTCTAACGCGCTATAGACACAACAAAGAAAATTTTCTTGTAAGATTTGTGACAATGAATGCGTCCTGGATTCATCACTATGATGTAGAGACCAAGATACAGAGTGATGAGTGGACACATCGAGGTTCACCACCGCCGAGAAAATTTAAGATGCAACCTTCAGCAGGGAACGTTATGCTATCCGTATTAAGAATGCTGAAGACGTAATTTTAGTAGATTACAGGTGCTTATTAATTCCCAAATTACATGACGCAAGTTCCGCAAAAGTATTCTCTTGCATCAGGATAACGCACGCAGTCACAGGCCCGCAATTGCTAGCAGCTGCTAGCTTAGGCAGGCTTCGAATTAGTTGAACATCCACTATATTCGCCAGATTTGACCTCCAGAGATTACCGTTTCCAAAACTTAAAGAATACTTGCGTGGTAAACGACTTCCATCAAACAATGATATATGTATGTGCGTTTATTAGTGGTTTGTAGAGACTGAACAATTTCTTTTTCAGGAAACATTAGAAGTGCTAGAACATGGATGGAACAAATGTGTTAATCTTAATGGACTATGTAGAAAACTAAAAATAATATATTTGCAAATTTTTTATTATAAGTGGATCATGGGTAGAGCAAAAGGGTCCACCCTCGTATATATAATTTATAAAACGTGAAACACCCTTTTAAGCACTGTTTTCAGTATAATCACAAACAGAATAAGTATTTGAAACATTAGATATTTTGCCAGTTGTTTCAGCAAAAAATGTTCTTATATAAAGAGAACGACCAGCCGACAGCTAGTAGTATAATTAATGTAATATTTGTTAATACTTAAATGATCTGTGCACTTACTATCACTTCAAATTTGTTTTATTGGTTTAAAATCTACATTTTTCTCTAGCACACTCTCTACTTTGGCTATAGCACTAATATTTTTGATGTCGCTGATAACATGTAGCTGTGTTTGTGTAGTGTTCAGTATTTGTAGCAAAATGGCAACGAAGTATTTTGTAATTTATCGATTGCTTCAATCACTCTTTTGTAATTGTTATAATTTATTTATAAATTGGCTTAAACTTCAGCATCTTTGAATTTCTTTTGACTTTCTTTGAGAGCAGCCGCTTTTTAAGATCAAATTGTAAAACTGCAGATTTAATTTTTTACAAATGCAGACAATCTTGTGGCAGAAACGATTCAACGCTGTTATCCAGAAGAAAATGGTTTGATAACCCATATGAAAGTAGTGTTCCTTAAATCACTTAAACATACTCGAGATTTCTACAGGCAATATCTCGTTATTCCAGAATCTCCACAGACATTCCTACGCGTTGAGAAAGCAATATTTTATCCCTTTCTGCGTTTGTAAAAAATTAAATCTGCAGTTTTGCAATTTGATCTTAAGAAGCAGCTGCTCTCAAAGAAAGTCAAAAGAAATTCCAAGATGCTGAAGTTGAAGCCAATTTATAAATAAATTATAACAATTACAAAGGTGCGATTAAATTCAAGATTAAATAACTATTCAGAAAAGTTATTCGGGATTAGTTGAAGCAATAGAGAATTTACAAAATCCTTCGGCATCACTAGAGAAGCCACCACAAGTAATGGACGATGTTCGCTTATTTTTATGCCTTGCTAATGGCGAAAAAAAGATCGCGTTGTGGCAAAAATAGTGTTAAAGAAAGATTCAAATTTTAGCACTTTAAGACAGATATGTATGTGGCGGTGTGCATACAGATCCCTCTAGTAATTTCAAAGATTGTTTCAACTATGCCAATTTACTTATTTTCATTACGGAGAACACGCCTTGCTGAAACAAACGTTGAAATATACCTCATACTGCAGTTCTTTCTCCGATCTCATTCACTATGAGATAATGAATCTTAAGCAGGTAAGTGTCTATTACTTAATTTACTAGAGCAAACGAGCCTCATAATGTAGCTTTAATAATTATTATATATACCGCGTAACCGTTATCGATCTATGAAATGTACATACATCCACATAGTATTTGTACTTAGTTGGGGCACATCTTCTCTCACTGTTTCTATTCGTATTGGGCGACTGCTCCTATAATACCTTCCTGTATTCTGGACAAAGTACGCAGCTTTACTTGTAAATCAAAAATTTTCAACAAATAATGAATTGAAAGCTACTATGCATGCTCAAGTATCATGATCTAAAAGCTATATATTGATTAATCAATATTATTGAATTCTATTACTAATACACATTATTGAATTCTAATACTTATTCTGCTACTAATTTATTATAACAATCATCTGAAGGTAAAAATACATTATTAAGTAATTTTTACAAGAATGAAAACGCAAAACAATTAGCTTGCATGAAATGTATCTCTTGCACAAAATTAATTTTTTAATTCTTGTAATAAACGTTCATCATGATGAAATTTTTACATTATTTTTGAGTAAAAATCTTTTACATTTTGTTTTTCATACAACTAAAAAATGAAAAAATTCTTCTTGCTCAATGTTTTTTTACTTACATATCTTCCTGGTTTTTATTCTTTTTGTTTTGTCATCATTTTATGATCTACAATTAAATGTCACTCAGAGTTCTATGCAAGCTATTCAAATGTAATGAAAGTACCGTCAAAATTCTAAATATGTTCCTTTAAAGTCATTGAGGCACTTATTTATCATTTATCTTGTTTTAATTGTTTTTTGCTGTGGATAGTACTAGACATTATTTGAAAAAGCTATATTTTCGTAATAGTTTTTCGTTTGCGGTGTCTAATACGAATGAAAGTTTATTGCTTCTGAATTTCTTATAATCAGACATAATAGAGTTTGTGTAATTTATACTTCAATGCCGGCTTAACTTGCAGTATAATAAATATCTATACAAATACAAATGTAGAATGATACAGACATAGCTGCAACAATATTTTCTCACTTCTCTTTTAACAGTACAGCATACGTTGCGTGTTTCGGAATGTATATTATTGTAAACAAATTTATAGGACTACGTATTATTATACATATATAAGGTTAAGAAAATGTATAAGTCTTTCTATTACTTTATAAATTGCGAGTTTGTTTATATAAGTTTCTTTATGGAATCAAAAATATTTATGCCGCGTTAGTTTGTGATTCGTTTTTTACAATGAAAGTTATATACGGCTACAATCTCAAAACGACAACACATCTGGCGTTTTATCTATATACTGGGTGCGGCAAAACTCCCTCCTTAATTTGAAGATTGAATAAAAAACAGATGGTACAAAGTAAAGAAGCTGTATTAACACGAATAAAATTTACACAATGATTCATGGATGATATTGGAGAAAGAACTGCAGTATCAGGTATGTTTCGACGCTTGTTTCAGCGAGGCGTGTTCTCCGCAATGAAAATAAGTATATTGGCATAATTGAAACAATCTTTAAAATTACTAGAAGGATCTGTATACACACCGCCACATATCTGTCTAGTGCTTAATCTTTCTTTAAGACTATTTTTGCAAAAACGCGATCTTTTTTTGCGCCATTAGCAGGGCCAAACATGTGAGCAAACATCGTCCATTATTTGTAGTGAGTTCTCTAATGATGCCGAAGGATTTTATAAATTCCTATTGCTTCAACTAATCCAGAGTAACTTTTCTGAATAGTTGTAGTTCAATGTGACAATCTTGAAATTTAATCTGACTTTTCTTGATAGCTTCAGCTTTTCTATGATTAAAGTGTGAAACAACGGCCCTTATTTCTTGAAAAAATTTCAATAGTAAAGAGCTGAGAAGTTAGTTACATGTTTCATAGGTTTCATTTTTTGGACCGTATATCGTTCAGGTATTTTCCTGATTAATATCAATATATTAATCAGGAAAAAAATACTTTTGCGCATAGAAAAAAATCACTGGTGTTAAGGTATGGAAACCATACTGGTTAGCGAATATTACCATGTAAAGATATCAAGCGCCCTAGGAACATCAATCTCAGCTCTTAGTGAGGTCCCATAATTGTACTAACAGTCAGAATTGTCAGTGCATTGAGCCCTGGTGCCACCATTTGAACATATGGTTTCGAGTTTATTGTCAAAAGGGAGAGTGAGGAGTAATTCCCTCTTCGAAAAAGTAGAGCCCAATGATTCCGACACCAAACAGTAACACTTTTACGTACTAACGTAGGTTTTGTTTATTCACGCATCCCGATATGTAATAATGTGCATCATCACTAAAGGAAACCACAGCATTATTTGGCACGTTTAAATACTTTCACACGATATTACATGAACTAGCTAATGACGTTCAAACAGTTCCTGAACATCGACCATTTTGCATGGATGAAATTTTAAGTTTAAATGTAAAATTCAACGCACACTCTGATCAAACAACCGAAAGGCAGACAATCGTCTCAATGTTTTCTGGAGTTCGAGCGCTGCATGGTCTTCCTCCGCTCGTTTTCAACGCGGAGTTACATACTCTCAAGTCTGGAATTACTGCACTAGGGTAAGCTGGAAGTGTTTACGAAGAACACGCTGGACAGAGGCAATGGAATCACCGTTTGTAAAAAATACTTCTACAGATAATCCTCCCTAACTGGCACTTAACACGTTTTTCTAGATGTAAACTAAGCTAAGGAAAGGGTTTTTCCTTACATTGGTTTTATATAAACAAGAGGGTAGACTGAAATAATTCTAATCCCAAACATTGTTTACATACAGAATATTAAACTGGTTTAAAATGAGGACGGGTCAATAATTAGTAAGCTTTGCGAAAAGAAAATTTACTTGCCTTTATACTCATCAATTCTTAAAAATATAACTCAAAATTTGCATTCATTTTGATCATAAAGACGCTTGTTATTTGAACAGACAGTGAACTGTTTCTAGTTTGATTTGAAATATGGGAATAGTGGAATACCTACTTTTATTTTTAAAAAACAAAACAAGCGATGAAATTAAAGCTGACCTGTAGTCTATTTACGATACTCAATCTCCATCGATTGCAAGCAAGTATGAAACAATAGACATGTGAATTTAAACATGGCCAGACCAGAAACTATTTGATGAACAAATTCTTAAATTCTTACACAGATCTTGCCACAGATAATTCTCCAAAAGCTACCTTGTGGCGGTCTCTGTTAAAAAAGCTTTAGTTACCAAATGTATATCTTATATTAAACTATTTTCATCTATCATGTGGTGATTTACTCATTACGATGACTTGCTCAAACTCTTGGGTGGAAGAAATGCTATGATCACTTTTATATAAGTACGTTTTTGTATGGAGTGTTGGTCACGCAAGTGCGGCCCATTGTCTAAAGTTAAAACGTTGTCTAAGGTTAAATCATACTCGCGAAAGATACAGTAATGTGTATATGTTCAAATGCAAGTTGGCTGTTCTGATCATTGCCGTGTGGCAATGTGTCGCCGTTCCGCTGATTCACGCACACATTTATATATTTTTTATAGTGTAATCAATTTAGTAATTTGTTTTCTACCTTTCAATAATCTTCGATCAAAATAGTAAAACCAAAATTTCGCCTGTAAAAGTGACGAAGCATGTCACAATCTTAATCGTGAGTTTCCCTTACGGATATAGTCGAATCATAATTTTAGAGACGCAATAATAATGTCACAAATTCCGAGCTGTGACAAGCCCAAAAAATTTTTATAATAATTGTCAATTTGCAAAATGAAAGAAACTTATTTGAATGATAATCTCTGCTTTATAGTTTTGTAGCTCATCGTACAGAACTGTCTTAAATAAAAAAATTATTACATATCAAAATAATAAGCATTAATATTTAATCACTACTTAACTTCGAAATGTCAATAAAAATCAAAGAGATTCCTTAATAATTCATTTATAATTTATAATATTATAGTTTTTGAAGAAATTCAAAACGCAGACATATGCGCATGTATGGCGATGTCCTGGGTATGAGTGTTTAGTTGATTTTCATGAACACTACCCTAAAATAGCGGTCTATTAGATTCTTATATAATACATATATTGCGTTGTTACCATTTAACAGTTGTTCAAAAAATTTTGCCCGTCGACTATAAAAAAATAAAACTTTATTAATAATTTGAGCAATGATAAACACCAACTTAGAAAAACTTACTCGACGAGTCATTTCGAAATGTGATGAAATAAATAACTCTCCAGATCTTTTGCAACAGAATTAATTTTATATTTGGCAGACACCCTTGGTATCATCTAAGGATGAAATACTTGTATAATTAAAATAATTTTTGTTAATATTTATCGAATTTGTAGATCCCTAATTAATCTGGTAAAATCGGAATCTTTCATTAACACACTATCTACTTTATCAATAATTCTAATACTATAATTTCTTGTGGCGGATATGGTTATATGAAGAAACTGTTGAAACTAATGTTCTAAATGTATGACCGTTCTCATCAACTTTGTGCACCGCATACTAAAAATGCTGCTCCAAAGGGCGAGTATTTATTTACATTTATTACCTGCTAAACCACTTGCACTTCTTCGAAGCAAGCGCAGCTGACAGTGTCAACTCTAGGTGCCAATACTAATGATTAGAGCGGTCACACTTGTCAGCACACCAGGTACCGTCGACGCATGACTATTTGCATTAGTTTTTTTCGGCTTTCGTGAGGCAATCAATTCTCTTGCCGTTGTATTTTGCTCTTTGTAAACATACAATTATGTCAAACGTACGGAAGAATAAAAAACGAGCATTGGTTGAAGCAGTGAAAAAGTATAATCTGTGTATTTTCCAACTTAATGTAATGATGCTGTAATGGTGTCAAAATTATGTGTAAAGTTTTCAATATGTGTTGGGACTAAAGAAACTGTAAAAAGCTTGTAAACACAAATGAAGGTGAGAAACCAATTTATGCTCGATTTACTGTTAAAGTTTCTAGCTTGTGGCTTGCTACTTTGGCTATTGTATAAAAGATTGTTTTAACACTTCTAGATAAATACAATTCCAACTGAAAGCTACGTCTTGGACAGATTAGAAAAGTGTACTGCGGTAAGCAATTACAATGGATACGTTACAAAGTTTCAACTTCCAGCTAAAAAATTGTTCATGTTTGTGATCAATGGTGCTATGGCAATGCGTTCTGTAAGTCGTTTTCTTAAAGAAGACCGTAAAAGATTTTTACTTGTAACATGTAAAGTTCGTGATATAAATCTCGTGACGGAAACTGTTCATCGAGAATGTTTTCTAGAGTTGGATGCATTCATAGCAAATACTAAAAAAAGTGTTTCTCGAATCTCCTTAACGAACTCAAGAATTTCACAGATAGTGTCCCCGTATTCCCAAACCACCACATTATTGAAGGTGTTTTATTATTCTCAGGCTATTTTCAGGGTATTCTAGGCTTTTTATTGTTCTCGGCATTTTCAAAAAATTCTGTATGCGATTCTACAATTCAATTATGACGAAGCCGCAACTGTAGAAGAGCCAGGTAAGATTTAAGGATACTTTGATTGAAATAGATTTAAAACTTTTCACATCAATTATAAAGAATTGCTTGACGTAATAGAAAAATTAGACAATACTGGGTTGTCGTTAGTCGTCAGTCCAAATAGATACAATAAATGCATTGCTGCACAATAGTCGAGGCAAGAAACAGTTACGTAATAGAAAAGTTCGACAGTGTTTTAAAAAAACATTTCGATTTCATAAAGTTATGACAAATTTGTGATGGTGCATTTGCCCATCCGTTAACTAATTTCAATAATTATTTTAATTATGTTTGATAAAAACATGTTTCCATCACGTCAAACATCATTCACCAAGATATATGTGGGAACACACTTAATGCTGTAGACTTTTTTCTAATCTTATCCAATTTATGCTATGTAATAGAAACTGTAAATAATGTATTTCATATATAGTTGGATATATGTACTTGACCGCTCTACTACCGATACATATGTTCAAATCTATCTTCTTATTTAAATTGAAAATTTATTGAATCACCTGAAATTTGTTGTAACTAATAATGTAATTGTACTTCTAACAAATTTTATTAACACGGATATATAAGTAACACTCAATTATCGAGCGTCTGCAAATTTACGAATTCGATTTTCTTATATAAATATGTGAATCCTGTATTACTATACTCCATTTTGTTTCGTGTAACATAAAATTTCTTGTACTAGATTACCGGAAAAGTGCATTTTCATGTATTTGTACTCCCTACAAATAAAATCGAGATACATAAAAAAAATTACAAAATTATTTTTAGTCTCTATTATATTAAATCTTTCAAAGTGTATACAAAGGTAGATTAAAAGAAAAAATCCTAATGCCTCAAGTCATATATAGACAGAGAAATAGCCTTTTATTAAAACGTTATAATGATTTAAGTATGGGTTTGTTAAATGTTAGCGCACGCAGTATAACAATGGGAGAAGAATTAAGAAGAACAGTTTTTTTTTACAGGCAACATGTCGATAATGACCTTAATTACGTGAGTCTGAAGGTAGTGCTCTGACTGTGCGGAAACTTTGCAATTGGTCGGATGTTAATTTAATAATGTCTTTTATATGTGTACAATAATTTTTATAAAAGGTTTTTCTATATTATAAATTTTTACACGTAATGCTATTTTATCACATATTAATTTAATTAAATACAACAATATGTATATATATATATATATATATATATATATATATATATATATATATATATATGTTATACAATATGCAAATAGTTATGATAAAAGAAACTTTTATACATGGGACGTATAAAATAATATTTGAAAGGTCATAACGATTAAAACATATTTGACGTTTAAGTTGCGATACATGTTAGAAAGTATCAGATATGCTTTAAAATTAATATTAATTTAGAATTTTGAATAATAAAATAACTAATGGTGGATATAGTAGTACTAACAGTGGATATGTGTAAATAGTACCTACATGTGTATGTATATCTTGCCAATAATGTAATTGTATACACAAAGTGATTTTTCATATAATCTTGCCTAAAAATTAAAGAAAAGTGACTAGTAAATCAATATATATATATTACTTAAAAATAATTTTATCAAGTTATAATTTTATATGAAGGATAAATAGGTTTCGAACTAGTTGGGGTTTTCTTAATTAAAGTTAGTAAAAGTTTAAAAGTAATATAATATTGTTAAATGGGTTGTTTGTAATGTAATTACAATAAAAAAGGTTACACGAAAGATTTCAATGTAAATAGCTGATAATTTATGTTGAAAAATGAAAACAATGTTAAATTTATGTATGTTAAAGACAACAGAGATATATTAAAGTGCAAGGAATAATTTTAGCCGTAAAATCGTAGAAATATTAAGAAATGTTAAAGAAAGTTTTAAAATCATCATAGTTTTTACAAATCAAATTCAAATAAATAAAGATGATATAAATTTTGTAATATAGAATTAATGTTATACTTACTAATTGTAGAGATACCGAATATACGAGGGTGGTCTGAAAAGTTTCCGACCTCAACGTGAAGATGGCAGCACTCATCAACGAAAGTTAGGGAATGTAGTTGTGTATCTATTGTCAGGTATGAGTGAGTCAATGTGAGTGGCGAGTATCGAGCTGTCATTAAATATTTGTTTTTGCAAGGCAATACGCCTACGCGAATCAAAGATGAGTTGGACTCTGTGTACGGGGACTCTGCATCATCATTTACCATAGCGAAATTTTGGGCATCTGAATTTAAACGTGGCCGTAAGAGCTTGGGAGACGATGAACGTTCGTAACGTACAAAAACTGCAACTACTGACGATAACATCGCTAAAGTTCACCAATTGGTGCAAGACGACCATCCAATTAAAGTGAAAGAGATAGCAAATGTTATGAATATGTCCAAATAATGTGTTTGTCACATGCTAAATCAAGATTTTGGCATGAGAAAGCTGTCCGCGCGTTGGGTGCTGCGCTGTTAGCAAACGTTAGGCGAAAAACGTGTTCGAACGAACATTTCCAATGCTCTGTTGGCGCAGTTTAGGCGCAATAAATCCGAGTTTTGGCGTCGATTAATGACTGTAGATTAAACTTAGATACACCATTATACGCCCGAAACAAAAATACAGTCAAAACAGTGGACTGTAAAGGGGGAATCGGCTCCAAAAAAAAGCGAAAACCGTTTTTTCGGTTGGGAAAGTGATGGTGACAGTTTTTTGGGATAGTCATGGAATTACAAGCTGAAGGCAAACATTGTGGAAAAACGAAAACATTTGCAGAAAAAGAAACTTCCGTTTCACCAAGACAACGGGTCGTCTCACACCTCAGCGATTGCCATGGCAAAAATCCACTAATTACGGTTTGAACTGCTTGACCATCCGCCTCACTCACCAGATCTAGCCCCAAGCGACTTCTTTTTGTTTCCTATTCTAAAAATTGCGCTCGTAGGACAGAGATTCGAAGTTACACTGCCTGGTGGTAAAGCAGTCGTTTAGAAAACGGCAGATAGAGGTTCGAGTCCTTCTCCAGCGCAGAAATTTTTAATCAATTTCTGTGTATATAATTACCGATGGAATAGCAGAAAATAATATAATTTTCATTATATTAATATCTTCGACATTGGCCGAAGGCCTATTTACTAAATACTTGAGGCTTGTTCATAAATTTAATTAAATTCACACTCATTCTTTTCATAATAATTAAATAAATTATTCTATTTACAATTTACATACACTCATTTTACAAAATTTTACATAAAATTGTGGTAAAGAAATCTTTTCTAACAATATTTAAGGCACTGTTAAATTTAAATATGCACATTACCGTTCAACCAAATTAAAGCCATTATAGAAATTTCACTTTTTATAATGAATTAAACAAAATAACTTCTCTATACAGTGTAAGTAAATGTTCACCTGAGAAGTAATTTTGTTTAATTCATTATATATATATATATCTCAGGTGAACATTTACTTGCACTATATAGAAAAGTTATTTTGTTTAATTCATTACAAAAAATGAAATTTCTATAATGGCTTTAATTTGGTGAACGGTAATGTACATATTTAAACTTAACAGTGCCTTAAATATTGTTAGAAAAGATTTCTTTACCACAAATGTCATACAAGGTTTCTTACAATGTAGATATGCGAAGATCTGTTAGAAATTCTACTTTAAGTTGTCGTAAGTCTTGATCAGGCTGTTTATTTTCTATTTTAAACCGCCGTAAGCTTAAATCAGGTTCTTTATTAACGGCACATGTAATATGTTTTACTTAATTTTCCATGTTCTTCCAACTCGTGTCTTACTAGAAATATTCTTCCTATCATTAAATCGTTTAACGATTTTGTATTTTATACATTTACGAATATACACATTTTTTTAGATAAGGGTCTCTCTGTATATATATTTATATGTTTGCTTTCATAATGATCTGGAATTACGAACAAAAGACTAAATCAGTTATTCCCCAAATTATCAAGTTTGAATCCTGGCAGATAGCATAGCAAGAAAATGTATTAAACATTCGTGGCGTATATAATATGTTTGAAGTTAAATTAACTTTTCTACTAATCATCCGCTTACACTTATTTCGTTTTTGTTCACTACCGTATATTCAAAATAATATTATAACACCAGTGATTATACATACAAAATAGAAAAATAAGCGCCTTATTAATAATAATTATAATTGAATATTCAAAAATGCATTCTAGCTTCCGTATTAACTAAAATTGTTATTGTTAATATTTTTAGGTTTTGTTACAAATAATAATACACTTTGCTTTAGTTATTTAATAATGAAAAAAAAAGAAAGTTCAACATATAACACTTTTCATTATACTTATTACTGCCAACTTAAATATATCTATAACTAAGTATCTATTCTCACACACCTCCTTACCTTTAGTCTGAATATATCTTACACAGTTTATTCATTAACTCCTAGTAATGTTCTAAAATTCACAAATTTAGATTTGTTTATTGCTTTAGTGAATATATCAGCAATATTGTTTTGTGTATCAATTTTAATAATGTCAATAACGTTATTTAAATAGTTTTCGTTTACAAAGTGGTAGTGCACTTCGATATATTTCGAATTTTTTGAAAACTTTCCGTATTTAGCAATTGTAAGTGCACTTGAATTGTCTTCATAGATTTTTATGGGTTTGTTAAAGTTTACATTAAATGATTCTAAAATACCTTTTACAAATATTATTTCAATAACTGCTTCAGATAGAGCAACATATTCAGCATGAGTACTAGATTTTGTTACTGAACTTTGTTTACGTGATCGCCAATACACAGCATTTCCAAATACGTTAATTACAAATCCGGAAGTTGACTTATGATCACTTTTGTGTCACCTGCCCAATCGGCATCTACATAACAATTCATTGGTTCTTCCGTTTTATTCTTAGTATAAGTTAGCTTAAAATGTTTTGTTTTATACAAATACTTTAATATTCTTAAGCGCATACTTAAAATGCGTTTCATTATAACCTGATTGTAAACGACTTAGATAGTTTACACTAAAAGAAATATCGGGTCTAGTAGCAGTTGCAATATATAGGAGTGCACCAATTAAATTCCTAAACTTAACATCAGTATTTATTGTTTCTGTTGGTCTTAAATTAAGATTTATTTCCATTGGAGTATCATATAATTTTGAATATTCAATATTGTACTTTAATGCTAAAGATTAGATATAATTTTCTTGATCTAAACTCATTTGCTTGCCATTATACTCAACATTAATTCCAATATAATTTTTAATTTTCCCTAGATCTTTTATATTGAAGTGATAAATTAACTTTTCTTTAGTTTCCTCTATTTTTATTTCATTTTTGCCACATATTAACAAATCATCAATAAATAGTAAAATATATGTTGCAGCATTAAGTTCTCTTTTAATGTATAAACATGGATCATAATTGTTTCTTTTAAAACCTAACTGAGTAATATAATTGTTAAAATGTTCATACCATGCACGAGGACTCTCGTTCAAGCCATACAAAGGTTTCTTTAATTTACACACTTTATTTTTACCTTTTTCGTATCCCTGTGGTTGATTAATACATATATACTTCAGATATTACTTTACTATTCAAAAATGCACTTTCAACATCAATCTGGTCAATTTTTAAGTTATTTTGGCAACAATATGACAATAATAATTTTAAAGTTTACATTTTTGCAACTGGAGAATATGTATTTTCAATGAATGATTCCTCCTGTTGAAATCTCCTTACAACTAGACGAGCTATTGTATATGTATTATCAGTTATATGTACACTGCAGGCCATAAGTTTGGAATCAGTTCCAGTAAATTCATAAAAATTAAAATTTATCTATGTTACGTTCGTATTACTTTGATATAAGTACAAAGGATTATTCTTAAGTACATTATAAAGCTTTACATAAAAGATGTAGTTTTAAATGCATTAATAGTTGGAAAATAATCAGAGATTAAGGAAACTCTGCGTGCGGTATTATTTATTCGAGTAGGTAATATTTCTGCATAATGAACGATTACCTGGAATGGACAAATTTTATTGCAGACCCTTCCGCATAAACCTTTTGTAATTACATTTAGTTTTTATATTTATAAGTATTTATACATTTTGAAGTAATGAGAATATTTTAGTTGCTTCGTATAATTTAAAGTGTGTAGACACATAAAAGTGTGTAGAATCAGTAAACATCGTTTGATTATGGCGAAGAGAAAGCAGATATCGCTAGAAAAACGTGTAGAAATTATTAGTCATCATAATCGGGGAGATTCTATACGGGATATCGCGAAAAGAATGAAGATATCGTACAAAGGTGTACAAAATACAATTAAAAGATACCAGTCTACTGGAGAGTATACGGACAGAAAACGATCAGGAAGACCAAAAATTACAACTCCTGAAGAAGATCAGACAATTATATTGACGTCGAAAAGAGATAGAAGATTAACGGCCTCGCAAATCCGCGGTGAGTTTAACAGGGAGCGTGAAACTCGGATCTCTTTAACCACAGTAAAAAGGCGGCTCAGAGCGGCTGGAATGATGGGACGTGTAGCAGTTCGCAAACCGCTTCTACGTCCGCAAAATAAAATAAAAAGGCTACAATGGGCTAAGTTACACAAAGATTGGACAATAGAACAGTGGGAAAAAGTACTATGGACCGACGAATCAAAGTACGAGGTCTTCGGTTCCAGACGTCGGATATTTGTAAGAAGAACTGCTACGGAAAAAATGTTACCGCAATGTGTGGTGCCCATGGTAAAACATGGTGGCGGTTCTGTAATGGTTTGGGGATGTTTTTCTTCGGCTGGTGTAGGAGATCTGGTAAAAATCGACGGAGTTTTGAAAAAGGAGGGTTACAGACAGATTCTCGAACACAACGCTGTGCCCTCCGGTCTGAGATTACTTGGAGAAAACTTTATATTCATGCAAGACAACGACCCAAAACATTCTTCTCATTTATGTAGAGGATATCTCCAACAACAGGAAGCTGACGGTGTTTTACAAAACATGGTTTGGCCGGCACAATCGCCAGACCTCAATCCAATAGAGTTGTTGTGGGAAGAATTGGATAGAAAAGTGCGTGAAAAGTGTCCGACGTCCCAGACTCACATGTGGCAAGTTATACAAGATTCTTGGGCAAATATACCCAATGAAACCCTTACAAAATTAGTGTCTCGTTTACCGCGATTGTGTGCTGCCGTCATTAAAGTAAAAGGAGGGTATTTCGATGAAAAGTCCGTTTAGTTGATAATAAAAATAAGTGGATGTAAATAAATAAAATTTGCTTATTTTATAATAAAACGTTTTGGTATATTAATATTGTTTTATTTTTACAATGTTTGTTAAAGCCACTACAATATTTTCATTATATTCAGAAGTGATTCCTAACTTATGCAAGTGATTCCAAACTTATGGCCTGCAGTGTATATGCAGTGCTGTTGATTCCTTTAGATATAGTTCATCGAGCTTCTTTATTATTCCATAAGCTGATTCTTGTTCACTTATTAACTCCAATTGTTTATTCGAAATCGCACTATAAATATAATTTGTGGCTTTAATATCCATTGTTTCCCAGTTCTCTTTTACATCAGTTGATTGTATTTCCCTGTCAACAACAACTTTGCATTTCTTAAATTGCAAAAATTTTAGTATATGTAATTTCCATTTATTGTAATCTACACCATCAAAAATTGGGATAGTGACGTCATCGGCTTTTACTAACATGGCCATTTTTCTTATGCTATATTTTTCCCAAAAATATTTTTCAAACACTCTTTCTATCTTCTTCAACGAAATTAATACATCGAACTACAGCCTGCTATCATGTTAATATTATTAGGTTTTGTTACAAATAATAATACACTTTACTTTAGTTATTTAATAATGGAAAAAAAAGAAAGTTCAACTCTTTTCATTATACTTATTACTGCCAACTTAAATATATCTATAACTAAAAGTATCTATTCTCACAGTTATGTCTCTATTTTTCTGTACTAAAAACATACATCAAATTAAATTAGGCAAAATTTATATGTGCATTGATTACTATCTAACATCATATTTCAAGAATGAAAAGAATGTAGGTACACATATACATATGTACGTTGTTCATTGAAAATATATTTTGAAGTGGAGGAAGAGGAGACTTGCGTCAATAAGAAATAATAATCGTAATAATAATAAAGGCGGAGTTCTTTCTTTTCTTGTTTAAACAGAGCACTTGTTTACAGAACAATTGAAAGGCAACAGATCCCTCACGAAAAACAACAGGGAACGTACACGTGCTCTTCCGTTGTAAGCAATGCTAAAAAGTCTAACTAGTACGAAAAATTAAGATTAAAATATTCAATAAAGTCAACTGACGCATATATGTATTACATACTTAGATATATAATCATGTATATACACACATACATTCACACACATGAAGATATACACCATACAATACGCAGCGTATAGCACGTAACGGGTACAACGAAGAGAATAGATAGAGAAAATCCATTCCATATATCCGCTTTAAAATTCAAGGGAATGTATCAGGTTGAACACAAGGTTCTTCTATCCTTGTTGCACTCGCGCCACCTAGACGCCGTATTTTCATATCCGAGGAGACGATTTTATTTGTTTTCAGAAAAAGTTTCTCTCTCTCTGCAAGTATATATATATATATATATATATATATATATGTGTGTGTGTGTGTGTGTGTGTGTGTGTGTGTATTCGCAAAACAAACTAAAAACAATAACTTTCCTGAATGTTTGCAAAAGAACGTTCTTAAAAGTCGGTGAAGTGGTGCCCGGTGGGAAAAAATATGTGAGTTTCTGGGTGGAAAGGGGTAAAGAGAATGGGTGTATGCGCGGGACGCGAAGAATAATACTTTGCCGGAATTTGTAGGCTTCCCAGTCAGGAAATAAAAATCGTTCTTTATAGAGTTGATGAGTTTTATAGTTAGAAATGAATGAAAGGTTTTAGAAAATAAAATTTATAATAGAAACGTTTATATATATATATATATACACACACAAATGAACACATTAATAATATATAAGATATGACATCACAAAGTCAAATAATCTGTTTCAAAATATCATAATGTTAATAAAATAACTCATTTTAACGTATGCAAAATCTTTAATTGTAAACTGATGTCTTCGATATCAAAATGACGAGGAAAGAAGCATTCACTTGTAATTGCTGCAACTAGATAACATTTATGTTTAGTTTGTTAGTTTTCGTATTATTTTTTAGTTAAGTTAGTACCATTGAATTATCTTTCTCATAACCCCTATTTAGTATTTTTTACTATGCTATTATCTAAGTCAGTACAACTGGAGCATTTGTTTTGACTTTCCAGTTGTCTTTACCAGGTCGGCTGAAAAGTCCCCGGTCTGACACATAGATGGCGTTACTGTTATTAAATCCATATGTTTTTTAGATAGTACTAATCTTCAAACGAAACGTGTCAAAATTTGACAGCAATCCGACCATTAGTTACTGAGATATTGCGTTAAGAGTGAAGCTACTTTTGTTATTTAAAAAAATGGAAAAAAAAGAATTTCGTGTGTTGATAAAGTACTGCTTTTTGAAGGGAAAAAATACCGTTGAAGCAAAAGCATGTCTTGATGAGGAGTTTCCGGACTCTGCGCCAGGAAAATCAACCATAATGATTGGTATGCTAAGTTTAAACGTGGTGAAATGAGCACCGAAGACGGCGAACGCAGTGGACGACCAAAAGAGGCTGTCACCGACGAAAACATCAAAAAAGTTCGCAAAATCATTTTAAATGACCGTAAAGTAAAGTTGATCGAGATAGTTGACATCCTAAAGATATCAAAGGAACGTGTTGGACACATCGTGCATGAATATTTGGGCATGCGGAAGCTCTGTGCAAAATGGGTGCCGCGCGAGCTCACATTCGATCAAAAACAACACCGAGTTGATGATTCTGAGCTGTGTTTGAAGCTGTTAAATCGTAATAAAACCGAGTTTTTGCGTCGATATGTGACAATGGATGAAACATGGATTCATCACTACACTCCAGAGTCCAATCGACAGTCAGCCGAGTGGACTGTACGCGATGAACAGGCTTCAAAGCAAGCGTGGAAAGACGCAACAGTCAGCTGGAAAAGTTATGGCGTCAATTTTTTGGGATGCGCATGGAATAATTTTCATAGATTATCTTAAAAAGGGCCAGTCCATCAACAGCGACTATCATACAGCGTTATTGGACCGTTTGAAGAACGAAATCGCAAAAAAACGGCCCCATATGAAGAAGAAGAAAGTGCTGTTTCACCAAGACAATGCACCGTGTCACAAATCAATGAAAACAATGGCCAAATTAAGTGAATTGGGTTTCGAATTACTTCCCCATCCACCGTACTCTCCAGATGTGGCCCTCAGCGACTATTTCCTGTTTGCAGACCTCAAGAGAATGCTCGCCGGGAAGAAATTTAGCAGGGATGAGGAGGTGATCGCCGAAACTAAGGCCTATTTCGAGGCTAAAGACAATTCGTACTACAAAAATGGTATCGAAAAGTTGGAAGAACGCTATAATCGGTGTATCGCCCTCGAATGCAACTATGTTGAATAATAAAATCGAATTTTGCCAAAAAACTGTGTTTTACTATGGTAGACCGGGGACTTTTCAACCGACCTGGTAGGTTATCCAAAAAATCATGCTGCATACTTTCATTATAGTCTTACACGATCAATACGAACTTTCATTTCAAATCTTATTAAATTTTTTCAGCTTGTTTTTTCATTTGTTGGAGTAGTATCTGCCTTTATCACCATGTATTTCTACTTCATTAATGATCTTATATTAGAGCCATATATTTATTCTTATACTACTTTCCTTTTCTAGTTGTTTCTGGTAGTCTGATAATTGTTCTACATTTATTCGTTATTTTTTACTTTAATACAACTTTCTTTTTCTTCTCATCAATAGCTTTATTGGACGAAAAAAACAAATTTTTCATAACTAATCTTTTTACGAAACAAAAACTTACATTATATTATTTTTAAAAACTTAAATTAGTTATTTATTAATTAGAATTATGTTGAAGTAGTACACGAAAACTAGAAAAGCAAGAAGTATTCTTATCTATACTTGGCTTAATATACAGAATTTCAAGTAATATTAAAATTAGTATATTTATTATTACCAAAGTAGTTAAATTTTAATGAAGATTGTGGATGATTAAAGTAATTAATTAAGGTTAATATAACCCTTTTCCGCAATAATTTTCGTATTCTCTATACGTATTGCGACAACTAAGGTGATCATCATCAGTAGATAATTAATCACAGTCCGTACTAGACTTATAGCATCACACACGTCACAGTGTTACACCTGGAACCACGACAAAATCCGAAAATTATTATGGAAAGGGGTTATATTAAAGATAATTGAATTGGAAAGTAGTTGTTTAAAAATTAAGTAACACATGGGAAGTGTTAATATTCGCTTGATTTAAACAAACCTAGGTATTGTTGCGCAGACAATCAATATCATCGTGCATGATCGCTTGGATGTACAGAAGCTATATGCTATGATATTACATAACTTAACATCATCTCAATTGACACAAAATCATGTCGGTAAGTTTTATTAGCGGATTTTGCTTTGTTCATAACTTTGTAACAGGTGACTAAGATTTGGTTATACTCATACGACCTAGATAAAAATAGCATTCAGTTCGTTGGATTGAATATATACAAAAAGTTTTGTTGAAGAACGCCGTAACAAGAAAATGCCCATTAATTTCTTCAATACTACTAGCCATGGTAAAACTGTTGAAATTGAAAACAATATATATCAACAATATATTCTTCCATAAATATAGGCAGTTAACATTAGCACTAACTTGTGTCACAGCAACACCTTTTCAAAACCATAATAGAAGTAAGTAAACAACATAATCGCGCCATTAAATCTCAGTAATGTAAGTAGAAATTTGGAAAAACAAAATAATACATGGAGCACATTCCAATGAAATAACAAAAGATACATTGGCAAACAGACAACCAACAAATGGATGAAAATTGAAAATGTTTTCTCAGAAACTATAGATTTAATGATTGCGATGAAAGATTAGATTGTAAAAACTAGGAGTCATAGTAAATATATCATAAGGAAAACGATACTGTATGCATATACTATACATACATACAATGTCACAAAACATCAGAACAATTGAACATATAACAGGCGCATGCACAAACTTAGCACAGACAGGGCACGTAAGACGACATGACAATATCTGTAAAATAATACATGGAGACTAAATCAGACGAATTCACAAAAATTCTAATCTAATTGATGCTTCTGTACCTAAAATATATTCTTTAGCACAGATATAGAGAAACGCCATAAACGTATCCTTCTGGCAGAAGAGACATAGCAAGCAACAGGTTAAAATTGGGTGCGTGTAACTTTTTTAAAAACAGGACCGCCTAAAAAATCTGTTGTGGGAAAACATTCAAGATACTGTCTGGAGAAAAATAAATTTCTTTAAAAATTATTGATAGCAGCATTTTAAAGAAATACAAGTGCAAAGTACTTATGGGGTCTTAAGACATCATAGTATTATAAAATTTTAACGAGCAGAGCATGGAATTGGTAAACCACAATATGATTCCAAATTACCACCCAGCGATATATTTTTATGCCCACATGTCAAAGATTAATGCGGAGAATGTGTTTTACTTCGTCAAATGAAGCTCTTGACGTTTTTAAAAAACGAGATAAATGACATCCAAAAACGTGTATAAAAATTGTCTTTTTGAATATAAAACTGATATTGACTGTAATAGAAAAATTTTGTGAATATGTAATAAAATTTTCAAAGTAGAATATTGTGTTCTGCTGTGTTAGGCTCAATATTAAGAGAACACGTTACACAATTTATTGTAAGATTACTTTCGATTATATGCTGTCATTACTGGACTAGGCTAATATTTTAATGTTAAAAATAATACTGAAAGAACTTAATATAAAATTATAAATAACAGAAAGTAAGAACTAGAAAAGAAGAAATAATATTGAAATTTGGGGCTAAAAGTCTTGCCATGAAAATTGAATGCAATATTTACACTTTTATGCTATGACCGAATATTTGATTAACACTAATTTTTTTTTTGAATGTTTATTTTTCTTCTTGCATATTGTTCTTTATTTCCATTATATTATTTTGATTATAAGACGCGCTCGTTTATTTGATGAATTGTATTTACTTATTTGATATTTATGCCACTTCTTTATTGTACTTTAAACTCTAACTGGGTGCTGCTTGTTGAATAGTAAGGAATGTTTTTATGCGCAGATTTTTCTCGCACTTCCTCAGCATAATGTAGGGAGGCTTTTCACTCAACAACATATTTATGGGTTAGAAAGCTCGAACTGTAAGCAGCTTATACTGCAATGTGCTATCATACCTCAAATCGCTAAATTAATAAAACTTTCATAACACTTTGTAATTCCATAAGAAGGAATATTACTATTATTATACTCTTTGTATTTAAATGCAGATGAAATTAGGTACTTCTTTATTATGCATGATGATTGATAATTTTGCGTCATAACATAAAAAACAACAAATCCTTTAAGGCTTTCGTGGAGTTGTTTAGAAATTAGTCCAGTATCAAAAATTATAATTAGTATAATTTTAACCTGTTGCTATGTCTCTTCTGCTAGGAAGTTACATTTATGGCGTCTCTACATATTTTTGCTAAAGATTATGTGCTATGTAACGTTAATTTAATATGTTTTTTAGTATGTTTACGTGTTAGTGTAATGTTTGGTCTCTTGGTATTATTTTATAGATATTGTCATGTTGCCTGTGATATGCTCAATTGTTCTGATGTTTTGCGACATTGTATGCATATGTTTTCAATGTCGTTTTGCTTATGATGTATTTACTATGGGTTCTAGTTTTTGCAACTTAATCTTGAATTGCAATCATGAAATCTTCAGTTTCTGAAAAGACATTTTCGATTATCAACCATTTGTTGATAGCCTGTTTGCAATGCGTGTTTGTGTTACTTCATGGGGATGTGATCAATATATTATTTTGTTTTTTCACCTTTCTACCTGTATTATTAAGGTTTAATGTTGCCTTTTTGTTGTATACTTGCTTCTATTACTGTGGCGTTTCTCATACTCAAAAAATATGTTTAGGTGTAGTTTACTTGTTTATTATTATTATTACAAAATTAATAGAGTTCCCGTCTTCATTTTCAGTTCCTAATTATAGGCCCATAACTCCGTTTCCCAATATTTCAAAATTAACGGAGAAGATAGTCTGTAGTAATTAGAATTAATAAATTTATGTATCAAAACAGAATAATAAAAAATTACCGAAGTGGATATAAAAAATAGACCTATAGCAAGAGCGATATTTTTATTTTATGGAATAAATTATTAATGATTTTTTGTGGATTTGTCAAGGCTAGTAGGTTACTAGTAAAATTATAAAGGATGGGTTGAGTGAAAAAATACGTGGCTGAATTGAATCATATTTAAATAACAAAAAGTAAAGTGTAACATGTATTGACGGATCGGGAAAACCAATAAAATTAAATTGGAAAAGTGTAGTGTGGTGTCTCTCAAGTACCTATTTTGAAACCTCTGTTTTTCCTACTTTAAATAAATGAATGTAATGAATTACGAGTAGACGATTCTTCGCTAGCAATAGAGCTTCTGATATCTGAAGCTTTAACTAACACAATACAAGCAACTTTAACTAAATTCAATGATTGTTTCATAAAGAATAACTTGAAAATAACTGACTTTCAATAAAAATGTACATGACGTAAAATTGCAATCAAAAAAAATTATGTATTTACTTCTGTCAGACAAACTTCTTTTCTAAATTTCACAATAGATGTTTATCTGTTACATCACATTTAACTGCTGAGAAGCCACAGTTTTATGTATAAGTTTTGCACAGAATTTAGACCAAATTTCATACACTTTTTTTAGCATATTAAATTTTTCTGAAAAATTGTATCCAAATTTACCACTAAATTTCTTATTGTGTTACATAGATCTTATACATAAAAATAAAACATATTTACATTACATATTTTTACTAGGCCGTCCCTTCTTTGGGTAAATTTTATAAAAATTGAATTATTTTAAGAATCCTAACCTTACTGTCTAACGTCGAATGACGGAAACAAACTTCAAAATGGACGGATTTCTGAGCAGAATGAAAAAGAGTATATCCTATTTATTACTTTAATTAGTTATTCGTTAAAATTAAGTAATTATTTAAAATTGGTAAAACTACAACCAAAAATGCTACAGGAATATAGAAGTTTCTTCACCCAAAAATGCTACAGAAATATAAAAGTCTTTTCAATTGATTTTCTTCTAAAAAATTAAATTTGATCTTCATCTAAACACATTTCTTTCTCCTCATTAAACTCTCTGGTCTTCGACAGTGTTCTGTAATGTGTAAAAGTGGTTCATATTCAAGGCTTCCAGTGCAAAATCAGTTTGAATTTTCTGGTTAGTAACTCTCACACAACGACGTGTACCTCTTGATTTAGAGAATTTGGAATGTTTGCTTTCGAAAAGGTTCAACATTAGCGGTTGGTTATTATTATCGGATTGATAGCAATATATTAGTAATAATTACACAATTACTGTTTTCTAATTAATGAATACAAAGAAATCACTCTCACATCATGTGATTGTTACATGAACATGTCACTGTATTAAACAATAGTCATTTTTATTGTACAGATAACAACATTATTTACAATACATCTTATTTAATATTTCCACATTGATAACATTTAAGTATTCTTATTAATAGACCTTTAAAGGGTTTTTTTTTATTAAAAGAGGCGTATTTTGTTTATTGTTTCTCACAGATATTGTTAGTTTAGTGTAAAATAAGTTAATACCATTAATACCATTATTTATTCAAACTCATAGAACTTTTACAGTTGAACCTAATTTTCCATGACTTTATACATATTGAGTCGAATGTTAGTAATAATACCTACAGTTTTGGTGTACAAGTTGCGTAATGTTGTTTGTTGATGGTTTATTGTCGTAAACATAGCATAATACTACAGAAAGAGTAGTCCATTTCTGGAAATAATCGATTCACCTAACTTCCCTTTCAGTGAATGAATTGTCTCAGTAGCAGCATGTCAACAAACCACGTCATCTAGGTAGAGAGCATCCATTTCATACAAAGAAATTCTAGTCAATATTATGTGACAACGAGTTTCATTTACACTAACGGGGTTACCAGAATCATTGAAAAAAGTAAGGTCAAACGACTCTTCCAATATGACATGCACACCAGATAATTAGTTTAAGTACATGCAGGGCATTTTTTGCATTATTTCTACCTGATTATCAGACCAGATACGGTAGTTTCAATAATTCGAAAAAACATCAAGTCAGAAGTGAGCTTTGTTTTGCAAAATTCGCTCCAACACCAGTTTGGGGATTGACGAGGAATTGACACGATTGGATCTTCACTAGCAATGGTATTCGGCTGCAATATTCTCTTTGCTTCTTGTACTTCTTTGTCTAATTGGCACGGGAGCATTATGAAATAAATATGTTGGTTTAAATCTTGAGTTAATACACGTAAAATAGCTGCGGCTGATTGTGGATAAAGCATTAGAATTATAAACTGTAGTAGGCACAGGTAAGTATAAATGTCGAAAAGACAAACTCAGGGCTACCACCTGAAAGATATTTCTATTTACAAATGCGTCATACCTAAAGGAAAACTGCTTATAAATAATGTACGTATTGTGGTCATACATATATGACATGCGTAAAACAGAAATAAATATGCCTGTTCACATTGCGTACATATAGATATGTACCCACGTACACATAATGCACATTTTACGTTATCTTGTTGACATAAGTACATTTACTTTAAATAAATTATGTGCCTATTTTGAACAATCTTAAACATTCTTTAATATTATACTATAAAAATTTTGATTTTTAAATGTTGGGCGTACTTCAGATATAGCGATGAAAACCATATATTTTGATATAAATGTTTTCCAATAAGAACGACATGATTTTACAATAAAATCAAATAAAAACCATTTTAGATGCAACTAAATCTTTTATATTATTTGCAAGCATAGTTTATTATATTCTATTTTGAATAACACATCATTAGGCATCCACCTAGATTTCGTGAATACAAACGAATTCGAAGAATATAATTTTCGATAACTTGCAATGCTCGGACCTACTTTTACAATTTTCAATGTCAACGTTTCAATGATTCTTGTTTTGTTTATAGTACCACAAAAATTAATCTAAAGGTGTTAAAATCACAACTTTTTGGAGGTCAAATGTCAAATATATAGTTGCATTTCTTGAAATTATCCTATCACCAAACTATTCTTGCAATACCATTAGCAGTGTAACATATAACGTATCCTAAATTAATTTCGTCTGAACTTAGTCATAAAAACTCTTTTAACATCAATCGCTCACCAGTCACTATAACTCCATTTCGTATTTCGTTTTGGAAAAAAATGGTCCAATCAGGTCATGATACCATATATTACATCTAGCGACTTTTCGCGGATGCAAAGGTTTCTTGTGAATCTCTCTTGGATTGTTTTCACACCAAAAACGACATTTTGTTTGTTAATATATTCACTTAAATAGAAGCGAGTGCGCGAAGATAATATTTACGCTAAACAACACAATCTTATACAGACCCAGATTTTTCAAAATCCCCCAAGTTGTCAATCTCTAATTCCAGAACACGACGAAGAACCGATGAATTTGACACTTTCGTAATAGTATCCTTTACAGTAGTAGTAACTTCACTTCTTGTATTTCGGCGTCTTGTTGGTATTTTCAAACTATGAATGGTAAAATTCCTTTCAAATTTTTCAACGTTTCGACGAATAACAATCACAGAACGGTGATTATGTAAGCCATAGTTTCGGGAAGTATACGTTGAGTATTCACAAAAGAACTTCTATTTTCATAAATTTTTTTAATAATAACCAAACATTCTTGAAGCGTGTATTTGGTCGTGATAGGTTGTCAGAATAATGTAAACTAAATGCAACTAACAACTAGTTATAATTATAACATTTTACATATGGTTGTTACATCATTTCAAAAGCATATAATTGAATAACCCTTTGTCACGCTCATATTTGGTCTATTTTTGTTTTTGAAATGTGCTAAAAATGGGAAAAGTATCTAGCTTTGAACGACGTTTCGTCTTCCTAAAATATTTTTCGGCACAAAAAGTAGTTCTGAGCGTATTCTAAAATGGATTAGTCATTCACAAAGTGTCGACATTTTTTAATTTTCGCATTTGAAACCTTTCCTTCTAAGTATATTCATATAATATATATATATAAATAATACGCAATATGCAGAGAGTTTCAAAACAACATTTAGAGATTCTAAGGACACGTAGCATGGTCGAAAATAAAGTAAAAGTCCTAATAAACATATGCGCAAATCAACCGATTACGAAAAAAATAGCGATTTTATTGCAATAGCAGTCTAAATTTGCTTTCCTGATTTTCATGAGGATTTTATTGTGCTTCTTATATTTCTTTTAACACTTAGTTTAAGTTGCTTAGATAAATTTGGTGGAGCCTGTGGTTGCTTAAGTTCACTTAATGTGGAAACGGGTTATACATATATCAACCTTAAGTGATTAAAGTTGCTTAATTTAGGCGCTATGTGGTCCCATAGTTACAATTTAAAGCGGTTTTAATAAAAGCGAAAAACGGTTTATGCTATTTTGCTAAAGTTTGATGTGTCGACATAGGTAGTTTTATGGGACAAAAAACTATATCGAAAATATAATTATCAATCTATACGCACAGAACTTTGTGTGTTTAAAAAAAGGTGTTTAAAAAAGGTGCCTTTGGTATAACTCGATTACTCTCATCGTTTCTGAGAAATTTGTACTTTAGTAGTAGGTTTTACAAAAAAGCAGTAGGTTTTACAAAAAAAGTTACTTAAACATGAATACAAATGACAAAGGTGTCATAGAAACTGTACAAAAGGTCTACCATACATACAAAGTTTTATAGGAAGAACATTAAAATATAAGATATTCTTTAGATGAAAGAAGGACTTTCTTTACGAACACGTTTATTCATGTCCTTGCATATTGAATATATTATGTGTTATTACCTTTTTTTTCTGTACAGTATTTGTATGGTATGCACATTATTTAATTTTATACTACTCTTTTTTACTTTCGATTTCCATAGTTTCATCTAAATAAAACTATTGTCAAGTTTAAAATGCCCAGTGCTATTTGTTTTACGACAGTTTAGTTTAACACAGTTTATTTTGAAGTGTGGTGCAACTTGTACAAATTACAATGGTTATGTATTTAAATGCGGAAATGAGTGATGTAGTATGTATGTATAATCGTGCTAATGAGAATAATGTAGAACCACGTCGGCTCTATGCTGAAAAGTTTCCCGGTCACCAAGACTTCGCATGTGTATGCTTTAAAGAGAAACCAGTTCGTTTAAGAAAAGATCTTATGATACTGAAGGACAGAGATCAGCATATAAGCCGGAGATAGAAGAAAAATTTCGACGCAAGTGGTTGCAAGCAACTATCATGTTTGGATAACTTTTCCTGGGCAACTCTTATACTCTTACCATATCCTTACAACGGGTATAAGGCCTTACTTCTATGAATTTACAAGTGAGACGTATGTTCTGTGAGTGATTTTTGCTAGCAGTTGCTGCGCGGCTAGATTTCGCTGCTAGCATAATTTTTACCGATCAAGCTAGATTTACTAAAAATGGAAGTTTTCACAACAATCACGTTTGGTATGACGAGAATCCTCAAGCTACCGTTGAAGTGAGACATCAACAGCGTTTCTCTGTAAACATCTTGTTAGGCATGACAACGGACAGCTTGTTAAGATCGTTTGTTTTGTCATAATGCTTAACATGTTCTGCGTACATTCGAGTTATTAGAAAATATTTACTTTACCCGAATTTTCAGAAGACTTACATTTAAATCTGAGAAAATTTCTAGTATATGCAAAACGGTGCTCCATCGCATTTTGCGCTTGCTGCACAACATCGGAATAATGAATTTCCTGGAAGATGGATAGGACGAGGGAGTCCCATTGCATAGCTTCCAAGGTCTCTGGATTTAAATCCATTAGACTTTAATATCTGCGGTTATTTAAAAAGCTTAGTGTACGAAACAAAGGCAAACGATCATCCACAGTTGCGCCAAGGAATGCTACGCTGTTGCCAAATAAGTCGAGAAAGGCTCGGATTTTTTGAAAGAGCGAGCGCTTCCTTTGAAATAAGATGTAGATCCTGTCGTAATGGAAGGACGGCAATAACATTTGGTACGTAGACTTCCGCGGTCAGTTTCAGTGCAGTAGTTCAGCCCTGAAGATGTCCCATACAAATGGGTACGAAACGTCGGCAGATATACTAGTGACGCGGTTCCAGCCCGGAAACCCAGAAGCAGATGGCAATAACATCTTAATAAAAACCATGAAAGCAAATTTAGTCTGCTATTGCGATAAAATTACTGTTTTCTAATAAACGGTTGATTTGCAAATAAATCAATAAAATCTTTAAACAAGTATTGAAAGCTGATTTAATAATTTATAATAATCTATCATCTAAAATACAAATTTGCATGTATTATCTGAAAAAATGTTTTGAGAATATCACTGTAATATGTATAATTCCATTTTGGAAAACTGCCAGGTGTACCGGAAAGTCATTACTCGTTTTTTTCGTAAGAAACCTACATAATTTTCAAGAAAATGGAACAATTTATTTATTCAAAGTATTGGCCATTTGATTCTACACATCTTTCCCATTCTTCAGGCATTTATGGATGTCATCTCGAAAAAACTGTTTGTCTTTTGAGCAAAACTATTCATCAAGCCATTTTCTCACTTCTTCGAAATTGGTGAAGTGCTACTCTGCAAGGGCGTGTCCCATTGATCGTGATAGTCGGACGGGGCAAGGTCTGGAGAGTACGTTAGGTCCGATATTATTTCCCATCCAAGTGCTTTCAACGCTTCCTTGACCGGTTTTGCTATATGAGACGGTACGTTATGGTGATGACTTCTGATCATAGCTTTGAAGCAGCATTTCACAGACGATTTTTCGATTTTCTATTAGCCATTTAATTGATGTGGCACTCACTTTCCCATCTTATGAATCTTTCCCATTGCTCGTAATCGGTCGCTAATCGTTTCTTGGGCCACATTTAACGCTTCTGCCAATTGTTTTTAAGTTTGAGTTGGGGCTTCATCTAATATCTCCTGCAATTTCTCAACTTGAAACTTTTTCGATCTATCAGAACGTTCTTCGTCTTGCACATCGAAATCACCACTTTTGAATTGTCAAAATCACGCCTTACATATTTTTATCGTTGGCGCATGCTAAATTTTTACCAGCAAACAATGACTTTCAGCGGCTTTTTTCTTTTGATAAAATAAGAAAAATAATGCATGCCGCAAATGCACTTCTTCAGGCGCGAAACTCGACGCTTTCAAAGAGGTATAAATCTATGACGGTGTTACTTTCGCAAAATATAGCACGTATGGCTTTGAAAATTGATATCAGTAGAATAAAATGACATACGAGTCAAATCATAAAATTGCATACTTAAGCCTAGCGACATTTGTTAGAAACACCGGTAATGACTTTCCGGTACATCTGGTAAATATAAATACGAAATTATAATATTTTAATTTACCACGATACATACAAACTAACATTAAATCGTCAACGCACGGGGCTTAAAATATACGTGAAATAATAAGTCTTACTACAGTGATATTGCCTTGTTTATGTGTAATCTGCAAAGGGTGTCGCTAAAATAAAACAGGCGTTTTACCAGTTTGCGTTTCGCAATTTGCATACAGATTCAAGACGTTTTACATAATCTATTAAATAACCTTCGAAAATAACATCAGGCCCATTTAATATATTTCAAGAGAAAAAACTACGGTAAAATTTTTAAATATTCACAGAATCGCTATAATATCCTCTCATAAACCTAAAAGGAGAACATTTACCTGGGACCAATAAAGCAATTTATAATCTTGAAGTTAGCCGCTCTTGTTTCTTTTTGCTTGTCGTAAATTTATGGTTAAAAAGAAGTAAAGCATAAATACTTTCTTAGTTTTCATTGTATCAATAAAGCACTTTTGCTAGTCAGGCAATAAAACTTTATGATTTAATATTATATTGAGATCGTTATGTTGTTCTCAGGTCTCAAACGGCAAATATAATGCAAAAAACAGCACATAGCTGCCATATAAACTAAAGGCAAGTATTTTTAGTTTTTATTAAAAAATAAATTCAATTTAGAAACAAATAGTTTAGAAGAATTTTTCTTTAAATTGTTTTCAAGATAATTAAGAAATTAAGACTAGGATTTTACCAATTGATAATGATATTTTATTTATTTACTTACTTATCTGTTTTATTGACTGTTAAATTACAAAATTTTCTGGGATTTTTTAATATTAATATGAATTATTCTTAATAGAATCGATATCGCAAGCGTTCAGTCAGCAGCACGCGAAGAAATGCTAAGAGTTTGGCAGGTAATAAATGTAAATAAACATCTCTTCAAATTTTCAATTTCGAAAATATGATCTTGTAAATATTCATATAGGTTAGTTATTTCTATGTTATCAGTAGTCAATTAACAATAGTAATATGCAGTTCATAATTTCATTACAGACATTAATAATGATCGAAATCATTAATAATAAAAGTAATAAATCTGTAACAAATACTTAAAAAATAATATTTCCAACATTGTGTTTTGACTAAAAATTACTTCAAAAAAATGCTAATTTACTTGGGGAAGTAATAGATGAATCTCGAATTGTACCATGGTTACTCGAATATATTCAGCCCCGAAAAAGAGTGTCCTTATTCGACCATCAAATTGTTGTAATTATCAATAATTAAATATTAGGAATTGTTTGAATTGTTATTAGGAATAATCCAGGAATATTGAGTATTAAATATTAAAAATATACCAGAAAACAAATTTCATTTTATATGGTTAGGGGTAATACTTAAATACGAAAAAAAACGAAAAAAAATCGAAGTAAAATCTACGTTAAGTAAAAAGATTGCCAAATAGTTAGTCGTTAATAATTTCAAATTTTCGTGGCCACCTGTTGCGAAGTGTGGTAAAATATAGTTGCATTAAAACAAAAGATAGTTATAATGATACGGATGAAGAATAAACAAATACCCTGAAATCTGCACTTGAACTTAATTATAAACTTAATACGTAATAGAATTAAATAAAAAGTAATCGAGGATCCTTCGGAAAAATTCTATTATATAAAGAATTAAATGTAAGTAATAAAAATTCTAGATATTTTATTGAATATAATTTGCAGAATAGTAAGAGGTTTTCGAACATTGGAAGCGATTATTTAGAATGTGTAAGACAAAATATGAGTGTTGTATGATGACATGTTTTGCCTACGTTTCACAAAAATAGGAAAATTACATTTTCTTGATAGCTACAAAGTTAAATGCTATAACCAAAAATAAAAGTGAAAGTTTTACTTGTTGTATGGACAAAGAAATGGTTTAATGGTTTAGTATTGTTTTACTAATTTGTACTTTCTGTATACTTGTGATACTGTTTATGTGGATATCACATTTCAATATTACATCAAATTTTTTTACCAATCATTTACAATTCGTATTTTTAAAAACGGATGTTATGTGTCTGCACATTCACCTTCCTATTTGATGAAAATACAAATGCGTTCTTTCAAAATGTTGCGAAAAAAAGTAAACCACTAAAAATATAGTTATTGACTTCGAGTATGCTATTCATAGTGCTTCTATACTTCGGCAACCTTTAAAAAAATGGGCTAAAGATTTCACCTGTCATTGGATAAATCTAAATTTCAAATTTTACGATACCGGTAGAAAGCTGAAACGTACACTGTATACGTTTTGGTTTTCAGCGGTACGGATCGCGTGCGGAATTTGTTTTCGTACGGGTATTTTTACCGTAGTTTTTCAGGTACGACACTGTTTAATTATCTACTGATGATGACAACTTGGTTGTCGAAATACGTACACAAAACACGAAAATTAATGTGGCAAGGGATTATAACTATATCAACCTTCAGTGACCAATTTAATCAACCACAGGCTCCATCAAAATCGCCTTTAAACGGAGTTATATTATTTTCTAGAAGAGTTTATTAAATTTCACTAGCTGTCCGAACTAGTATGGATGATAGTACATATTATATAAACAATATTGTACTAACAATATTTACTTTAACTTATTTTAGTTTTTAATTTCTCTCCCTCTTCAAAAATACATGTAACTAAAACTTATAACGGGTTTTCCAATAAGGACTTGACAACTTTTTTTCAAAATAGAATGCAGACCATTTGAGATATTTCAAAAACTTTATTATCGGGTTGAAGTACAATCAAAACATTTATGAATGGAACTCGACTTCGTTCATTTGGCCACCGCGAGCACGTTTGCAGCGGTCGATTCGTTGGATCCAATTTTCGATGACTCGGCCACACAATTCGGCCGAAACGGCTGCTATTTCGCGTTCGATGTTGGCTCTGAGCTCTTCCAACGTTGTCGGCTTGTTGGCATAGACCAATGACTTGACGTAGCCCCAAAGAAAAAAGTCTAGAGGCGTTAAATCGCACGAACGAGACGGCCAATCAACTGGTCCATTTCTTGAGATAACACGCTCATCAAACTTACTCTTCAATAAATCGATTGTAACGTGTGCTGTGTGGCTTGTGGCATCGTCCTGCTGAAGCCACATGTTGTCCAAGTCCATATCTTCCAATTCGGGCCAAAAATAATCGGTAATCATGGCGCGATAATGATTACCATTCACAGTAACGTGACGATCATTATCGTCGACGAAAAAATATGGTCCTATGACGCCGCCGGCATTCAAACCGCACCAAACAGTTATTTTTTGTGGATGAAGTGGTGTTTCATGAAGCACATGTGGATTTTCACCCGATCAATAACGTATATTTTGCTTATTGACGAACCCATTGAGCCAAAAATGAGCTTCGTCACTGAAAATGATTTTGCGATGAAATTGATCATCTTCGCGCATCTTTTCCAGAGCCCAATCGGAGAACGTACGTCGCTTCAAATGGTCTATCGGCTTCAATTCTTGAGTCAGCTTGATCTTGTATGGGTGTAAACCAAGATCCTTACGCAAAATTCGCCATAAAGTGGTCTGAGCGATGCCCAACTCTTGAGAACGCCGTGGAATTGACTGATTTGGATCATTTGCTACGGACGTTTCAACGGCAGCGATATTTTCGACACTTCGACCAACCCGTTGTCTCACTGGCACGGCAAGATCACAAAACGAATATGTAGACTCAAATTTTTGCACTAAACTTGTTACTGCCTGTCTACTAGAGCGAGAATTACGACCGAAAATCGGAGTTAACGCTCTTAAAGTAGCGGTCACCGACTCCGAATTTCTGTAGTAAATTTTTATAATTTGCAGACGTTGTTCGTTCATGTACTTTACCATGATGAAAATGTTAAGTTTACTGAATAAATTGACAGAGACAGTTCGATGATTAGTGAAAGGGTGCGTTCACAAATTGAATTAAAAGTTGTCAAGTCCCTATTGGAAAACCCTTTAATTGATTGCTTTATGTACATAGATTTTTGTATATTTTTTAAGCAAAAAGTGATATAGACAGAATATGTAAAATCTCTCTAATATATTGGAACTTACTATATTTATTATACTTATTTTAATTTTTTTAATTACTGTTTAGTCAATAATTGTTCAAATTTCACACACACGCATGTATTTTATTTATCATTTTTAAACTTTGAATTTTTATAAATATATAAATCTTACGTTTAGAATTTTCATTGTAATTTCACCCGCGTGCTTCCTCCTACTCTATTACAGTTCGAATTAATTAAAATTAATTTAATTCCATTAAATATGGATGATCTATTTTCTCATTATTCAGGTATCCTATCGATCGATTCTAACTGTAACCAATTTATATTATTTCCCTCCAAGTTTTGTTATCTTGTTTTATAAATATAAATATCTATTTATTCACCAATTTATAAATATTAACATTTATAATTTATAATGCTTTATTTAATTATATGTATATTGATAGTATTTTTCTACTATTATATTGATATCTGCTCTGTTGCTATAATATAATTAAACTAGTTCATATATGAATTACAAGAGAAATTGATATCAGTATAGGATTCTCATATTCAAATGTATTGAACGTAATTATCAAAATTCTCTCCGTGAACATTACTTAAATTTAAAATATAAAGAAAATAATATAAATGATGGAATAAACGATACTTATAGTTTTAATTAACTAATTTCACACTCGAAATTTATGTGATTCACCGAACTGTTATAAAAGGTCTCTAAAAATTTATAAATATTAATTGACCGTAATATATACAATTATATTGTATATATATATGAAAATGTATCTTTACAAACTGATCGTATACAATCAGCGTACAAATGCCTATGCACTTTATTATTAGGAAATAATTTATGTAGAGTTAAACATTAAATGCATGTCTTAATTCTTGGGCTTATATGTTGATTAGCAGTGCATGTATCAAAATTTTATTTTTCATTGACTTTTTTTATTAAGAAATGAAGCAGCCTTATTTGGCTAATATTTAGTTGTAACTTCAAAAATGAATTATTAATTATATTTTCAATATTTTTTTATTTAACACTAATAATAATTAGAATCTACCAAATATGAAGATATTAAGTAACTCCTGGATTTTTGAAAGGACATAAAGTTTCTTTCAAGAAAAAGATTCCTTTAAAATATTTTGGAATTAATATACTACCTATTTGCAACAAACATTTTAAAACATAATTTGTAATTAATCTGGTACGTAGATTTCTGCGGTCGTGGTCCATACTATCTTCTTCTGGGCTTCCGGGTTGGAACCGCGTCACTCGTATAACTGCCAACGTTTCGGTTTTACTTTCAGTGCATCAAACAGTAGCAGTAGTTGAGCCCTGAAGATGTCCCATACGAGTGGGTACGAAACGTCGGCAGTTATACCAGTGACGCGGTTCCAGCCCGGAAGCCCAGAAGAAGACAATTTGTTAATAATAACTTAAATTGAAAGTAAAGTTAATAAAGATAAATTTAAAAAAATAGAAGTTAAAACAAATTAAAAATATTTTACTAACAATTTTAAAACAATTCAGAAATCAATCTTTCTTAAATACTATTTAAAAAGATTGTTTCTAGCCCAAAATTTAGCGAAGGGTATTCGCAGAAAAACATAAAATGGTTTTAATAAAAAGAAAGGAATCAACTATAGCATTCCTGGGAATTTTATTTTCTCAATTTTATTATTAAAATTAATTTTCAATTAAATACTGCTGTCAAGAATAGATCGTGCTTGGTTTGTATATTAATTTAAAGATACGAGGTGAATAAGAATATTACAATAATTAACAGAGACCTGGACTCTGGAGTTGAATGGTAGAATAGTACGAGCTTTTGCTTAAACTTATAAGGAAGGCGAGACATGAACCTGCTGTTAGGAAACGATTGTGAATAGGTGTAAGATTACATTTAAACCTCTTTTCAATTGTCAAGAACAAAACTATAAAAAGAAGAAACAGAATAAAAACATAATACTAGACTATACAGTTGGCTGTAGAAAGTGTAGTTCAGTATAACCTTTAAATAAAGTTACTAGTTACATGGTTTACTGTAGAGCTAGGCGGACAAGTGCATATGAATATTAATACGTGTTCATAAGATAAGAAATATTGCAGATTTTGTTTTTCAAGAGCATGGACATGAGAATGCAGGTTTACATAATATTCGAGTTTTCATGTACACATATATGTAGCAGTGTTATTTTTACTACTCACATGTAATATATTATTCTAATAACGTAATCGTATATTATTTTAATAGCGTGCATATATCGCCATTCTCATGTTCATCTTTGTACGTTACAGTGTAACTGCCACTTAATTCCTCGGTTTCTTACTAGTTTAGAGCTTTCTCTACACCAGTAAGTTAAATTTTGATATGTATTTACTATATTATTCATCTTTAAAACCTTCCGTTTTCATATTTTGATTTCTGCCGATAAACTATTCCCTATAAATCAAAGGTAAGACGTTCCCAAAACAAAGTCTTTGATGAAAATTGAAAGCAAGAGTTATTGTCAAACTACTCAAAACATTTTAAAAGTAAAGAAAAATTTGTATCAAGTATATTTCACAGAAAATTTCTCTGTTATTGCTGTTTATAAAAAAATGCTTGAAAGAAATCCGTAGCAATTACTAGAAACCTCCCACGAAATTTTGGAAAGAAATTCCTGTCTTAATAAAATAATCGCCGCTTTAAAAAATGTTGCTGTCAATTCCGTATATGTCGAGAGTAGTTTTTCGATTTATAATCACATTTTCAATGATAGACCTCAATTATTCTTATGTGAAAAATTTATAAAAGCATTTTGTTTTTGCTTGTTACTACAATAATGCTGCCAGCTCTGATGGATAATAGTAGACTGAAATTTTAAAATATGTTTTTTCTTTATTTTTTTTCATAACAATATGTACACCATAAACAATATTTAATTTTTTTATGTACATACAAAATAGGTTACCCACCTGCAAGTTAATTCTAGCTATATATATATGTATATATTTACCCAAGTAAATTCCTACTATAAATTAAGTGTACAAATAATTAATATTAGTGGATAGATTATAGTTTTCTGGGGCTCCTATTTAATAAAATTTTATTTAATACATATATTTCTCGACAATGAAAAAATGCTGTAAATGTGAAAAATTTGATAATATAATAGAATATTAATAAGCTGCAAAGCCACTTGGAAATGCAAACAGTAGAAATTCATGAGAAATACTCAAAATACTAATAATAATAATTTTTATTTCGAACAGTCAGAAGCCCAATAATAGGAAAAATAGGTTAAAAGCAATTAATTTATTATATATCCGTGGTATATGTTATTAATGATGAAAAACAATTAAATGAAGTATCCCCAAAGTTTCGTCTCGTAGTGCAATACGAGGGTAGCCGTTTATATTTCGGGAATAGCAAACAAAAAAAAATTTTAATATCGAAAATAGTTTTATTGATTTTCAAAATATTCTCCTTAAGAATCAATGCACTTTTGTATTCGTTTAAACCAGTCCGAAAAGCATTGCTGCCACGGTGAAGGCGGTATCTCCAAAATATGAGTTTTGAATGTCTCGACTGCCTCTTCCGGCGTAGAAAACCGTTGACCACGAAGTTTATTCTTCACGTGTGGAACAAAAGCAAATTACAGGGTGCTAGATCAGGGCTGTACGGCGGATGGCACTACAAATCAATATTTTGATGTGCTTCGAGCTTGAACAACTTATGTTGGTTTTGGCTCATCTTGGAATTCCCACACAGTCGACTGCTGTTTAGTAGCGGGCTGATACTTATAGATCCAAGATTCATTACCTGTGACGAATTTATAAATGTTCTTTGAAGAAATTCGTCTTCCAAAGAACGCCGTCCAAGTTCGAATTCACTATACCAACGATATACTGTAGTTTTCGATGGTCCTTCGTCACCATGTAAAGAATTGAGATCGTCGATGCATTCTTGTTGAGATAATCCACGCCGAAGGTTATGAAAAATAATTGCACGGAAATGTTCGCGAGTTAATTCCATTTGTTCGCTGACATAAAATTTTTAAGTTACTGTCAACAATATAAACAGCGACCGGACAATAAAACTGTCAAGGTAAATATATTATCAAAAATGATAAACTTCACGATGCAATCATCAGATCGCAGATCGTGAAATATAAACGGCTACCCTGGTATTTAATGATCTCTTGAGAGGCACCATGTATGATCTCCTTTTATTTAGCCTTGCCAGACCAGCGGGTTTCCAATCGGACAAACTGTTATTTCACTTGCCTCTCGTGGGAACTCTATGCAAAAGATCCAGAGAAAAATTCAAAAATGGAAAATCAGAAAAGAAAAATGCAAAAACAAATCAGTATTCCAAGGATGGGTCAGGATCATCTACACAAATAAATAAATGTATTTAATACTGTGAGAGTCAAGACCGAAAAGTAAGTGGATAGAGTGTCCGACGAGGTGACTGCTTGTTAGGTGATTAGGTATTTCTAAGTAAAACCTAGAAAAATAGGGCCAAGATTACATAATGGCTAACGAAACCGTAATGAAGTTTAACTTTAACAGGCACGTGCAAATATGTCAAGAAATGACAGAGAGACAATCCGGAAAGGGCGTGGTGGAATTGGCTTTACGACCACTTCAAGTCATCTTAAATCTTAATTTAGGTATTTGCTCCATACCAAGATATTCAAAAATGTTGAGTAAACTAGAGTATAATAAATTACTTTCTAGTCTATCGTTACTTAATAAATAAAAATATTGTTCTTTAACGTTAAAGTTTCACCAAACCGAAGAATATTATCGGTGTTACTAATAATTTCATAATTGTATTTGAGGATCAACTGTAGATAATGATTTTTTTGTTGTTTGTTGAACTCAATATCATCTAATTATGTATATATTGTACATATATTGAAATTTTCAAGTTGCTTGTTCTAGATTCACATTTAGATTTATTTATTTTTAATAAATTGTACAATATATAGGGTTGCACAAAATTTTGCACACGTTACATAATATAAAAATAAATACAATAGGGTATAGACATTTTAAATTACATGTTGCCTGTGTTTCAAGTGCTCGAACTTTTTATTTTAGATTTGCATCACAAACAATAGCATAACACAAATAGTGTTTCAAACATCTTGTAAGCTGTAAAAAATACTGTGTTTGGTCTTATTTATAACAGGAATAAAATTATATACGGTTGTTAAATATATATATATATATATATATATATATATATATATATATATATATATATCTTTTCATAACATAAGTCGCCGGATAGTAGTTTTATGAATTGAATCTACTGTATAGTAACTATATTTAGTAAGAAATCAATCTGACTACATTACTTAAAACAGTAACGAAAATTTTATTTAAACGAACTAATCTTGCGTATGTTAACATTATGTCGTTGATTGATTGAGTGCAGTGTTATTTGAATGGTGATTTAATTTATATATAAGATATCTTACTACAGACGGTTTAGTTATTTACATAATACTTCAACTGCTGCTTAGAACATATCGTTGAACGCGATCATATACATTGTTTCTCATGTTGAAAGAGGCTTTTATAATTGCCTTCTTTTTCTACGCTGACAAGCTTTAGACTAAGCGTACAGAGATTTATATAAACATATATCTTTTGATAGACATTTTAAAATATACGATAACAATTGGCCGGACTTCATTCAATGTTGTCTTACCTTTGAAAATATTAACATTAATAGATACTTTAAGTCATTGCATATATTATATACATATAGTCAGTCACGAAAGTCTTCACATGAATGCTGAAAATCATCACATGTGAATATTCCTTTAGGAAGGTATATATTTTACTTACATTTAGCACCGTTAAAAGACATATTTATGCTAAAATTGATGTAGCGTGATGCTTATATGATAGAGCAAAGAGCATATGTTCAGAAAAATCAGACAGGAAAGAGAAACTACACAACCTTGACTGGCTATGCAGATAAAGCATTGTTTAAAGTGAAGGATGTCCGGAGAGATTGACACAATGTAGAACCAGATAAAAACATATGTACCACGATAATTCTATATGTCAAAAGTATATCAAAGTAGATCAGATAAATATACAATGACTATAAGGTTAGAATAGTGATTATAGTGATGAAAACCAATTCATCCATGTTAACTAAGACAAAACCAAACAATCAATACCAAACAGCAAAAGAAGATCATACATAAGATAGACAAGCAAACCTTTGCGTGTCAGACTCAAGAAGGGAGTAAATAATAAAATTACATAAAGAAATGGAATCCTTAGGTTAAAAAGCGAAATTTGTCACTAAAACGCGTTACAGTGCAGATTGCAGCAAAGTATCAAAATATCCGCATTTGTCGAAAGTTTTCTGAGAAATGGGTTCCAAAGGTTCTAAATAAACGCGATTGTCTAAAATATATATAGATAAGTGTATCGAAGAATTTAATACTGGAAAAAAGTGCGTATAGAAAGCATGAGGAGAATTTTTAACAAAAGTTTGGTACAACAAAGGAGTGTCACGGAAAAAACTTCATTGGTGATGTTTGTACTCACCTACTGTAAGTGTAAGGATCTATTGACGACTAGTTGGGTATTTAGTATTTATTGAGTAGATCATGGATCAATAAGTATACTTAAATATCTTAAAATAATATTTATTTAGTTTGAAACAAAAAAAATGTTTAGGAATAGATCTTCAGGTTTCCAAAGGTTCTAAATAAATGGGATTGTTTCAAATATATAGATAAGTGTATCGAAGAATTTAGTACTGGAAAAAAGTGCATCCAGAAAGCATGAGGAGAATTTTTAACAAAAGTCTGGTACAACAGAGAAGTGTCACGGAATAAACTTCATTGGTGATGTTTGTACTCACCTACTGTAAGTGTAAGGATCTATTGACGACTAGTTGGGTATTTAGTATTTATTGAGTAGATCATGGATCAATAAGTATACTTAAATATCTTAAAATAATATTTATTTACTTTGAAACAAAAAAATGTTTAGGAATAGATCTTCAGGTTTCCAAGGGTTCTAAATAAATACGATTGTCTCAAATATATAGATAAGTGTATCGAAGAATTTAATACTGGAAAAAAGTGCGTACAGAAAGCATGAGGAGAATTTTTAACAAAAGTCTGGTACAACAGAGGAGTGTCACGGAAAAAACTTCATTGGTGATGTTTGTACTCACCTACTGTAAGTGTAAGGATCTATTGACGACTAGTTGGGTATTTAGTATTTATTGAGTAGATCATGGATCAATAAGTATACTTAAATATCTTAAAATAATATTTATTTACTTTGAAACAAAAAAAATGTTTAGGAATAGATCTTCAGGTTTCCAAAGGTTCTAAATAAATGCGATTGTCTCAAATATATAGATAAGTGTATCGAAAAATTTAATACTGGAAAAAAAGTGCATCCAGAAGGCATGACGAGAATTTTTAACAAAAGTCTGATACAACAGAGGAGTGTCACGGAAAAACCTTCATTCACCTACTGTAAGTGTAAGGATCTATTGTCGACTAGTTATTAGGTATTTAGTATTTATTGAGTAGATCAATGGATCAATAAGTATACTTAAATATCCTAAAATACTATTTATTTACTTTGAAACAAAAAAAAAATATGTAGGAATAGATATTCAGGCACATTTAAAATTCGAAACATACAGTTACTGTTATAAATGAATAGTTACTTTACTATGTACCCTCATCGCCTTAATCGACGGATTTAAATGCAATTAAACATTAATGTGCTTAGACTGAATTATACAAAATTACTTTCATGCCACACCTTTTATTATATATAAAGATATTTTTTTATAATGTTTTGAAAGATTGAAATAATCAAAATGATACTCAGTGTTATGAATTCGTGTTATGCTCCATTGTACGGGATTTCATTTCATATGTGAAATGAAAGTCTAATTTATAGTTTAATATTTTGAGTTGAATGAATTGTAAAAATATAAACTTATTGATTGTATCTATCTCAAATAAATATACTATATCTACTGTAACTTCTTTATGATATATAAATTCTTTTATTAACTCAAGTTAAATTCTTTATTTTAATCACTGTATAATACTGAAGAATACATACTTTGTGTTTAATGTAAGCTTTAAATCTTTTTTGTTATTACCTTTGAATAATAAAAAAAAGTTAAAATTTTTACAAACCATATATTGAAATACAAAATGAAACCTCTTTATATTTGTAAAAATACAATGAACCTCTTTCATTCATTAAATTTACCACCTTTGATTTAACATTTAAATATAACAATTCATATAAATTAATTTACCCATTATTACAATATTCCTAACGAAATTTAATTGGAATATCAAACAATTAAAAAAAATAGCTCTTTCAACTTTTAACAAATACATTTTAATCTATCTTTCAATAGCCTTTATCTAATTCCAAAACCTATTTTATTTTCCTTGTTCTATTTTTTAATAGATATTCTTCTTCATTATTTCCAAAACTACTATTCAAAAAAAGAAGATTCCTTCCCTTATTTTCTTATCTTCAGTTGGGATTATAGTCCTTATTCATCCTCGATAACACATATTATTTATTTTATCACAAATGATAAATGTTCTAAATAATTATTTAAATACTTTCAATTATTTTCAAAATTATTTGTTTAAAGTTAATCTTCACTAGATATGAACACGTTAACCGTTGTTTTTACTTTTAAATTACCATTGTAAATATGGTATACAGATCACTAACATCTTATTTATTTTCTTTTCTAGATTATCTTTTGTTTTCCTATAGCGTTCAATATCCATGTTAACTTACAACTGGTTTGAGAAGGGTCTTCCGATTTTAAAGTGGCGTTCTATTTATAACAAATATCGAAACTTTTGAATTCTCCAATCAAATTCAACCAAACTATTAGTTTTAATATAATAATCACTTTAAATTATCCTATTTTTACTTACTACTGTACATATAATTTTATAAATTAAATATTTTGTTTTAGAGATGTCACCTCAACCTTGCATTTTCAAAAATGTTAATTTAGATTTTAAACATAATTTACTTTATAAACGATATTCCTATAAGATTGATATTACAATTTATACTTTACTACCTACAGTATTATAGATATTATTATCTACAACCATTAATTACCTTTTCCTATTAAATTTTTCTACTTATTATAAGTATAAATTGCTTATAGTTATAGAACACAAGCATTTACTAAAATGCTTTACCGAATTGAAATTTGGCAAAACATGCACAATTTAATAGACTAAATAGCTGGCTTAAGTTTCAACAATATTGATATAATTATAAACTGTTTCTTTTAAATGACTGTCAAACTAACAAAAAATCTAAATTTGCTTCCATCGTAATTTTCATTATTTTTTTAAAAAAACTTGAAAATAAGCTCTTTTTAAGACTGTTTATCAAATTTTTAACAAAACTTTCAAAAGCTAATGAATAAATACTGTAGATCGCATTCAAAGAAGTACAAATACATTCAATTTAATGAGATAGTATAGAATAAACAGCAATTTAAATTAGCTAGAACAACCCATCTCAAAGGATGTTTTTAGCAAAATCTTCGAATTTCTCTAAATCTAGTCTTTAAAATTTCATATTATTTGTATGCGTAATATTAACTAATACTTATACCACAGCTTACAAAAACTTCGACAAATATTGGCAAATTATTTACAAATAGATAATATAGATAATAGAACATAAATTAGTAATCATTTTTTCTAAACATTTATATTTTAATCTGCTTCTGGGTTTCCGAGTTGGAACCGCGTCACTCACTTCTGCACTGAAAACTCAGTTTTCAGTGCAGTAGTTCAGCCCTGAAGATGTCCCATACAAATGGGTACGAAACGTCCGCAGATATACAAGTGACGCGGTTCCAGCCCGGAAACCCAGAAGCAGATAGCATGGACCACGACCGCGAAAGTCTACGTACCAGATTTATATTTTTGCTTACATATAACTTTAAATTTTTATTTGAAATAGATATAATAATAGATAAACATAGTGAACAGTAACAATGACCGCTTCAAAGCATTATCCGATTTTTTTTAAATACACTGCAGATGTACAGACCATCCTATACAATTCACTTTTAGGGGTAGGACATAAATTATTTTGCAGTTGATTTTTTATACTTGACTCATTTTCAAAAACTATTGTGCATATTAACATATTCTTCTGCAAACTCCAGACGTCATTATTGACGGACTTTTGTTAGAAATCCTATCAGCAGAAGAGTGTCTTAAATTAGAATTTTTAATTAGACGAAGAGCTGTTCTATAGGTCACATTGAATACAGTTTCTTCCTTGTTGCTACTGTAATGGAAAAGAGATTATCTTGAAAGCAATTAATAAGTGCTTTATTGTTATTCACAGTAGTAATCTTTGGTGTACGATTCAATATTTCTTGTTAATCTTGCTTCATTAACCTATCTCTGCTTAATTCTGAAGATAGTATTTTTACCCACATTAAAGGCGTTGTAATGATCACATGTTTTCTAACATTTTTATCATTTTAGCTCTCTTAACTGTGCTTAAACGTTGAAGCATTTTAAGCAGAATTAAACGAAAGTTAAAATAACAATGATTAAATTAACAGAAGACACCTATTCATAGTAAAGCAACTTAAATGTACCTATTTTTTTTTTGTCGTCAATGACACCTCTCTACAGGAAAATTATGACTAAAATGGTAAAATACGAACGAACATTCAGAACTCAATAACTGACAAAATTGTCATCTTGCTACAGTTATTAAAGAGATTCTCAAACAAGAAATATTTGAGTGTCCAGAAGCCATCGCATTCTATCGGTAAAAAATCTAAAACTTAGCAGTTGGTAGGATCATGAATTATAAAAATGCTTTATTGCCATCTCTTTCGAGAAAAAAGCGCTTGGAGTGACGCTTTTCACTTTCCTGTTAAAAGAAAAGCAAGAAGAAAATATGCATAATGTGCGCAAAGAAAAGGAAACAAACATGCTTTATGTTGTATTAAGTAGAACAATTGTGTAAATATTTCCAATAATTTTTTAAAGTACAATGATTGTGTTATTTAGTACCTTATGGTACTGTTGGTAAATCCTCTACTCCCTCGGGTTGTCGAATAAATAATTCCAATTTTTGGAGTATAATTCTGTCATTAGACACTTAATTAACAGCAACATATCTAAATTTTAATTCAAAACAATTGTCTGTTTAATACGTATTCAGAGGCGAAAGGATTAATCAATTATATAGTGTTTATTATCTAGCAATGGACTCATACGGACTTACTGAAATCTATTGAGTCGTTCTTTATACATATGTATATATGTGAAATTCATATACATACATCTGCATATTTCATGTACGAATGGCGACATAGCATTTTCTTTAATACAAAATATTAACTAAGTTCCATATCAAATGCTTAAACATTTACAATTAAATATTAAATTCTTGGTGTTCAATTGCATCGAAATGATACGCGCACAAACGTTATGCTAGAATGAATAAGACCATTTTCAAAGTGTTTGATATGTTGTCTTAACAGATAGTGCAAATGAATAAGTTTTATGCAAACAGTGGTCTAATTATGTTAGTAATGCAAAAAAAAGTATATACGTATATGTATATATATATATATATATATATATATATATATATATATATATATATATGTATGTTAGTAAGGACTGTATAATCGACCGTACTCTTAATACCTTAAACGTAACTATTATCAGGTGTATCGGTCGTAAAACTGTACATAATTATAAAAATTATTATTTTTATAATTGTGTAACAGTTTTACGGACGGACAAAATAGGTTAAACTAATTTTACTGGGTTGAGTTTTATTCTATTTTACAAAGTATTTTAAAATTAAAATTAAAAGTTATTTATACGATTATTTTGAATTAACCGGTGTATGACTCCTTTTAGTTCACACTCCTGAGGAAGCTGAAAAGGCTTGGCAACGAAATATAGAGTATTGAAAACTAAAATTGTTTGAGTCTTTGTTCAACAGACCGATACACCTGATAATAGTTACGTTTAAGATATACATATATATTATTTATATATTTATTTAATTTTCATGAAATTTCATTTAAATCAATTGTTATACGTAATACTTTATAGTGAACATAAATAACACAAAATGTATTTTATATACGCTTTCTTTATTTTCATACGCATTAATTTTGGCAACCCAAACTTCTTCAACGTTGAACGATCAGTTCCGTGTACAATGTACGCCGTGTGAAATATACGCCAGATAGTCAACGTAGTGCATGCAACGCTTCTTCATACATTACCCTTCACTGATTTTAAAATCAAATACAGCAGTCTTACTTATTCAAAAAATCATTATATGAGAAGTAGCTCTCCCGCAAACTGATTTTCGTATGAAATTCTGTATAATTTCAGTTTCTGTAAAGCCCAGTTACTGAATTGGTGACGCAACAAATAATGTTTGGTTTGAGTTCTCACGTTAAATCAATCTTGTAAGCACGTAGGCAGAGATCTTTTCGCAAAATTCGCTATAAACTGGTGTTGGAAATGCCTAATGCATGAGATCAATTGAAAATGTCATACATATTTGTTGACTAGAATGTTTCACAATTCTTCTTCGACTTGGAAGATTACAATGACTACAAATTGGAGTAGGTGAATTTTGATGAAACATAGGAATAATTTGGAAACGTTGTTGGAGCGCGTATTGTTCCATGATTAAATGGTAGGAGTAGACGATATTAATAAACAAACTCAGCATGCCTGCCACCTAAAGGAAATATCAATTTTCAAATGCGGCGCCATTATTAATAATAATAATAATAATAATAATAATAATGTATATATGTATTTGCCCAACAGATCTTTACAATCCTATTATAGGACAACTTTTAAGTCTAATTACTTCTGCGTTGACTTACAGTGTAGACTAAATTTTCTAAATACTTTAAATACTAATTAATATTAAATACTTATTTGTAAGACCCACCACCACAAGAAGTATAACACACCTATACACTACAAACACTGACGTAAAATCGTTGATAAAGGACTATAGTTTATATCCACGGCTGTTAAATTATTAAAGTTATTACATATTCGGTAGACCGGCGATCCAATCATTACATTTGTCCTTGGAATGGGCAGACGAAAGGTGTTCGTTATTCTAGTCGCTTGCCTGGGAACCAAAAAGTTTATCCTTGCTAGAATTTCCGGTGCGTCTATTCCATTATGTAGAAGATGGTAAAGAAACTTTATTTCATTGCGGTGTCTACGGAGCTCTAATGATTCTATGTTAAATGTAGCTAGTAGATTAGTATGGCTGTAGCCCCGAGGAGGATAGTTCCCAAACTGGCGAAAGTAGAGGTACTTCAGAAAGCGCCTTTGCACTAATTCCAGCACATAGATATGTTTTTTATGAAGAGGTGACCACACCAGTGACGCATATTCGAGTTTCGACCTAACAAAGGCAAAATAAAGTGGTATTATGCTGTCGATCGACGAGAAAGACTTGGTGGTTCTAATTATGAAACCCAAAGTTTTTAATACAGCATTGGCTATATTATTTATATGGATATTGAATAATAATTTGGAGTCAAATGTAACACCCAAATCCCTAACAACTTGGCATTTTTCTAGGCAAGCATTGTTCAAAGTGTAATTGAATTCAATAGAGGAACCTCTACGAGTGAATGAGACATATCTGCACTTAGAAATATTCAAGTGAAGCCCTTTATCGGTGCGCCATGTCTGGATTACATCCAACTGTTCCTGAAGGTGAGCGCAGTCATCGATATTATTTACTGCGTGATATATTTTCAGATCATCTGCGAATAATAATTTCTCACAGTCTAGAACTTCAGCAAGGTCGTTTATAAAAATAGAAAATAGAAGAGGTCCGAGATTTGACCCTTGCGGAACTCCAGATGTTGAATGAAAAGGATGTGATTTATGACCTTTGTAGTAGACATAGTTAGGTCTACTAGATAAGTAGGACCGAAATAGGAGCGCAAGCGACGGCGAGAAACCCACCTTAGCCAGCTTGCGTAGTAATATTGAGTGATCTATCCGATCAAACGCTTTAGAGAAATCGGTAAAAATAGCGTCTACTTGAATATTCTTATCCATATTGTCAGACAGAAACTGCGTGAATATTGATAAGTTAGTGACCGTTGAACGCTTACCAAAAAAACCATGCTGGCATGTGGATAGCAAAGATTTGATTTGCGGAGAGATATTATGAAAGAGGCAAGCCTCAAAAACTTTGGCGAAGTTGTTTATTATTGTAATGGGACGGTAATTTTCAATGCAACCCACATCGCCCTTCTTGTAAACCGGAACCATTCTACCAATTTTCCAGCATTCAGGAAAAGTACAAGACTGAAGTGCAAGATTAAATAGTTGGCATAATGGAGCAGCAAGGACGCCAGCACAATCCTTAATCAAGAAGCTAGGGATACCATCACTACCCGCAGTATTGGAATTCTTAAGTCGTTTTAATGCGTAAAAAATATCCGGTTCCAGAATGATCGGTACATTAATTAAGGTACTACTTAATGAATTTTGGGCAGTAGGAGTAGGAGTCGAGAGAGACAATGAGTAAACAGAGGTGAAAAAATTCAGGAATTCATTGATTATTTCCCGAGGCTGAGTCAAAAGTGCACCACTAATGTTCTTCAGTGAACTGGGTAATCCCTTATTAGTCTGTTTGCTTCGTATGAAATTCCAATAAAATTTGGGATTGTGTTTTATTGAATGCTGTACTCTATTCAAATAGTTGTTGTACAATATTTTGCTGTTTCGTTTTATTTTCTGCCGCAGTAATTTGTACTTTTCTAAAAATTCTAATGAACGCGTTTTCCTATATTTTAATCGATATCTATTTTTTAATCTCAATTCATTTATATGTTTCCCAGTAAACCATACTGGATAACTCGCCGCACACATGCGCTTCAACGGCACAAATAAGTTAAAGTATTCATATATTTTAGCATAGAACTCTCTACACGCTGATTCAATATCAGTATATGAAGCGAGAAATGACCAATCAGTATGCAATAATGCGTTATAAAGATTGATATAGTCGGTTTTTCTGAAATTGTAAGTGTAACAACCCTTGTTTGGAATTAAGCTGGGAAAATTATTGTTGAATTCTCCTCGTTTGAAGAATTATTGTTTGTTGTTTTTGCTGGTTGCTTCACATTACCTCCTAGTTTGAAGGAATATCTTTGCACTATTGTTTAATTGAAATAATAGACAACGATAAAATTTTAACTAGTCTATATATTAATTTAACATACAATAAGCAAATATTAGTAGTATGAATCACCGAATAATTGAAACCATTTGCAGTTAATTTTCTGATGATTACACTACTTTTGAATTTAAAGAAAAAATAAGCGTGACTGAGTTCCCTCGGTTTTACACTGCCGACGATCTTGGTTGTACTATGTTCACACCAACGTTCTTTTTGGTAATGTTTCTAACAAATGCTTCTATTGAAAAAGAAGGAACGTTTTCCCACCAATATGCATTTTATAGTTAATAGACAAAGATCTAGAATAATGTTTCCCAGAAAATTATTAAACTATTCAAGCAACTAAAAGGTTACACTAATAAATTTAATAGGGGCCATAAATCTAAACCGAGGGAATTGCATCCGGCTTGAATGCACTAAATGGCTTTCTCAGAAATTTTGACATAAAATGAAAATACATTTACAATTGGGAATAACCCACAGTTTACAGCTTATAGAATATTAAGTAAAATAAAATTTGGAAAAGCCTAACATTAAAATTCATAGAATTATTATGACAAATGTTAAATATAAAATTAAAATAATATGAATTAAGATTCTTATTATAGTTACAATATTAAAATATAAAATTAAAGTAAAAACCAATTCATGTCCTTAACAATTATGATTACTAAAATCAATAGACAAATTTATTGTGGGATGATCCAAATCCTCATTCACCATTGGTGCATTCTCTCGTTCAACAACTATGTGTTTGCTATTTGTTAACACTAAATCTAGAATTCGTTGTCTGTGATTAACAATATTATTAATTTGCGCTAGATCGACAAAGTTAGCAAAGCTATGTATTAGTTGAGATTTTACATCGCTTATGTCAGGATTATTGAAGTGCGTGATGTTAAAATCGCCCACGATCAATATATTGCTTGTATACTTTGCACAAATATCTTCAAACAATAGTAAAAACTCTTCGTAATCAGAAACCGAAGTATCAGGAGGAATATAAATAACAAAAACAGCCAACCGTACAGATTGCATATGAATTATACTACCGAGGATATCAATGATCGGTATAGCACTTGTGATCAATTAGCTCTACACTATAGTCCGATTTACAACCGATAAGAACACCACCACTCCGTCTCCTATCAACAATGTCGATTCGTCTGTCCTGCCTCAAAACCTGGTAGTTTGCTGGAAACAATTCACTGCTAGTGATATCTTCTGATAGCCACGTTTCAACAAGGCAGACAACATCGAATTCAGAGTCACTTATATTTGTATAAAAATCGTGAACCTTGGTTCGTAAGCCGCGCACATTCTGATAGTAAACTTGTAGATATCTGTAAGGCGAATCTAGTTTAAATGTACTATAGTGGGAATGCCCCTCTCATACTTAATTCTAAGACCAGTCTCTCCATTTGCTGCTCTAGAATCTAGTTGCGCTTTGACCTTCTTATAGTAAATCATTTGGCGAACTGTTTTGTCAAGGGAGATGCGGACCTCTTTATATTCTACACTATTTTTTAAATTCTTCGCTAACTTTATGATGCTATGAACGTCTTTAACACTACCTAACTTCCTAACTACCTAATAAACCTTTTATAGGTAAGTTTTACCATAATAACATAAATAATATAAAATATATTTAATACACATACGTACTTTATTTTTTACGCATTAAACAAACCCCTAATATATGTATATATGTACTTTATTTACACATATTCATCAGGTAGATATACAGATATATTAGAATTTTTTTAATGAGATATTTTTTTACCAAAGATATCCACCATATCCAGAAACTTCGATATAATTAATTATTTTTGAATCTTAGTTACACTTCTAATTACAATTTTATAGATTATATTTTGGCTGCGTGCGTAACAACGTAATCGCGTAATCATATTGGTCAAATACTAACAACAACCATAGGCAAAAAATTCAAATGATAATCCTATTTATTAATGTTGTTGCATCAGAATGTCTACTTTAATAATTACCAAATTTAATTTTTCGAACACTAAGAATAAGAACTGACACCAGGCCTCCTGTACTAATACATGCGTTAATATTTTATTCAGATGGTTGCTCTGTATGGTATTCTTACAAACATTATACTGTTTTCGTCTCAACAAAAGTTCGTTATACTTAAAGCAGATTTTATAAATAACATTAATTATTATTACGTACTAGTTTCATAAATTCTATGAATTGATTTATTTTAAGTCGACTAACACAAGAGTGTTTGATTTCATTTCAAATATAAACTTATTATGTTCGTAATCAAAAAGAAATTATTTATTATATAAAAATTACTTTTATGTTTTATTTTACTATATATTTTTTTAAATTTATTCGTTTTTATATTTATTGTTGATACCATTTTGATGTCTGCACGTATAATTATCCTCATCTTTCTTAGAGAATAATATAATGCTCCACATAAGAATTGGCACACTAGCACTATCCAAATAGAAGTCCATCTAAATCAAATTAAAACGAAAGAGTCACTTTGAAATTATTTTTACTAATACATCACAACGTGCTCTGCATGTACTGTATATTTAGCCAGTTAAATATTATAACTAGCACATCAATAACATAAATACATATTATGGACATCATGTCCATACACTTACCATAAGTATTAGCACACTTAAAAAAATTATTTCTACAAAAGTTATGATATATACTTCCCCAAACACATATGGGAAAATCCTTAGCTCACAAAAGCAGTTAAACAATAATATCGAAACCGTGAAACGCTTTTATGCAACTCCTTTGTACCGATGCCTAAAACTTACTATTTCAACAACTACCAATATGATTACGTTACAAAATATAGTAACAATGGTTAAACATGTACGAACGACTTAAATACATAAATCTGAAGCAAGTTCAAACCTAAGTAAAATATTTACATGGAAGATGAATATTTCTTTTATATAATGGACTTTAGTTAAATTTTATAAGGACGTCATGTAGAATTTGAGGTGTAAAAATAAAAACTAGTAAGTATATTTATAAAAATCAATGTTTTAATGAATATATTGTAACTACTGATCAAATATTAAACAATTTTATTAAAATAATATGTTGAATTTGATGGAGCCTGTGGTTGATTGACTTGATTAATAAGGTTGATATATAACCCCTTTCCACAATTAACTATTTGTAAATTCTGTATACGTATTTCGACAACCAAGTTGTCATCATCAGCAGATAATTTCAAAGTGTCGCACCTGGTAAAACACGGCGAAAAGATTGTACGAAAAATAAACTCCGCACGCGATCCGCATCGTTGAAAACCAAGATGTGCACTGTGTCTGTTTCACAAGATTTTTTAAAAAATACTTTTACTTAAACTAACATGCACTACATCGAAAAAGGTTATTATGGTCAAAAGTGTCTATGTGATTTATGTGTGTTTTATGATATTGTTCCTCTTGTCTTTCAGTAGAGACAAGAGAGGCGTTTGCAGAGGGCCGGCGTCATAAACGTTTACCAGATGGCCTGAACTCTTCACGATGTGCATGCTTTCATACGCGTCCAGTTCGCGATAATTGTACACGTTCTTTATCAAATGTAGACAATCCATATTAACACTGTGGTTATTTTCTAATACATGTCTCGCTATACCCGATTTTTCCGGTCGGTTGAATTTTATGTGCGAAAGGTGTTCTTTATACCTGGTTTCGATCGATCTTTTGGTTTGGCCGATGTATAGTTTATTGCACTCTAAACATTCAATTCGGTAGATTCCCGATTTTTTATTCTCTTCAATTTTGTCTTTTGCATTTCCTAACAGCATTTTAAGGGTATTATTAGGGCGGGAACATACTTTGAACCCGTGGTCTTTAAAAATACTATTCAGATTCTTTGTCACACGATGGAAAGGTAAACAAACAAAATACTTTTCCCGATTGCTCTGTGGTGAAAGACATGTGGTGTCACGGATTGCTTTTCTTATGTTGGCCTTTCTAATTAATCCATTGATTATTTCCGAATCGAAACCGTTGTATACCGCGATATTCTTAATGAGGTTCAATTCTCTTTCATATCTTACTTTTGTTAATGGGAAATTGATCAAACGATTACCAGGTGCGACACTTTGAAATTATCTGCTGATGATGACAACTTGGTTGTCGAAATACGTATACAGAATTTACAAATAGTTAATTGTGGAAAGGGGTTATATATCAACCTTATTGATCAAAATAATATGTATTAATTTTATAATTTTGTACACGAAAAGTCTACTTTTATTGTGTTTATTTTTGTTTTCTCTCTCGTCATATTTATAATAAAGAATACTGTTAAATCAGAGGACCTTAGTGTAATGAGTAATTTAATTTACAATGAAATATCGTGAACAGTTGACAATATTGATAGTTTGGAATAGTTAATTAGTAAAATATTTATTCATTCTGAAGTTACAATATTGTATATTAACAGTATTGTCAATATTATAAACTGTTGCAATCCTGGAGAATATAATTAACATTATATATTACACATTAGTAATTAAATTTTAATTGTAAAAGTATGTTTGCGTTACTCATCATTACCATATTTTTGTTCTACGGTCTATACTATGTTGTTTTCTAAAAGTATTTTGTACAAGTTATAATATATACAGAATGTTTGTATTAATTATTCAATAACAGTATCAGAATTTGCAATAAAACACTGAAAAATTTAAGATGTAGAAATCGTGGGAAGATTACCCAATCGCAGAATAAAAACATCAATATGATAACAACCGCAGCGCGAAAAATATGAACCACGTTCCGATCGAGTAGTTGTAGACTTTCTCAAAAGAAACAGTCGACCACTACGATTCCACTGTGATGACTGCGTCTACTCTACGGCTTTTACCCATGTTTTATATAACCTAAATTTTCAGCGCACACTGGATAACGAAACGAAACAAAAAATGTTCTAGCTTGTATCCCTTCAGTTCCCTCGTCCCCACTACGTACATACCGCCTCCTTCGCACCGGAGGGGCGATGGAATAACTCGTCGCTTCGGTCTCGTGTAAGTTAAAAATGCCGCCGTACGATGCCGAATCAATACGAGGCTGGGCGTCACGTGGTGCGCGCGCTAACCAATCCCCAAAAGACGCACAGAAACGAGATTGTAGTGCGCTTCGCAATTCAGTTCGAAACGAGATCGTGTAGAGTTCAGTTTTGTATACGTAGATACCGTAGATGTTGTGAGTACGTAATGTGAATGTTCGACAATAATATGATGGAAGATCAGTTGTTATTTACCGAAGTTCCGGTGCCGTTACTTTCAACTGCTGCGTTGTTGCGACAACACCATCATACAGTAACCAGGTATCAACCTTACCAAAGACTTCACCAGCCACAGCACTTCCACAACTCTCTTCAGGAATTGCATACGCTACATAGAGAAATTTGTGAAGAAAATCAAGTTGAAATTGATCCAGGACAAACTCATATATCCCGTTTATATCCAGAAATCTTAGCTATAATCTTCGGATATTTGGACGTTCGAGATAAAGGTCGGGTAGCTCAGGTGTGCACTACTTGGAGAGATGCCGCATATAGAAAAAGTGTTTGGAGAGGTGTTGAGGCGAAACTTCACCTACGTAGAGCGAATCCGTCTCTTTTCGCTTCGTTGGTAAAAAGAGGAATCAAACGAGTTCAGGTTTTATCAATTAGAAGATCTTTAAGGGACGTCATGCAGGGTATACCAAACTTGGAATCACTCAACCTAAGCGGATGTTATAATGTAGCAGATGTTGGTATATCACACGCGTTCATGTCCGAAGCTCCGACATTAACGGAACTCAATCTATCGCTATGTAAGCAAGTTACGGACCATTCGCTACGGATTATAGCACAATATCTGAAGAATCTCGAAGTTTTAGAACTAGGCGGTTGTTGTAAAATCAGCAATACGGGTTTAGTACTCATCGCCTGGGGGTTGAAAAGGTTGAAACGATTAAATTTGCGATCTTGTCCAGTCAGTGATCAAGGCATCGGTCATCTGGCAGGTGTCAATCAAGATTCAGCAGGTGGTAATCAGTGTTTGGAGTACCTAGGTCTCCAAGATTGCCAAACACTTTCTGATGAGGCTCTGAAACACGTTTCTACAGGCTTAACGTCGTTAAAATCAATAAATTTAAGTTTTTGCGTTAGTATCACTGATAGTGGTCTAAAACATTTAGCGAAAATGGTGTCGCTAAGAGAACTAAACTTAAGGTCTTGCGATAACATTTCGGATATTGGAATGGCATACTTGGCCGAAGGAGGTTCGAGAATATCGTCTTTAGACGTGTCATTTTGTGACAAAATTGGTGATCAAGCATTAGTGCACATTTCGCAAGGATTATTCAATTTGAAATCGCTATCATTAAGTGCGTGCCAGATATCTGATGACGGTCTATATAGGATAGCCAAAACGTTGCACGATTTAGAAACATTGAATATTGGACAGTGTTCTCGTGTTACCGATAAAGGTTTAAATATAGTCGCTGAATCGCTGATCCGTTTAAAGTGTATAGACTTGTATGGGTGCACTAGGATAACCACAGCTGGCTTGGAAATAATAATGAAACTTCCACAGTTAAATACTCTAAATCTTGGACTGTGGCATGTCAGGTGAAACAACGAACTCTAGGTATATTACAAATAGGGAATGTTAGTTATATGCCCTTGCAGCTTTGAATTCAGCCTGGGAATTCTTGGAATCGTAAGAATTTTGTTTTTGATGAAATACATTTATATACATTTTTTGCTTTTGTATTTAATGAAAGATCTTTTTGACTACTTACGCATCGACAAGGCACTCGTATTGGATTATAAAACTATACAGCGATATGTAAATTGTGTATTGTATCTCTTGGAGACTTACTTTTTAAATTCAGTAATATTCACATTTTTCTCATCATATTTCAAAATGTAATAGGTAGGCACTTCAATATGGGGACAATGTAGATAACGTCAGTCAGGTAGTAAGATAAAAATTCTGTATCAGGATATCTAGTTTAGATTTTTTATTTGCACATAACAACGCATTATACACAGCATTTTTGTAGATGTATTTTTTTTTGTTTTAAAGATACATTCTTTGCTTTACAATTTAAGGTTGTAGTTAATAAAATGAACGAATAAATATTGAAATTCTACATCGACGAATTTCATGTTTAGAAAAACTTAATATAGCATTTTATTATTTTTATTAAATGTATTATTTTCATTCCAAAACCAAAAGTTACTATAACTTAAAAATTTTGAGTCTTAAAAATTACAAGAAACACTTATTAAATATTTCGAAATTAGATCAACAGGAATCAATAATATCAAAACGATTTTTACATTATCAATAGCAAACCTTTTCGATAACGAGCAATAATGAAAAATAAGTTTCAATTCCAAGAAAGTATTAATTCGCTTGTATTGAACTTATTAAATTAAAATTTTTAGGGTGACTGGTTTAAAAAATATGTATGTATAAGCTATTTCGTTTAAATTCATATTCATTTCATTTATTTAATACTTTAACTTACGTTTTAGAAAACAATATTCGAATATTACTGAAACTGAACAGAAGAACATATGTCCACAAATAATTTAATGAAAAATAAATAAAAGTATTTATTCCTTACTAATAAATTAAAACTTTGCAATACTATTAGTGCTTAATACTTAAATTTTATTAAAACAGATAATTATTCCTCCTCTGGTTCCACAAAAAATAGTTTACTAAATTTATTAATAATAATTAAAGAAGTAATTAATACAAATTTTAATGAAAGAATATAGATGCAGATTTCTACTACTTATAATTAAATTTTTTACAGTATGTATAAGGGTAACAAATAGTTAATTTTATTGTTTTTGAAATTTCATTTTAATGCGATTACTAATTTCAATACAGAGAATAGAATAAAATTAAAATATTAATTAATGTATGTATGTATATGAAGTTATATATTTAGTTACTTTCAATTTAGAATATCTTCCTAGGCTACTAATTACTATTTATATTTACCATGAACGACAAAAATATAGTTCCATTTTGAATATTTATTAATATGAAGAACAATTATGATTCCACTATCTGTTTTTGGTATTTGTAATTAAGGTACGCGATAAATATAATAATTTAACATTGTTGACCAAATGCGGCAGAAGTGTAGGCCTAAAAAATATATTGAGAACATATTAAATAATAATTTCAAATATCTCGGATCATCTACAGGTCTTTAATTCCCGAATTGAATTAGATTGTCTTCTACCGCTGTATACCTGAGGTGTTAAAATACTCCAGCAGTTTTCAATTATATTCAAATCGAGCAAATGGGCAAGTCACTCAATAATTGGTAGTTTCCTAGGAAAATACCAGTTACTGAGTAAGTAGGCCTTTACAATCTCAGCTCGATGTATTTACGACATGATCGTATTTGAAAATTAAATTCTGATTTCAAATTTGTACAGCACGGTATTGTATTTGATCATTAACTAATTCACATAATTAACGCTATTCACTTTTCCACTATAGAACTTATAATCAGCTTGGAAAACTATAGCAAAATGTGTAGAAGTTGATTAAAAATAACAACGCTAACAGTTTCGATAACTAAGTATTCATCATCAGTAGTCGAAAAGTTAATAACAATCTGAACACTGATTGTTATGAAATTTTCGACTACTGATAACGACAACTTAGTTATCGAAATTGTATACATGAAGAAACATCGTGGTAAATGAGATATTTTTAAATAGCTTTTATTAGATAAGTTAATTTCAGTTTTTCCGCTGTATATTCGCACTTATTATGACTCCACCACCATTCATTCATCCGCCTAAATATTCAGTTCTTCTTTCTTAATATATAGAGATAATATTAATAGCTCTCGAGTCCGTCCAAATTAATTTCATTTTTGATTATTACTGATGCTTTTTCACTATCTTTACACCAATATACACGTGTACTCCGCAATGCTAACTTCTCTTCCATTTATTAGAGCTAGCAAGTTAAAGGTAGTTTTTTTGCAGTTGTTTTTCAGTTCAGGTGTGTTCCGCTTTAATAGCGTTAGATATTGCTTTAACTGCTGCAGTGCAAAGCTTGATGAATTCTGATTTTCCGTAAATTTATTCATTGTTTAAGAAATTATCAATTACTTGACTTCTGCTTAGATTTTTCACTCTTAGTAACTAACCAATTTTTATCAATCTAATTGTGAATTAAGCTCATTTTAGTCTCAGTTGTTTTCCACGAGGCATATTTAAATGCAAGTCAGATTAACAAGCAGGTTTTTGTACCATATTTAAAGACACTATTTACAAACGAAACACATCAGTATCACATTTAGGTTGCTTCCCAATTAAACACTTTTTATTCGAGAAAAATGCATATATAAGCCTTCTTCCCTTCGTACTATTAGTCTTCAATATATAGCTTATTTTCCTTAAAATTAATCGATGTCCTAGCACCTTCATTCCCGATGTATACAAAATAAATGAAAATTTTATCAGAGGGTTAATTTAAACCAAATATGTGTATATATCATAGCATCCAAATTGAGATTAATTCTCTAAAATTCATTTAACGTCTTCGTTCCTTAATTGCGAACACAAACAAAATTGTGTAAAATAAGAATGTCATCTTATTATTATTAATCTGTATTTTCACGATTTTATTTAAATTTATCCATTATCCATTGTCATAATTTAAATGAATATTGATACGTAATTAAATACATTTTGTGGCAATAAAAAAATTAATAACTCTAACCAATTAGAATTTCGATTTTCGTGTACTGAAAGAAATAAAATTGAAATTTCTTGTTTCAAATATTAGTTTGCTGTGTTACTTTCTAGTAGTACCATCGCAGACAATATTTTAAAAGAAAGGTGAAAATTAAATATTCTGCAATTTGTCGATTATATTCGCATATGATAAAATTAACTCATTTTTAAATTACTATGCATTCATACAAATAATTATCTACAAAGTAATAAAAATTACGAGCTAAATCGAATTCAAAATCTTTCGTTTTAACTTATGTAGGTTCGTCAACAATAATGAAATCGTTTACAATTTGCCAGAATAATAAACGTTTGCGTAATATCCATTCATTAAAAGATAATGTGATTTAAAAACAAAACCCAATTGCAAACAATGGCCCATCATTTATTTCTCCGGTTACGTATTCAAAAAAGAAATTTCCTGTCTTATCAGCCTCTACAAAGGATATACATCCATATATCCATATATGAACACATAAGTAACGTATTTTCTCATTAAAATTAACAAGGATATTTCAACAGCGTAATTAATTGCTAATTGAATTTATTTAGAAACTAATGTGGATAATGAATGCGTACCCGTATTGGCAAAAAGGTTCTCTGAAATTTTAGTGGTAAATATATTATTAGCAATAATTAAGCTTGTTAGTACCAAGTACACTTTTCACTTTCTAAAATTCTCGGAATTTTTTTATTTATCAAAGTAACTTGGTATATCTACATGAAAATATGCGCTTTAATTCATGTGAAATTACCCATTTTTCATAAAATATTAATATTAAATTCAACCATAAAATTTATAGTTTTAGAAAATTTTTTTGTGTTTGAATTTCGATCATAAGGGATAATGAAACATTTAGATCATATTAACGACATTTTGAGGAATCTTTCCTTATTTTTCAAGTTATTTCATATAGTTATCGATTTTATATTTCATTGATGGATTTCTAAAAAGAAAACAGAAAAACAACCAAATAAAATAACTTGAAAAAGACGCAAAAATCCCCCAAAATGTCGTTAATATGAACTAAGTGTTCTATTATCCCCAAAGGTTGAAAATCCAAACACAAAAGTATAAAATTTATAGTTTGAACAAAACGACCAACATATTAAAAAAGAACAGAATACATTATTAAATTTATTAAAGATTACTTTTCTAGTGTTCGACAATTTCAAATCTTTATATTCTTTCAATAATTTATTAAAATTTAGCTTTTATTAATACACTTCTAAGATTGAAATTTTAGTACGTTTATAGAAACCATTTTAATTCAATTCAAAATAAATACAGTAAATTACAAAAATTATGGGACAGTAACATAAAAATTATATAAAGGCATTTTAAATATACAATAACCACAAACAAAAGCAAATGGTATTTTAACATACTTCGAAAGCAAACGTTTAATATTATAATTAAATTTGCAAATAAATTAACATAAAATTCGTCAAATAAGTCGAGGGATAATTAATCAATTAGAAACTTTAAACAGCTATTAATATTTTGTTGGGTAACCTTTTGCCTTTATGACACTTATTAGTCTTTTATGAATAGATTTCATTAATTTTTGAAATAATGTCCTTGGACACGTTTTTCTAAATCTTTCCAAAAATATGTAATTAGATCGATATGTGGAATTTTACAGAATTTTTTTTATTGCTTTTGGATGATTATAAAGCAATTAAAGCCTTACTAGATAAGTTTTACCTTTAAGGTAATCGCCCGGTAAAGGTATACACAACCGCACTAGCTTTTGAATATTATTTCAGTATGTTTAAATATACTTTAGGGTCCATAATTCCACCAATAAATAGCAACTAATCGACATACTCTTGCAGGTATATACTCATAGATCATAACTTCTCCTCTGCATTTTTAACACTAGGTGAAAAATCGTGATTCTGCAGATCTTCACTAAGTGTACGCCAAGCAATAATATGATCATTTCCAAAATGACTAAACTTGTTTTGATCTACAAAAATAACATTGCATTAATTTCAAAAATTCTAACCGCTTTTTTTCAATTTTCTTCATTAGCAAAGAGCTTTCCTTTAGCTATTTCACCACGATAGTTCGCATTTCGAATAATGTCCTTATTATTTCGGAATGAACACATTGTTTGGTGGAAACCTTAAATTCCAAGACAAGTGTTGGTGCATTTAATGTTTTTAATAATATTGTGTTTGACAAGTTTGCTTTGTAGTGCTAGTCATCTAGACCATTTTTGTTTATTATCGATACGCACTCCATCTTATACTTTTGAATAAAGCTTTTCTAATAACCTTAACGATTTCTAACAGATTTGTTTTGCCGTTATGCTGTCCGATTATTAATTTTTTAGTTCGCGGTCATTTTAATTTTTACAACTAAACACCACAATAAACATGAAATATTTTCAAAATGTCTACATAACAAGGCTAAGGCAAATTCTTCTATTTTAAAATCGTAAATTCACCTTAGTTTTAATAAATATGCCCTCCTTGTCATTTTTGTGAAATAATCTTTAATATCATCAGTATCTAGGCAATCATTCTCTTCTTAAATTTTATTCAATAAAAATCGTGTACTAAAAAATTTAAATGAATTAAAAATACAAAAACGAATTTATCTATCTAATATACTTATCACAGATACTTATGTACACAAAATAAAAATGTAATAAGAAGTACTAAGCAATATAAATTAACTTTTTTTTCATCGAAGAATTCAGTTTTTGCATTAATTACTCCTCGCGTTTCTTTGTATTCCCTCTATCAATTTTTTTCAATATTTCTTGAAGAATATTATACCAATTTCTCTGTAGATTTGTCCAGAGTTGTTATTTTACTGTTGGTCACTTTCTTCTAGTTCATTTACCCAGGTAGTACCATAAAGGTTCTATTGGATTAATATTCAGATTTTCAGGAGCCTACATCATTACTTCCAATATATATATATATATATATATATATATATATATATATATATATATGTATATTATTAAGTTTCCGCTTCAGTGAAATTATTCATACAAAATTATTGCCAATTAAATCCAGTCAGAAGCATTTTTTTCTAATATCTTCTTCATTATTTCTTCAATTTTGAATAAATCTTCTGGTCGAGTTTATCTTTATTACTCGTTAGTGTACTTTCAAAGAACATTTTTTGAACGTTTGTCAAATATTCTATGCATTCGACCAAACACTTCAAATTTGTGCTCATCACTCCATAAGATATTTGCCCATTATTCAATTGCCCAGACGCTGCGACTTTAATCCATCGAAGTAGTTTCTATTTTTTTCCAATATGATACTGCCCCATTATTTTTGTTAATTATTGTATACAGACTTGTTCATTTTAGAATTAGATATGCGCTGTCCACAAGTGGAAAGAGTGCAGTTAGGTTAAAGCGCGCGAGAAAGGAGGATAGAATATCCCTCACTGGCAGTTTTCTCCCACTTTTGTATTGCAAACAACTTCCCCTACTTTCTCGCGTGTTACGCGTGAGAATGTCTGAAATCAGTCTTCACCAGCGACATGATGTGTGTAGGTCGGGGCTGTAAATCATTATACATTGACAATACGTACCTACATTTTTGAATTGTATAAATTATTTGATACATTTTATTTGAATCTTTTAATAAAATGCAACATGGCTATTTTCTTGAAATGTTTTGCCGTTTGGCGTGAAACTAATAAAATATTCTTGAAATAAATGAAATAAAAAATTCTAAAAATTAAAAAGATTTTCAAACATGGCTATTTTCTTGAAATGTTTTGCCGTTTGGCGTGAAACTAATAAAATATTCTTGAAATAAATGAAATAGAAAATTCTAATTTATTTATTTTATTATTATTTCATTTATTTCAACGCGAGAAAGTAGGGGAAGTTGTTTGCAATACAAAAGTAGGAGAAAACGAAACTGCCAGTGAGAGATATTCTATCCTCCTTTCTCGCGCGCTTTAACCTAACTGCACTCTTTCCACTTGTGGACAGCGCATATCTAATTCTAGAATGAACAAGTCTGTATGTATTGTGTACGTATGTAAGTAGATGTCTATAATAAAGTAATTTTATTTTAGTTAATACTTTTATCTTTCTAAATTTATTTTTAATAAATTTATGCGATTTTTTTCAAAAAGTTATAGAAATTGTTGTAATTACAATAAAGTACCTAATTATTACATACAAACAATAACATGACATCGTAATGTAATTAATCATCTAATATATCTTGACTTACGCGCTGTTTTCGTGTTTCTTTTTTAATTTATATGCCAATGTTTTTACAATAAAACTGTTGATTTTCTAGGAATGTACTATCTTATATATTAAGCTCATAAATAACATACAAAGACAAAAATTACTATTTCTTGCTTATTTCCATTTTGTAATCGCTTTTATATATTTTTCAATAAAGTAGCAAGAAATATGCATATAAATTTAGTTGAAACTCTAATCGATTACTAAATATTTCTTAATGAATATTAAAATTACTTTACGTTATTTATACCTGGAAAATCTCGATTTTATTTTTTGAAAACAGTTTATTACGATACTTTTAAAAAACAGTAGCAAAATTTATTAATTGTTGCAGAAGTTAATATGGAACATTTATTAGTTTATAATTTAGATGCACTGAAGACTTCTTAAAATTTAATAACTTAATCTGCAGATTCTAAATATATTTGGTAACTAAATGTATAAGTCTATGGAAGGTATTCAAGGAAATGTAGAAATAGAATAAAATAATTTTTCAAAAATAGTTAAGAAATTCAAATAATAAAACTGTCTTATTCATTTACTAATTTCACCATAGTCTAGTTTAAATTCGTAAGTAATTTAGAAACCGGTTAACTAAGAAACAACCTTATATGGAGTCATAAGTGGAATTTCCAGTAACCATCGTTGACTGTGACAAGAAATAGCGCAGGTACATGTAGAGTACCTGAATATGTAAAGCGAACGGCTGGTAATTGAACTTCACTTTAGTTTCAAAGCCATTACTTCCATAATAGCTTTGAAACTAAATCGAAATTCAGTCGTAATTGTAGTTTTAGTTTCAAAGCTATTACTGCCATGTTGGTTTTGAAACTATAACGAAATTCAATTGTAATTATAGCTTAAGTGGTTCAATTGTTTTTTTTCAAGTTTGAATTTCTTCAAGCTCCTGCTTCTGCTGAAAAAACGAAACCTTCCTATATTAAAATATTTTGAAGTGACGCCTTATAAACGTAGCGCGGTATATTTTTGTAATAAAATGGTTTATGAAGCAGTGATTTCAGGAAATTTTAATGAAAACGAAATATATTTGTGAATTGGTACAGTTAATATTACATATATCATTAAAACTACTACAAGTGTATTATTAAAATTAAAAAAAAAGTACTATCCAAGATATTTTGCAATTTTAATTTTTAGAAATATCTCCCATTACATATTAATCTAATTGCCAGTAACGAGATGTTTTATAATATAATACGAATGCCTGCTTGTTTTGCGTATTAAGCAATTTCGGTCGTGTATTATAAAAATGTTCATATGTCTTAGATACTCTTAGTAATCGTCGATAGCGAAAATACTTATTAGAGTATTCAGAATCAGATAACATGAAACCATCTTTCTTTTAATAGCTTCAATATACTCACCAATGTTATTATTTTTTTACACTTTTCCGAAGCAAATTTTGCTTCAATTGTACACGTGATCTATACTCATTTTTGAGTATTAATTCTTAGAGTGTGATTAAGACGACCTTACCAATAATTTTATACTTGCGTTATTAAACAACAGCTCCTAAATTGATATAAAGCAATGTTGTCTTATTGAAAGGGACACTGATCTTGATTATCGGTTAATCGATTGTCAAATTGATATATCATTAAGATTCCAATATATATATAATGCTATTTGCCACATGTCCACCCTAAACAAACACATTTTTTTCAAAGCATTGCACATCTTTCGCTATGTTTAACACAGAATAGTACGAGGGTTATTCAATGTATTCTCGCTATCGTCATTAAATTTATTTTTATTTTTCTGCACAACCTCAATGGATTTATTACATCCCGAAATTAACTTTTCAATACTATATAAAAAAAACTTTTCTCTTTCTGTGAAAAATGTGCATTTACTGCCGTCTTGAGCTTTCACCATCGGAAAATCGTATCTCCTTCTTTAATTTTTCTAATTAGGGAACAGATAGTGATCACTAGGGGCTAGGTCTGGACTATAAGGTGGGTGTTTGATTTCTTCGAAACCAGCATGTGGCACAGCAGCCATGGAACGCGCGCCGTGTGAATCCTGAGCATTGTCGTGAAGAAATAACACACCGACAATCAGCCTAGCCAAGCTTTTTTCTTTAACTGCTTTCCTTATACTACACAAAATGGTAGCCTTTATGACTTCATTTTTCTTCATGTACTCCATGATCAGTGAAATTCCTTTCGAGTCACAGTATACTGTAGCTATGATTTTTCTGGCAGACAGAGTGATTGCTTTTGGGGGGTCTGCATCCTTCTTATGCCACTGCATGGACTCCTGGGCTCACTTTCAAAGTCATAGCGATGAACTCACGTTTCATTTCTGTAACACTTCCATCGAAAATACTTGATGAGTCTTCACCACAGAGCACTCGACTTGCACTTGTTTTTGAGGCATCGTGAGCATTCGCGCCACCTATCTTGCATTGACTTTTGAAAAAAGATCTTGAAGAACAGTGTGCATGGTACCAACCGATAAGTTAGTCATTCCTACTAACATTCTAGTCTTTATTCGGTTTTTATAGATTTTTCAATATTTTTCACATTTCTTCCTTAGCGGCAGTTACCGGGTCCCGAGCGAGGGTCTTCTTCAATGCTCTCTACCTCTTTTAAATTCACATGACCACTTTTGAACTGAAGGTGCAGAATCTTTGTAAACGATCAACATCTGTGCGTGGACAACTTTTTGACTTTTCCTAATTTCGTAAGAAATTTAATCACTGCGCAGTGTTCGACTTTCTTCTACATTTTCTATTTAGCCATTCTGCTCTTCGTAGACTAAGGTTTACTAGCGAATTAATGATCGTAACTATATGAAAGTTTATACTTTTACCCTTAGATAATGTCATTATCTAATGATTTAGTCAAATTACCCTCATCATTAGTAAATCATCCCGATACTGAGAATATATTGAACGTCTCTCGTATGCATGCTAGATGGTATTATTTAGTGTTCGTATTGAATGTCAAAACAAGTGATTATCTATATTCATTTGGCCAAGTATCTTTGCTTCTTGCTACACATATTTTTTTAGGTAGATATTTCTGCTCCTGATTGTTGTCGCTGAAAATTTAAATTCCAACGGGCTTTTGTAATCTCCCAGCAAAATATTTCAGCCTTAAGCACTTCTTTTTATTCGCAAACCAAACTTAGTTAAAGACTTGTGACTATAATAAAATAATTTTAGTTCTTTCATTCTTTAATTTTTTCCAGGTATTCTATCTCTCATTAATTTTAAATTAACTTATAATAATGTAGCTTCATATTAGCTAAATGCATTACCATTTCGGCGTCTTAGAGCAACAATAAAAATACCTATACTATCTGTACTAATACATATTTAATAATACAGCTCCAATGGAGTTTAAAATGACTATAAACCCTTGAAATAACAGTAAGATACTATCTTATGTAAAAATTTGTCACCCAGCTAACTGAGGATATTTAGGACATATGATTATTACACTGTCTATACATTATTTACTGTAAAGTAGATATATACCAAGAATGTACTTAAAATATATGTGATTAGGAAAAAATTTAATAATAATAATTCAAAGTTATATTAATTTTTCATAAATAAATTTCTAAATTACATTGTTACAATTCGGCTGTTATAATTTTTTAACTGAAAATTATTGGTTATTCTGCTGAATGCAAACTTTCACCTGTTTGCTTCTATTATTAGTCATATTTTATTATTAAGTTATTTACAGTTTACCTTGAAGTTATTTCTTAGAAGATAACTTGTTGCGTATTTACTCATTTAAAATTATAACTACCGTTGTATATGATTTTGAAATCGTAACGCATATGTATAAAGAAAATCTTTTAACGTGCATTTTATCAAAATAACATTTTATAAGAAGAAAACTGGATATTTCACATTCCAAATATTCAAATCTGTAATGGGCATAAGAAATGTGCTGTGATAGATATAAAAATGTAAGTTTTTTTTAATTAATAATTGAAATTTAATTAAAAATCAAACACAAAATGTCAAGCTATATGCAACGGCGACTTTTTAGTTTTTCTTTTCGAAAAATATTTTTTTTATTGCAATACTAACATTAGAATATTAATGAATTATTCAGCGCTTACATCGATGACCATATAGTTTTATTTATGTATAAGCATGACTTTCGATCGAAGAAGGCAGCAGCATATTTAAAAAGTCAACCTCTATAGAGGGATCATATTCTTGATCTTTACCTAAAAAAAGGTCACCGTTGCAGACAGCCTTTTCATAATTTTACCTTTTATTCCAAATGATTTGGCACTAAGTATCTGTGGCACCTTTAGTGTATTTCTATTCGATCTTAATTCTTTCAAATTATAATTGAAATACCAACAGAAGTCTTGTTCGCTGTGGTATGATTTTTTGGGATGAAAGTATGTTTTGTGAATTAATAAGGTACATAGTCTATATTTACATATAAAATTTTCGAACATACATCGAATTATTAAAACGACGCATTTGTGATTTATAATTTTTTTCGAAAACAAAAAAGCAAGTGATTTAATTCACGTTTTCGCATTGCCAAATTAATAAGAAATTATAACTTTAGGCAAAAATAAATGTAGTTAATACACAAATAAAGACAAATATAAGAATATACATATATGCGTAAGTTAATAATTAGCTAAAACTCGTTCTTTTTCAAATACTTACCTAATATTTATTGTAACTTTCGGAAAACGTCCACATATTGTAAAATTGAGATAATAAGGTGCATATAGCTTTAAAAATTTATTTTTTATTGTATTACCATTGTTAAGGTTATGTTTTGAACTATTGTATACTGTTGCGTTTTCGTTTTGTATTTGAATTTTTCTTATAGGTAAAGAATTGGTAAAAGAATTGCGTTAACTTTCACTTTTGTAATGTTGGTATTTGTTATGAATTCGTTTTTTTTTACTAGGAGAAGGCCAATGGAGGCTTTTTTAAATGTCATTAAATTCGAAATTAAGGTGCAGAAAGATTATTGAATGTTATACCTACATATTATATATGACGAACTAAAGGTAAAAATGGAATAAAAACTGAAAATATGTACATAATTTAAAATATGAGACAAAACGATGAAATTGAATAGTAATGTATATATTCTTAAAGTTATCGACGATTTGTTAAAATATTACGTTGTGTTTTTATAAATTTGACAAACTTCCAATAAAAAGAAATTATTAAAGCAAAACTTTGTTTTATTTAAGTATTTGAAATGTTTAAGTTCTTATATGTATATACTTCGATATTCTATCATAAGAAAAGTAGCGAAATTGAGCTGCGCGTAATAAATATGCGCTTGCTAATAGATACATGACATAATAGTAAGTAGTGAGTGATAAAACGTGGTGAAATACCGTTTCAAGCATCTTCCCTGAAGTCACAAATTGGATAGGATCTGTTAAATATTTAAAGCATAAGATGTTTCTACAATTGCTTCAACAAATCGAGAGCGTCATGGGGAAAAAAATCTTATATGCAGAAAACGACCGTTCTACATCTAATAATGTCATATTTACATAATTGAAATAATCTTTGAAACTAATTATCGGATTTGTAGACATCTTCACAAATTTGTGTCATTAAAGAAACATCCGAATCTTTGTCTAACACTTTCAAACTTTTCTAAAACACAATAATGTTTTTCGCATAGCTGTGCGTTAACAGTGCTTACTATTTACATGATTTCGCTAGCAATAACGAAGAATTTTTTTATTCACTCCACTAGTCCAAATTAATTATTGTTATTAGTTTGTAAATCTATTTTAATCTATCTTGAAATTTTGTCTGGCTGTTCTTGATAGTTTTAGAATTTTAAAACCACCTTATTTATACCCTTAAAATATTTATGATAGTAAAACGCTACAGATTGTAACCATGTTCTCCTGGTGTAGGAATCGGCTGTGGTGGTTCAAGAATATGCAGACATAGTCTGCGAAATTTTGTAATACGTTTGAGGATCTTGCGAAATTCTGCCTTTATACTAGAAATTAACGCATCTATCTCTACGTAACATCTATGAATAGTTTCTACCACAAGATGTAAATCATGAATTTTACAAGTAGCATGTAAGAAGTTACCATAATCTTCTTTAAGAGATCGGCCTACAGAACGCGTACTTGCGGCGGCGTCATTTCTAAACATCAAGAGTTGATTTATTGAAAATTCAAATTTTTCCACTGCCTTAAATACCACTTTTAATAGTAAATTTTTTTTAACTGAGACTGCGGTTGATTGAATTAATAAAAAAAAGGCAAATAAAACCCCCTTCCACAATAATGTTCGTATTCTGTATTCGCATTTCGACAACTAAGTTGTCGTTAAGCTACAGTCATGTTCGTTAAAATAGCAGTGTTATAATATTTCTTAAAATCTCAAATGTAACTTAAAAAAAACAAATGATAATATTAGATAAATATTATTCTCTATATTTTAAAAGTTTTTTATGTACATTATAAAGAAAAGAAATGTA